>QGSO01000236.1:509912-595776 GCA_011037825.1 Carya cathayensis
TTTCGTTATCTAAATGCCGCGCCATTATTATTTGTGTTGGCAAGTGTTAGACAACCTCTTGACTTCTATGTTCCCCATAGGTGCCATTTGCAAAGATCACCTAGATCAATATGTGGCAAGAGAAACTATCAATAAGTCTTTCCCACCTAATTGACAAAAGCTAATAAGCAACACACAAATCCACTCTAAGGACATAACCACCTACTTTGCTATGTAGAGAGGAGATTATTTGATTAGTTGAGGGGCACAAACATCATAGCCAAGGGAGTGAGTATTTCTTATTGGGTTTCTTCCTCTATCTTATTTTCTTCAACTTTTAATAAAAGAGAAAAAAAGAAAGCTTAAGAGTATTTTTTTTTAATTAACATTGGGCATTTGAAAATAGCGTTTTGACTAATTTCGGAGGCATATAGGCCCTCCATAAAGAGTTTTTCGCAAATATATCTCAAGTAATTTAAAAAGAAAATTCCCTAATCTAATGACTCTTAGAGATTTTTGTAATAGTACATTTTCATAGTAGATTAACTCTACGAAACTTTTGTGAACTTAAATTTCAATACCAAATCACACAAATACTTGTGTTATTTATTTAACTTTGATACCTTCCATTTTTAGTCATCATCAAGTATCATTTGTTGCATGCATATTATCCAACCACCATTGACAACCATCATTGAAAAATGGCATCTACGATCAAATCTTCCACTCCTCTACCATTCGAGGCCATATGACTATTGTTAGTCAATATGTCCAAAAAATGCATTAACAGATAACATTTAAGTAGTCGAGGAGGGTACAAGAGGTCTCAATTTTTTCCTTGACGGAGGAAAATAATGATAAAATTATTAAAACCAACACCCACTTTCCCTTATATTTCTCATATTGTTGACTTTATGTATGATTATATGAACGTAATGACTGCTTAAAATCTATCAATTGTGAATTAACTTCGACAAAAATTAAAAAAGGAAAAAAAATATATAACACTACAAATGTTCTTTGGGAGTAAAAGAGTGTGAATAATAAATATTCAACCTAATGTTACCAAATTCAAACCAACCTCGTAGGCATTACAATGGTAATGATTGCCTCAGGCCACGTTTGGATGGTGAAAGTATTTTATCTCATCTCATATAATTATTATAATTTTTTCAAATTCTTACATAAAATATAATAAACAATTCAACTTTTTCAAATCTCAAAATAATAATAATATTAAAAAATAATATACTAACAATATTTTATTTAATTTTTAACTTTCATTTAAAACTATCTATCTTTTCTTACCATCCAAACTGCACCTTAATCATCCCCAACTTTCCCTATGAACTCAAACCAACCCTTTCTATTTTTTGTTTCCTTTTTCTATGATTGATTTAGATTGAATCCAACGATTTCGCAAATTGATTAGCAAGCTCTTGTGAATAGTCTCAAAATGGGTATCCTACATCAATTGGTAGTAGCCATCAACAAATCACCACATTATTGAAATAAGTAATGAAAGAGGACCATAAAAACTATATTTGTTAGATAGAGATTAAAATGATTAACTCTACTTTCAAGTAATTCGCGCCTTCCACATGAGAAATCTAATTCCTACTTGAAAAGATCATCGTTGTGAATTAAAATGAGTCAATGACTAAGAAAGAGATCGATTTGCGTGCGCTTGAATTAAAATTACTAGATCGCAAAGGAGAGAAATAGGTTTTTTTTTTTAATTTTGTATTTTTGTGATATATTTTTCTTATGAGCATTATTTTTATTTATATGTTATGTCTTGTTTTTGTATCTTTTTATATTTATCTATTTTATACATATGTTATGTCATATTCGAAATAAAATTGGTTTCCAATGAAAGATAAATAGGAAAATAAATAAATAAGTAAATAAGAGAGAAGAAAATAATGGAGATATTGCACGCTCCATGCAAGGGGAGTGTGTGTAGTTGGCTGTGAGAATATGTTTGGGTCCCACGCAATTGATTCAGACATGCATGGTTGAAACCGTGGTGCTTACTCCATTGGCGACTGTTCGTAATCCGTTGGCTGCGATCACACCCGTCCAAAAAATGGATTTATTTCGTTTTGGACGGTTAAGACTTCCTAGCTAAGAGGTTGTTGTAATCTTTGCAATCAACAGCAATTTCGAGGTCCTTAATTTATGATTAATGTCAATTACAGTGTTCGAGTTTATAAATATTGTGTAATTATTTTAAAAAAATATAAAATTTATTATTAAAAAATTAATTTTTTTTTTATATATCTCATTTTTATTCACTTATTTTAAAATAAATTATGTAATATTTATGCACTTCACGACTATAAATAGAATTTTTTGTAATTCTCAACTAAAAAACAAGTCAATATATATATTTTTTAGAAAATGATAATAGTTTTCTTAATTTTGGTCAGAGGCATGAGAGCTGCCTAACCCAGGCAATACCCTACTTAGAATAAAGTAATTTTCAAATTGGCCATGGAAAAAAAAATTGTGAATTTCTTATAATTATAAAACAATTGTCTCCGGCTCTTAAAAATAAATTACTCTTTCTTTATAATTTTATCATATTCAATCATACCGAAGGACGTGACACTTTCAAATAATTTCATCTATCAATCACTTAAATAAATAAAATAATAATAATAATTAAAATATGAATTTTTACAATATTTTCCAGTTGAATTTAATTATGGCATGCTTCTTGGTTGGAGTTTCTTATGGTATATGAGCATTGAGATTAAAAAAAAAAGTAAGAGTATTTATTATTATTATTATTATTATTAGCACTGAGTGTCAGAAAATAGCGTATTGACTAATTTTAGAGGTATACAGATAGACCTTTAATAAAGAGTTTTTCACAAATGTATCTGAAATAATTCAATAAGAAAAGTCCTCAATCCAATAACTCTTAGATATTTTTGTAATAGTACATTTTCATAATAGATTAACTCTACGAAACTTTTGTGAACTTAAATTTCAATACCAAATCACACAAATACTTGTGTTATTTATTTAACTTTGATACCTTCCATTTTTAGTCATAGTCAAGTATCATTTGTTGCATGCATATTATCCAACCACCATCGACAACCATCATTGAAAAATGACATCTACGATCAAATCTTCCACTCCTCTACCATTCGAGGCCATATGACTATTGTTAGTCAATATGTCCAAAAAATGCATTAACAGATAACATTTAAGTAGTCGAGGAGGGTACAAGAGATCTCAATTTTTTCCTTGATGGAGGAAAATAATGATAAAATTATTAAAACCAACACCCACTCTCTCTTATATTTCTCATATTGTTGACTTTATGTATGATTATATGAACGTAATGACTGCTTAAAATTTATCAGCTGTGAATTAACTTCGACAAAAATAAAAAAAGGAAAAAAAATATGTAACACTACAAATGTTCTTTGGAAGTAAAAGAGTGTGAATAATAAATATTCAACCTAATGTTACCAAATTCAAACCAACCTCGTACGCATTACAAATTCAAACCAACCTAGTAGGCATTACAATAGTAATGATTGCCTAAGGCCACGTTGGGATGGTAAAACTATTTCATTTCATTTTATATTATCATTATAATTTTTTTAAATTTTTACACAAAATATAATAAACAATTTAACTTTTTCAAATTTCAAAATAATCATAATATTAAAAAATAATAGATTAACAATATTTTATTTAATTTTCAACTTTCATTTAAAACCATCTATCCCATCTTACTATCCAAACCGCACCTTAATCATCCCCAAATTTCACTGTGAACGCAAACCGACCCTTTCTATGTTTTTGTTTCCTTTTTCTATGATTGATTTAGATTGAATCCAACCATTTTGCAAATTGATTAGCAAGCTCTTGTGAGTCTAAAAATGGGTATCCTACATCAATTGGTAGTAGCCATCAGCAAATCACCACATTATTGAAATAAGTAATTAAAGGGGACCATAAAAACTATATTTTTTAGATAAAGATTAAAATGATTTAACTCTACTTTCAAGTAAATCGTGCCTTCCACACAAGAAATCTAATTCTTACTTGAAAAGACCATCGTTGTGAATTAAAATAAGTCAATGACTAAGAAAGAGATTGATTTGCGCGCACTTGAATTAAAATTACTAGATCGTAAAAGGGAGAAATATGCATTCTTTTTAATTTGTATTTTTTTGATATATTTTTTAATTTTGTATTTTTAATTGGAGAAACTTCTCTTTAAATTTCACGATGTGCACTTACAAAAAAACTCCTTACCGAAACCCTTAACATTCCTTAGATTAGTCAAGAATTTATTCTCAAACCCCCGTGCCAATAAAGAAATAAATAATCAAAATCCCATATCAGAATGTCTATGGGACATGGGAAAGTCCCATTAGACCAAAGGCCTATTGGTAGTCGCTTGAAAGGGTTATGTATAAGACACTGCTACGTCCACTTACAGAAGCCACCGAAGTTTTAACCGACGGTGTTTAAGTGTTTTGTCTTTTTTATTAAAAAAAAATTTTACAATATTTTTTTGTAGATATTTTTTTAAAAATACAAAAAATAGAAAACACAATTCCAAAAAATAAACAAAAACAAATGTTGAAAAAATAAAAAAACACATTTCGGTAAAGAAAATCATTACTCTCTAGGTGAGGCAATCATTTTTATAAGGAGACATCACACCAGATGTCTATTGCAGCAGTAATTCAGGATGGTAAATAGATCATATCAAAGCACACAAAACATGCACCAGCACCACGTAAAGGTCATATCTGTACATTTCAACATAGAGTACATATATTACAATTATACTGCCTTAAGGGCGGTTCAAATATACAAACTTCAGCTGCACAACTATCTTAAGATGCTCCAGAGCTCTCAAAGAGAGAAACTTCAAAGCAAGTAAATGGCTAGATAACTGGAAATTATTTTAACCCATCATTTCAACTGCCTGCCCCAAAGTACAGCCGTGTTTTTCAGTTTGGATTTGGCATAACATAAGCAGTATAACTCTAAACCAAAACATACCCAGTTTTTTATGGAACTATGCATGACACACTTACACGCTTATGTCCAGAAATACACACTTTGCTTATGTCCAAAAAATATCCTTGCCGATGGCACCTAGTGCCAATCAAAAAAAGCCATTCAATGGCTCTGTGGTATAGAACACTTGACTTGTACAGGTACTTACAAAAAAAATATCATATAGACAGGCCAGACCAAAACCAAGCAAGAGAACAGTTCATACATGTATCTGCTTTGATAAGTTGAACATCAAAGAAATTTATTGCTCACATGGATTTTTTTTTTTCCTTGCATGACAGTAGGATCCGAACAAAACAAGGATATCTACTTTTCTTTTTAGGGAGGGGGGGATATGTTAAGAAGGTACAATAGAAAGCATCAATATTGACCAACACGAATTATGAGATTTTCAAAGCCAAATCAGCTAATGAATATTACAAGTATCTTACTCTTCTTCTTGGGAAGAATCAACTGATTCTGTTGAGGGTGTGTTTCTGACCTGTATAAAAACCAATGAGTATATTCAGATGCCTGACAATGCACTTGAAGATGCAAAACTCTAAAAATTGGAGGACATCGACTGTTTGTTTCATGCCTCGGTCAAAACAAAGCATCTGCCTGCGTAACCAAACACTCAGTCCTAAATTTAATTTCTCACATGCAGCTATGATTTTAAATGCGTACTACTATGTCAGACTGCTATGGACAAACAATCCACAAAATCTTGAACAAAACTTATAATCTTAAAAACAATTCTCATTAAACATAGAAGAAGAAATGGTAGCAGCAGCAGCACTAGAGGTGCCAATGATGAAAGCAAAAAGGACTGTTAGTAGTTGTAGCAATAGTAGTAACAGAAAGAAAGACAACTCATGAGGCTTTGGATACCATCAGAAGGACTCTTTGGATGATTCTTTCTTCTTTCATAAAATTAAGTTGATTAGACATTTTAAAGAACCTAAAAACACCCTTCTCAAAGAGATGTATCATATTATCCGCTGCTTTTAAATTGAGAGCTCCTGATAGTACATTTAAAATAAAAGAAATTAAAGAAGCGTCAACAAATGACAACTCACATTGTCCCTTCCCCAGAATGTTGATTGCTTTGCATTGACATTTGATCCTGTAACTTTATTGAAGACATTCAACTGAGACATTGTCTTTCCAGGACCCTGTTCAATTCCAGGCATAGGCAATGGATACACTGGATCTATTGAAGACAGAATCTCCCCCACTGATTGGTAGGGCTCCCCAGCAGGTGACACACTTGGAGGGTCCACCTCATTAATTGATTTGTCATTTACCTTCTTCTGCTTGCCTCGTTCCTCAGACAGTTCACCATTTGGATCCCTCATTTGTTGATGATCAACACATAAATTAGAACTTTCAGTCGAGGCTTGATTTTTTTTACTAGGTGATCCAACATCTGAATTGTCACCCCTAAATGCCTGTTAAAAGTATATAAAATGATATTAAATGTAAAGAAATTACAGATACCTGCACACATAACCCGAAACAATCACAAATAATGATATCACTTTCTATAAAAAGTAACTTAACATAGACCTAAATTGGATGTCATGAAAATTGTGTTTCTATTTCTTTTCCAAACGTGTTAATTGCCAAACACCATGGTTGGACCACCCCCATGGTTGTGTAGGTGGCCAAACACAATCAATTTTTTCTTTTGCATTTTTTTTTTTGCAAGCAAGATTTTTTTTTTTTTTTATTAAGCACAATGGTGCAACCTGAGTACACATGAGAGAAACTCAACTAGTAGAAGAAAAAGATTCTAGAAAATCCTGGAGACCAAGATCATTAAAGTTTTTAAATACAGTTCAAGAGAGAAGAGTGTGAATAAAGAAATCTTGAGCTCCTTCCTCTTCCTCCTCAAAGGTTCTATCATTTCGTTCAGTCCATAATCGCCAAAGGAGACATATAGGGACTATCTTCCAGACTGCTGTAATTTGTGGGCTGCCATCTACCCTTCACCAAGCATAGAAAAACTCCACACTCTTCTAGTCATTACCCATGTCATTCCAACCTGCCTTAAGAAGTCACTCAACAATGCACTTGTGATCTCACAGTGAAGTATAAAATGATTGTGACTCCCCACTCCTCTCCCGAGTGTGGCTGTCCAATCAAAGAATGCAACTCTCATGGGTTCCTTCATCCGCCATTTGCTCTTCCATGGGAGAGGGTTAACATCATGAGTGCATCGAATGTTATAAAAAAAGTGTAAACATCCCATTCTTTGACGGAATCCAATGAATCTTATCTTCATTTCCCCTTCTCATTCTAGTGGAATATGACAAGTTAAAAAACTCACTAAAATCATCCATCTCCCAATCTTGTGCCTCTCTAAAGACGTTAACATTTCATTGAGTAGCATTACTCAAAATCACCAAAGTCCTGAAGGGCCCTATCCTTACACCACCAATCAAGCCAAAAACTCATTTCAGATCCATCTCCCACCCCAAATCTTACTAGTCATAGAACTTCCCCCAACCTCTCCTACTATTCTTCCATAGACCTCCTCCATGTAGCCCTTGTCCCTCATTTGTACTCCATCCACCCCACATGCATCTATACTTGGAATCCACTATCTTTGTCCATAAAGCATCCCTCTTTTTGATATCGCCATAACTATTTCCCCAAAGGAGCACGGTTGAAAAACGACAAATTACAAACCCCCCAAACCTCCCTCCACAACTAGGGTGCAAATATTATCCCAATTAACCAAATGGACTTTTTCTTCTTCCCATAATCTGCCCCACAAGAAGTCTCACCGTAATTTCTCGATGCAATTAGCAACACTAGAACTCCAGAAAGAAGGGGAAAAATAAAAAAGACATGAAGCATGTAGGTAAATTGGAAAGAGTGCTCTTGATCAAGGTGACCCTACTGCTTTTGAATGCATTCTCTTCCAACCAGCTAGGCAATGTTCAATCTTCTGAATATCTCATTCTATACATTTTTTGCCCTAAATGCGGCCCCCCAATCAAAGGCCTAGATACTTCATTAGTAAGGAAGTCACCTTACAATTCAAACTAACCGCCAAGATTTCCACATTACCACCTGACCCACTGGAAGCAATTCCAACTTGGCTAAGTTTATATTTAACCTGATACCACTTCCAAAGATAGGATTAGAGCTCTCGAACATCTGAGTTGATTTATATCAGCCTCACAAAACAACAATGAGTCGTTTGCATACAAAAGATCAGTTAAATTTATTGTCGAAGTGTTTTGTGCCCCCACAGAGAAGCCTGAGATGAAACTCCCTTCAGCCAATGCCAATATCATTTTAATAACAGCTTCCATGGCAACAACAACAACAACAACAACAAAAATGAGCAAAGGTGACAAGGGGTCCCCTGGTCTCAAGCCTCTAGAACTGCCAAAGAACCTAGAAGGAGTGTCGTTTATTAAAGCAGAGAAACATCTGGTAGATATTCAATATTGCATCCAGAGTCACCATTTTTCCTAAAACCACATCTCTCCAACAAATAAGGATTTCTCAATTGATAAGATCATATCCTTCTCGATATCCACTTTGCATTATGCTCCAGGAACTCCAGCTTTAAGTCTACAATCCAGTTATTCATTAGCTATAAAAACGGAATCTAAAATTTGTCTACTTCAAATAAAGGCATTATACAGTCTCGAAATAATCTTTTCAAACACCAAGCTCAACCTGTTAGAAGTACTAATGATATGATCTGATACATTCCTCCCACTAAGCTTATAGGTCATCTTTTATCTACACCGCCCCAATTGTTTTTGGTATAAGAGTAATGAATGTAGCATTTAAGCTCTTCTCAAATTTGCAACTTTCATGAACCTCATGAAAAACACGCATGATATCCTCCCTTACAATATCCCAACACACTTGAAAGAAATCTAAAGTTAAACCACAAGGGCCCGGAACCTTTTCACCATCCAAAGCTTTCACAACTTTGAGCACCTCTGTCTCTTCAAATGGCCTCTCAAGCCACTAGGCCTCCTCCTCCCCGATTGAATCAAAGTAAATTCCATCTAATCAAGGTCTCCAAGAAAGGTGCTCAATAAACAATCGCTCAAAAAACTGCACAATGGGATTATAAGTCACCTCTTGAATCGTAGATATAGAGCCATCAACTAGGAGCATCTCAGTCAAATTGTTTCTGCGATTCAACTTTGTTACTCTATGAAAAAAAATCCATGCATCTATCACCTTCTCTCAACAAAGTAGCCCTAAACTTCTAACTCCAACACAACTCCTCTAATAATGTAACCCACTCCCAAGTCTAGCTTGACTTGGTTCCTCCTCCCCTGTTCCTCCTCACTTAAAGATCTTGTTCCTTCTACACCATCCAAAGCTTGTAATTCTTCCATAAGTTCCCTTGTTCAACATTGCCATTAATCTATTTGCTCCACTGTTTTAGATACCCTTTAAATGCCTTCTTTTCTGGCCAAAATGTAACTTGATGAGCCATGAAAATGATAAGATGGCCACCATTATCTTATCATATCAACAAAGCCTTCAGTTTTTAACCACATGATCTCAAATTTGAAATGTCTTCTTCGTCCATGGATAACACCACTGTCCAATAAATTGGATCTGAACAAAATCGGGCCAACCTTTTTGGCTCAAAAAGGGATAATGGGCCTCCTCCCTCTGGAGAAATTAGAAATCAATATATTCTAGACCACAAAGGAGAATCCTGATTGTTTGGAACATGTAAATGTTCTGCCAACTGGAGGAATATCCAAAATTGCTTGCTCAGAAATAAATTCAGAGATCTCCCCCATCACAAGACTAAAGATGCATCTCCAGATCTCTCACTTGGGAAGCATGTAACATTGAAATCAACATTAATAATCCATTTACATCCCACCAACTACTCAAACCGGCCAATTCCACCCAAAGTAGTATTTTTTGACGATCATAATTAGGCTTGTATATGCCCAAAAACACCCAATCAAAATCATCTACAGCATTCCTGAAAGAACATGCAATTGTATATTCCCCCCATACTCTTCCACTTTCTCTACTACCCTTTGATCCCACATAAGCAACACTCCTCTTGTAGCCCCTCAAGACACCAAGAAATTCCAATCCAATGGTTGACAGCCCCACTAACTTCTAACCCAAGTTCTAGAGATGACTTTCGTCTAAGTCTCCCATAAGCATATAATATGTCTACCTTCCACCTCCACAAAATTTTTTTATTCTAATTTTTTTGATAGGTAATCAAGAAGTTTTATTCATAGGAGTAGGCAAAGCTCAAGTACACAGGGAGAATACATGCGGATAACCTAATTAGAGTTTACAATAAAAAGTAGGAGAACATGGACATTTAGGCTATTACAAACAATAGCCCCTGCCCATAAGAACAAAGTTTAAAAAAAAAAAAACTTTAACTGGTACGGCCTCTTGGTGAGCAAGTTTTATTTAAACAAAGCATTTTATATAATTCTCTTACACTTTACTTGAGATACACATATGATATTGATAGCCACTCATTAAAAAAACTTGTTTGATTGTCATAATCAAATTAAAGTACATGCTTGAATCAAAATATACCAAAAGGGTCATGACCAAAAATGCTCAAGAATTGTAGGTATTGACTTCTATGCCAACATAAGCAATCAAATATCATTCCATCTAGAGAGCCAATTTGGACTATTACATCAAGTTCAAAGCACACACATCACATCACATATGATATTATGTGGAGCTATGGTATGTAAATGATCTTCAACATTATCTAAATAATTAAGAAAATTTGTTTACATCAATTTCTGGGTCAAATGATAAAAGCGCACTTTTTGCTCTTTAAGCTTGCACAAAAAGCGCCAAAAAGTGCTCGAAAGCACGCTTTTGTAAATGCACTTCGCTTTTGATAAGCAAAGTGCTTTGGCTTTGGTGCCTTGTGCTTTGCGCTTAAGCATGCTTTTAACAACGCTGCCCCTAATATTCCAAGACAACAACTTGGCTTTAGAAAGAAACATTCTTCACCCTCCTCTTACCTCTGCTACAACTATTGCTACCTCCTTGATGATCATAATTCATAGAACATGAGTCTTTCTAATTCTTTTCCCGTCTTGGAGGGATAAAGTCAGGCTCCTTAAGAGGTGTGACCTGCTTCAATGGCCATAAGCACGGCCATGAGTTGTGTTTCAAATCCCGCGCACAAAAGCCCCACAGATTTTTGGATTTCCATTGCCTTCTAAATCACCCAATTAGAAGAATCTAAGCCATTCTGAATTTTTATATTCCCTCCAGGGAAATGAACTCAATGGAAGAGGCTCCTCTACACATCTTCCAATTCTCCACTTCCATTTCCCATGACAATACCGCCTCGAACTACTGCCACGCCCCTCAACCCCATCTCAAGTTGCCAATTCACGGGTCAGCCCAGATCACATTTGGAAAAAAATACATGTGCTGACCCAAATAACACCTTCTTACCCTCTTTCAGCATCAAAGACCACTTGCCCACCATGTCCACTCTCTTCACCCCAGTTCTGGTCACCACAGTCCTCACTTTCTTCATTTACGCATAAATCATACCTAGTAAGTGACACCGATAGAACACCCTTGCATGCGGCAGCCTTTGCCATACATCAGTCTGTAGTGGTGTCCATCAGCTTTGTCTGTGGCTCTTTAGACACTTCCTCACCAAGAGGAGCTGGAGTTTCGCCCATCTCCATCTGTCTGCACTTCTTAATAATCGACACTTCATGAAATTTACCCTATAACCAGACCGATCAACCACTTTACCTCCCACTGGAGCATCTGCAGTCACCAGTGACTTTTCTGTGCAACTGCCGGCAGACATAATGTCTCCCCTGTTGCTGCTGTGTTTGTTTTTGCTTCAGTGCTCATTCAACTAGAAGTTACCTCGATTGTTTTACACATAACCTAAGGACCGAGTTATCTCTAAACCACAGCCCAAAGACTTAAGACATATTGGGCTCAGAAAAACCAACCTGTTACAAAGCCCTTTACCTTTAGCCTGCTTCTCTTCCTCATACTGACTGGACCCTTCATTTAATACCTTTCATTTCAAGGCCTGGCCCAGACCCAATCCTCCCAAATCTCCTTCATATGTTGTCTTAACAGATTTAGTTTACCCAGAAGCCTCCTTCCCTCTGCGCTGCCTTAAAAACAGCAAAGTCATCCTTTTTCTGCAGGATTTGCTCTCTGCCCAAGCATGCCAGAGACAGGTTTCTTTTCAACCACACACCCCTCCGACATGCCCCTGCATCTTGCCTCTCTCCGGAACACCATTTGCAGCGGCTATCACCTCCACATAGGACCTGCCAGCAGCAACTTCAGCATTTCTGCTCACCGTATTCTCCTTCCATGAGTGAAATTTGTGCATTATCCTTGAGGTTTCTTGGGATTCTTGTTGATGCTCAGCTCCACCCATTGCGTTTAGGAAAACGAAGTCCCACGTAGTTGATCTGCGATGGATTTGCACCCCTTCCACTCCTTCCCTTCAGGGATCATAATCATATCATGGTGTCCACCACAACCATATTCTGCCAACACTGCATAATGCCCATGAGTGTTGAGGCATCTTTGTACAAGATATGCTCTGTTTCGAACGCAATGAGTTCTTACAAATCTGATCTCTCATCCACCATAGATGCCAATCAGTGCAATCACCCCACACTGATTCAACCCAGCACAATTTGTCTAGCTGACTTTCTGCTCTTCTCTGTTATGTGCAACACAAAGACTCCATCCTTCACCGCGAACTTGAACACCTTTGCTTCTATCAACAAATGCTTAACAGAATCCATATTCAGACCCCTAAACTCCACACACCATTAAGAGGCAGTATCCATATGCAAATAGTCTATTTCATTGGAATTCTCTTTTACATTTATTTCAAAAATTTTGGTTTTCGGTATTTTAGGAATTCTAATCTAATTCCAATGAAGACATCATTATTACCGTATAACATTTTAGGAGTTTTAGGACTCTGTTATTATTAGCTGTATATATTATCTTACCATGTATATAGGCGAAATAATAGGAGATCAGTTAGGCTCCTGGTGTATAGCATTTTGACCTACTTTCCTTGTATAGAGTTTTACGTTGATAATGAAAAGTGGCCAAGAAAACTGGGGGGCCGATTTTACCAAAAACTTTCTCTGGGTATCATTGATTTTCTGAATATATTGACAATCATGGGTTTTCAGAAAACCAAAGAATAGGAATACTATAAGGAATGGGCGTTCAAATAGGAATGCACATTCCATGTACCAAACATATGGTTGAAGTTAATACCTCTATGCTCAAATCTGTGCATAAATGGACAACTGTCCGCAGAAATACTCGCTTCTCATCCTTTTCAATTTTCTGAATTCTTGCTGGGGCATTACCCCAACTAGGTGTTTTCCTTTGTATACTTACGGTGCACATGTGTAGTGCCCTAGCACACTCTTAATAAAATTTTGATATCTATACTTATCAAAAAAGACGGTAGTTGACATCTAAGGTTGGGCTAGATTCAATGAAAGCTGACTTAGTTGTGAACAAAGTAGCTAATTTAGATAAAGACCATAAATATTAAAAGCAGGATCGACATCTGGTGGCTATAGATGACATTTGTGACACATCGAACAGCATGAGATAAACATAATCCTTCATATGTATCGTATCCATGTTAAACTTGATGCAGCAAAGGTAAGAATATTGAAGATGCAATTTTACACAAGATTGAAAATCAAAATAGATTTTGGCTAATAGTAGTCTCTTTGTGAATCTACAAAAACATATCCACACACACACACATACATATATGCAGACACACATCTCTATGCGTAAATAAATTTTACAACAGCTGTGCTTCTCCACGAGTTTGTGTACATATGTACATTCTGTGTTTAGAGAGAGAGAGAGAGAGAGAGAGAGAGAACCTTATAATCGTCAAGATCACAGCCAGCACAACCACTACTTTCACTCAATTTTCCGCTGTGAACACGTTCAGGATCATCATCTGTTTCTGGATCAGCTTCATTTTCAGCATCATGGTAACCATTATCTTTCTTATCTAGATTTTCATCATCAGTTGAATCATCTGTCCCACTGTTTTCAATCTGTGAATCAGCTGAGATGGAGCATCTATTAAGGTTTCCATCCTGAAACAACAGATCAGGATAGCTAAGCACTACAATTTGATTATGGAAAAAATAGACACTGGCTTGAGAATCAAAAAGATAAAGTCTGGCACAAGTTCGAAAGCTAAAATCAGAATTGTCCACATCCTAGCCTGTGTTATATGGACACAGCACTAGCTCATGGTACCCGAGTTGAGATAACATTAACACCAGTGTGAGCATTGAGATAACAATAACAGCAATCTGCACTACTCACACTGCTGGAATTCCATGTAACATCTGACTATGTCCGATATCATAAATCCAAGGCTTACCTTTAAAATAAGTGTATTTAGAATGACATAAAGAAGTTAAACCATGCCTATTTTTCCTTTCTTTAAAAAAAAAAGAAAGAAAAGAAAATAAAAAAGAGTCTGCTGGATGAAGGGTATCTTACATCAAAGAAATTATCGTACTCCTCTAAGAGAGTTGTAATAATGGCTTGAGCATTATTAGCAGCAGTTGCCGCAGCAAGAAGCTGGGCTGAATTATCACCATTAATTGCAAAGATGTCCTCCAACTCACACTCTCCGGCTAATAGAGGGCGTAGGAGCAAAGGTGCCATGCAAGCAGCAACAGCAGATGGAGTCATCCGGTTCTCATGAGCATGAGAAGAGATGGTATGCATCATCTTCAGAATTCTGTGGATAACATCATGAAGATAATTACTAGAAAAGGAAAAGACTTGAATTACTAGATCTTAAGTCAGAAAATACAGTCCACAACAAACTATACCGAAGAATCCTACAATCTTTTCATAGAACAGGCATTGCTTGGGTAATGCCCAAGAGGGTGGTTGATTTATTTACTTGTTGGCAACGATGCAGGGCCAATTCACATATTGAGGATGTATGAAGGATGATTCCTCTATGTATTATGCTGTGCTTATGGATTGGAAGGAATAGAAGAAATTTTGAAAACAAGGAACGTTCTTCGGATGAGCTAAGAAGTTTCTTCTTCCATTCTTTATTTCTCTGGGCATCTTCTTGTGTTCTTAATGGAGCTTGCTTCAATGACTTTCTTGTATCTCTTTCTAGCTCCTTTTTATGTAACTAGGTGTATGCTGTTTGTATAACTCCTGTGTACTTGGGCTATGCCTATTTACTTCTATTAATAAAACGTTATCTCACTTACAAAAAAAAATCCTACAATCTGTAACTACAAAATATGCATATCTCAAGCTTATTCACACTGCAAAACTGATAAGTAATAGAGCAATTATTAGATAGTCCCGGAGTAAGGACACATGACATCCCCAACCTATCATAGGATGACATATCATTAAAAAGTAATGCTTATACAAGTAACTTTAATGTCAAGGCATGTTGTTATGGGTTGGGAGAACCGCATAAACTGTACTCTAACTGTACTCTGAAAGTACCTAATGGTTTTCCCAAACAATAATACCACCAAAGCATGTATGGAAGCTGGCAGCAGGTCTTGCTTAACTGGATACACGGAATTCAAATCTCTCTTGTCTGTCATTTTAAGTCTGCCTTTAGAGAGCATGCGTAGACTAGCCCAAAGTCAACGATTTTAACAAAGCCCACCATTCCACATTCAGTCAACGAAATGTATGCATTAGAACTATATGCTTATGATCTTGGGCCTTGGCAAGTGAAATACAGATTGCCTTAAGAAGTTATTGTTTGATCACCACCCAGATACTAGGTCTATGATAAATTAACAAGAAGGTAAAGCACAAAACCAGCCAAAGGTAATCCTTACTGAATATCTTAAAAATATAACCAGACATTTGCAATTAATAAGCTCTCGTTAGATAAGCCTCAGGTGAAAGAAGCTCAGAATTTTGTTGCTCGAAGGAAAGGTCGTTTATTCATTTACTTACATCAAATGCATTTGTGATTGCATGTCCCTGCATGCTCTTTACATATCCAATCATTGAATTCAATTCTTCCCCAATTTCCACCAAATCCAATTTTTTTCTTTAGAGCATTGTCCATAAACAAGTGTTTAATGGACATTCTTTAATATATGAAAATCAATTATGTTTCCTTACATATTTGCTTCATGAGCAAAAGATGGGAAATTCATACATAATTTCTTCCTCCATTGTTAGCTTAAAAAGTATAATCATCTTCCCACATCAGTTCTTTCCTCCAATTATGACATCTAAATTGGAAACTGTTACACGCTGGTACTGAAATCTGTTCATTATTATCCCGGGCCAGTTGGGCTTGACAGCCTCTCTTGACCAACATGTGCAACTTAATGGGACCTTTTGGGGCATTCCCTGGCAGTTAGATATATATTTTTTCAACGAGTGATAAAAATTTCATTATAAGCAAAACAGTTAGATATTTGTAATTTCCACGACAATAATTTCCATTTTCTTCTTTCACTTCAAGTGTTATAGGACAGAACAATATTGTGGACACAGGCGGAAAGTTTTTTCATTGAGAAGGAACTTTAAATAAGAGAGAAAATAACCTATATACTAGGGAAACTTATATATATATAAGTAAGAAAAAAAAAGGGGGGAAATGGCCTAGGAAAGTTATTTAAGAGAAGAAGTTCCACTCTATTTGTCATAAGCTAAAACGGAGATGGCCTAGGAAACAACTGGAACTTCCATATCTTCAGAACATGTATAGAGAATAATATGCAGTCCTTTCTTTATGTTATAACTAAAGAAGTAAAGTGGGGGCATATTCTCTTCAATAATGAACAGTGTATGATAAAGGGTACCATGTTACCCATAACCTTCACTTCCCTTCCAAAGTCATGATGATATAAGGCTATAGAAAACCTATGGAAAGCATGCCAATCCAACAGCTGGACACATAACTAAACCCAACACCAATAACCAAGTCCATCTAAAAGACTTTAGGAGAGGCAATTTTCAGAACTAGCTTTCAAATCACAACTAAACAACAGTTGCTAAAAACACAATTTCAGTCCAATATAATTTTATTGGACCAAAAGTATTGACACATACAATTTAGATCCTGAGAAACTTAACAGTTGCGAATACATATGCTTTAAAAATGAGAAAATCCCAAAATACAACATGATAAAAACAAAGGAAAGCTTGGCAATGCAAAGGACGCAAACGAGGATGTGAGGGAAGAATGCATCGTGTAAGAGAGTTAATAGACTACCTCTGCAATAAACGCCGGTTTGGTTCAGGAAATTTCTCCGTTACTGCTGAACGCATTGCATTTACTCTAGCCTCTTTCTGATCGATTTCTTTTTGATAAGTAGAAATTTTTAATATCAGTAGGTTATCCAAAAAAAAATAGAGAAACAGAATAACTAAGTATAGGTATCGAACTTAACCACCAAAAAAATATAAATTGATTCTTCTAGGCACCCAACTTTTGTTGGAAAATAATAAAATAAGAAATATATATTCCTTTTATAAGTAAAAATTTACTAATATGAATAGGCATAGCCAAGTACACTGGACTTATACATATTAACTTAATCTCATACATTTTCCCTCTTTAAGATACCAAGTATACCAGTGCCACTATCCAGTAGACAGAATAACAGAACATCAAGGGCTTTTACTATTCCATAAATATGTCCATATGATTACAAAGATGATAATAAACAGTAATACTTATGACTTGTTTCCAAGACAAAAGCATCACATTCAGCCAGGGATAGAGGCTATTATATGTTATAATAAGTTTATCAGCATAGAACCTGATCAAATGCCTATGTGGTAATTAAAGTCAACGAAAAAGAGCAACTTAGCATTGTTTAAATGAACTGTGATGTGTAGAAGCCCAATAAATGGTTCCAAATGCTGAATTGTGACATAAAAAGGGCGGAACTTAAGTTCTTGTTTTTAACTCTGAATATCATGCCAGCAACCAACACAAATCTTACTTTTTGTCCATTGCAGTTGATAGTGGGAAAAAAATCATAGTCAGGCCTTCAAATCTTACAAATGATTAGTCTTTAGCTTCTGTCAGGTTGTGTCATAAGCTAACTTCCCCTATTCCCCCCACATCTTCCCATTTAATGATTGATTCTATTTTTATCATTTTTATGCACTGACCACTATGATTTTAACACAATGATCTCTCAAATAAATGCTAAAGAGAATAATGAAGGCAAAAACAAAAAATATCATTGAACATGAACCATGCATAGTAAAAATTATATGTACAAATGAAATGAAAAAATGTAACAATAAATAATTCAACTTACTGCAAGCCTCCAGCAATGCAGTGCAGCAGGATGCTGGAACGGGAGACGAGGGTAGTTCCCTAAGAACAAGCTGCAGGTCCAACACTTGTGATGAATTTTAACCGAACGTATTAAATTTATCTGTAAGGAAGACTATATATGACAACAATTACCTTAATGCAGTCCCCAACAACATGAGCATCCTCATCAGGAACAAATTCCGTCTTGCCTTAAAAGCATAAGGAAATTAAAGGGATGGCCTCAGTTTGAAAGGAATGTGTACAACCAAATGGAATAGGCTCAACAATAATTGACACTCCAGTTAAGCCAGAAAGACATCTATAATGTTTTTGTACTCCAGTGAGAACAATAAAACCATTTGGAGAAGTAGAACAGATACCTTGTTCATACTCTTGTATTCTACGGTCTACCTCCTCAACATCTGCAGATTGTCGTAAAATCCCTTCAACATTGATTCCTGTTGCGGAAAAAAAACAAGGTCAATAACAAGAAGGCGAAGATGGACTCCCAATTAAATGAATTTTATCAGAAGGCAAAGTTTATCAGAAATAAATGAATTTTATCACAATAGTATAGGGGTGTAACCTGAATATACAAGAAGTATAGAGGAAAAACACCTGACTTAGGGGAAAAAAGAAGCAATAATGCATGAAATTTACAGAAGTAGGAAAGTGTATATTGTGATGGGCTGTTAGTTATCTAGCATCACCCAGTTGACATTAACCTCAATCACCAAGGTTCCAGTTTCTACGTACTTTTTTTTAACAAGCAGAGGCAGTTTTAGGAAAACTAAATTGAGTCATGGTTCACAGCATCAACCATTTTACTTTGCCTGTTCTTTTTAACACCAAATCATGAACATGCAACCAGATCTGCAAACCAACAATGCAACCAAAAACAACATAAATTCGGATAAGTTTTTATCTTACCAATTAAAAAAAATAAGTTTTTATCTTAGAGAAAAGAAGTAAATGGAAAAAGGAATGTTACTTTTCACACCAAACAAGTCATCAGTCACAGGCTGATGTGGTGCATTTTAAGTGGTTTCTTATGTCAATTACTTCAATAGAAAACCACTTAAATTGTACCGTATTTGTAACAACCCAGGGAAATCGCTAGCTACATCTTTGCTATAACCTGAAAAGGCTAGTCAATTTGTAACTTCCCTAGAATCACTTATAAAGCCTAGTTTCACAAAGTAGTCAATATGGAAAGTTAACACCCATTACATGTACAACCTATCCATTCTATGTGGGTGATCCATACACCCAATGTGGGATTTGGATCTTACAACAGTGACTGTGTAACTTATTCAGGGTGAAGAGTAGCATTTCTCAAATGGAAAAGTAATGATAAACCATCAGACCTAGCTACCACTACTATAGGAAGAACCAACAGCTGAAATCTAAGCAAATAAAGATCAAGTAAACTAGGAAGATAATCTCCAATAATTGCATGAAATTATGGAAAATAGATTAACCTAAACATCATCACAAAAGAAAAGTCCATAACATGGCAAAGCCCAATTTATTATATACTAAAACCTGGAAGCTAGATTGTCAAAATACCCCAACACAGAACAAGAACCAAGAGAACTAGAAAGATGTTTCAACTCCTCTAAAAAATTTCCAACTTACGCTACAAAATGAATCTATAACATGTGTGCTTGAGGTTTATTTTAGCAGAGTCAAGCCACTCTTGAAATAACTAATTTCCCAGCTTTTGACATATTCTGCAATGCTCCTTAGAGGGCCTGCCAGACCTGCTCCGCACATTGAACAGTAGAAAACAACTACAGGAGTACAAAGTTTCTATTAGATTTGCTTTGAAGCAGCTTCTAGGTTGAAAGTGAACTTGGACAAATCAGAGATGGTGCCTATTGGAGGCGTGCAGCGGTTAAGACAGTTGGCTAATATCCTGGGGTGTAAGATTGCCACACTCCAAACTTATCTTGGCCTCCTGTTGGGGGCCCCCATGAGAGTAGCTTCTATATGGGATATAGTGATTGAGAAAGTAGAGCGTCGATTAGCAGGATGGAAAAGAATGTACCTGTCAAAAGGTGGTAGGATTACCCTGATAAGGCATACATTATCTAATCTACCAACCTATTTTTTTTCCATGTTTCCTATTCCAGCAAGTGTGGCGCTTCGTATTGAAAAATTACAAAGGGATTTCTTGTGGGGTGGAATAGGCGAAGAGTTCAAAGTTCACCTAGTCAGGTGGGAGAACATTTGTAGGCCTATTTCGAATGGTGGTTTGGGCATTAGAAATTTGAAAATCTTTAATCGGGCGCTACTTAGTAAGTGGTTGTGGCGATCTCATAAAGAACCGGAAGCTCTTTGGAAGATGGTCATTGAGAGTAAGTATGGGGCATTATGGGGTGGATGGTGTTCTAACGAGGTAAGAGGGTTGTATGGAGTGGGGTTGTGGAAATATATCAGACGAGGATGGGAGGTCTTTTCTCGCTACACCAGGTTTAGTTTAGGAGAAGGTGCCAGGACCAAATTTTGGTATGACACTTGGTGTGCTAGGGATGCACTTAAGGATCTATTTCTGACACTTTTTAGGGTTGCAAGTGCCAAAGATGTTTCAGTGGCAGAAATCAAGGTGATGGTGGGAGAACAAATCTAGTAGAACATCAATTTTAGCAAGGCGGCCCAAGATTGCGAAATGGACAGTTTTGAAGCCTTTTTCAGCCTTTTGTACTCAACCAAACCAAGTAACCAGCATGGTGATTTATTGTGGTGGATACCTACAGATAAAGGCATGTTTTCGATTAGCTCTTTTTATAAGTCTCTAACACATGAGCCTTCTATTCTGTTTCCATGGAAAAGGCTTTGGAAACACAAGGTGCCTCTCAAAGTAGCATTTTTTTTGTGGACTGCCTCCTTGGGTAAGATACTCACAACAGATAATTTGAAAAAACGAAGGGTGATCATTGTAGATTGGTGTTGCATGTGTAAAAAGGAGGGCGAATCTATGGATCATCTCCTACTACACTGTGAGGTAGCTTGAGGGTTATGGAATGAAATTTTTGTAGACTAGACTTGGATTGGGTTATGCCTGAGACAGTAGTGGCGGTCCTAGCTAGCTGGACAGATTTAAGAGACAACAACCAGATCAAGGCTATATGGAAGATGATTCCTATTTGCATCATGTGGTGTGTGTGGCAGGAGCGCAACGAACCAACGTTCAAGGACAAAGAGAGATCGATGGAAGAGCTGAAAGCTTTCCTTTTTAGAACCCTTTGTACTTGGGCCATTGCCGTTAATTTTAAGGGCCAAGATTTTCATGATTTCCTCGCTTCTATTGCTCCTACGTAGCTAAGACATTCTTTGTACTGAACTTGGCTTTTGCCTATTCTTTTATTAATATACTTTCTTACTTATCAAAAAAAAAAAAGTTTCTATTAGATTTTATTTGATAATAAATTATCGAAAACATTAATTAATTTTATATGAATTCAAGATTACGGTTCAGAGCCTAAATCAAATTCAAAACTCATATTAAGTTCCTAAGTCAACAAAATATATATGACAGGAAAAATAACAAGCCAATCAATCCCATTGCCAGTCCTAAAGGAGGTGTTAGCTAGTAAAGCATGAACTGTAAGAGGAAATTCCAATCCAAAATCAACACCACTAGAAGAGAAAATTGGTGAACAATCCTATCAGAAAATCCAGATCTCTATATCAATTGGCAATAAAAATTGGGATGTAAAGGACTCCTTTTTTCAACTCTTAGAAAGAAATTTAAAGATCCAAACGTTATAGGAGCTATGAAATATGAGTAATGCGAGGTACAAGCTCCAAATAGACAAGCCCTGCACAGGCCCTTTGTAAAAAAGTGGGTCCCACCAAAAAAGAAAAGGATTTTTTACACTTTTTCATAGTGCGGTCCACTTTTTTACAAAAGGACTGCACAGGGCTCGTTTATTTGGGGCTTATACAAATCATTACTCAATAAATATACCCATTATGGTGTCATATGCTAGGAATGTTTCTCGGCTATATAAATTGAGAAAGGGAAGAGCAAAGGAATGGTTATGTAAATATAAATAAATGAGGACCACAGAGCGACGGGGGAAAACAACATAAAAGGGGAAAAAACACCACATATTAAGAGAAGTTGAAAAAAAAAAAACCAACCGGATTTTGATATCAGCACTTACCATACTTCTCAAGAAAACAAAGAGCTTTCTCAAGAAAGGATGGACCACCATCAATATCTTCTAGTGCAAGCAAAATTGGTCTGCCAACAACCAAGGATTTAACAGGACGCTTATCCCTCCCTAGATGATAAACATAAAATCTTGTGATACTAGAGTATATGTATAACCAAGTGAATATAAATATATATATTAGGCATGTATGTGTCAGATGCGTATAAATATACTTATTAAAAATATGTGTACAAGAAGGCTGCATCAAAACACAAACTAGCAGATGAACTGATATTTCAATGAAAATCGTTAACCAAAATGTTAGAGAACAAATAAAGTACATACATTGATGTAAAGATCCATCAACTGAATCATTTGTGTCATTCCGAAAAATCCGATTGTATTCTATAACAGGGTTAGCACTTGGGGCTTGTGCAAGGGCATGTTCTAGGGCTGTCTTCCACTGGCACAAATCCTCAGATGTCTCAGCCTGGAAATAGGAAAAAACACACATTTGAGGGGAAAAAAATATGCATAAAAACAAAACGTCTACAGGAAAATGAGAAGCAGTGATGCAGATTTCTGTCACTCTGGAAGAAATTAATAGTGGTAATACACTCGTAAACGAAGCACCTTTAGGGTGAACGCTCGGCCGTCACATCCATCTGGAAACAATATGGTCAATAGTTTTTTATCTTCTCTAACTACAACACTGCAAGATAAACAGTTACAGCTATAAGCCAGATGGTTAAGAAGATTACTCCAAGGAAATTGAAGTGACGATGCATACCTCCCAGTATTGTTTAAGTCAATGCCTCCCAAAGTCAGGTTTACTTCACCACCTCTTTGTGAAAGTACACTCTACATGACAATAATTTTTTTAAAAACCCAAATGCATTTGTTTTATGTAAATTATAACCCAAAAATTCTTAACATGGTCAATCTGATCAAGGTACTACTTATTTGCTAAGATTTACTAAGGAAGTTGTAAATACCATATAACTAAACACAACTGTAACACCAAACAAATCGTCTCATTCCACATTACATGACCCAAGATAGAAAGATAAAACAAATTTTTAATAACGTTCACAGTTACGGTTTGATGAGGATTACAAGTACAGGGAACTACGGAAGGATGAAAATTTTTTTTGATAAGTCAAATTTTATTAAGAACAGATACATGAATATAATAACATTAATATAGATCGCGTTAATATAGAATAGCATTTAAAAAGGGCATGTATGAAAAATGGGCATGGAGCTTTTCGTTTCTTCACGACCACATGAGAGAAAAGCAGAGGAAGATCTCCTCACTGTTCATCTTTCTCTTTTGTCCTCCGCCTTCTTTTCATGTGAAATTGTGAAGATACGTAAAGCAGTAAGACTAGCTCATACTCTATGATTCTTATAATCAATAGGTTAAAGCATGTTTCCAAGTTTCTGCGCAGACCAAGTAGGAAAATTAGCTTACTAATGCTTTGCACGGTGCCTCCCAATAGTCACTATTTTAAAACCTAGTTATCATGTGAGAAATCCATACTTGAAAAGACAACGAGCGCATCTAAATACAGATTGTACCTCCAATGTGACACATAGGACAAGGATTGAAGGGATTCCCCATATCAGAAAGGAAAACCAAATATGATTGCTGAGAAAAAAAAATTGAAACACTAAACGGAAGTATAGATTCAACTCAACAGACAGAATATCAGTGATTGTTGGGATGTAGTTTGATATCATGATTTAAAAGCTGCAGAGGGATCCTTTGCAGGAAATTGAAAATGAGTTTCCGCATCATTTGACAATTAAGAGCATTTGTAACCTTAGATGAGAAAATCTAGGTTTGAGCCTCCTAATCGAATAAATAAGCCTGAAATGGTGATTTGCAGCAAAGGCAGGAACAAAAAGAGAAAACATAAGGAAAGTAAAAATGTTGACCAGTGTTTCTTTCTAGTAGATGCATTGTAGAATCTAGTGGAGAGGTAACATTCTGAAAGGGGCTTCTGCAAGCAGCTGGCATAGAGTATGAGAGCTGAAATAAAGTACTGCTGCAAGGGGAAAGTGATGGAGAAAGACCACTCAATCTTTTATCACCACAACTAATTTGTACGAGACAATCACCATCAATACTTTTATTTATAGGTAAAATAAGATTTTATTAATAGAAGTAAATAGGAGTAGCCGCGTAGCCCCAGTACACAGAAGGCATACACAAAGAACACACCATTACAAGTTAGGGACTAGAAATGAATACAATGGTCTCCATCAATGCTTAAAAGTAACCTGCACAGCAGAGATACTTGCAAGACTGGGATTTTGACCATGTTTGCAATATTAAGCAGCAACCATTAGAAACCGGATTTGTTCCTATACGACCAAACTTACTAATTAGAATCTTATCTTATTAAGACAAGAGGATCCTCTTTCCCCTTTTCTGTTTTGTCATTGTGATGGATGCACTTAGTCGCATGTTGAGTGCGGCTGTCGATGGAGGTCTTCTTGCTGGTTTTTCTGTGGGAGGTGTTAGTATTTCTCATCTTCTCTTTGCCGATGATACTTTACTTTTTTGTGAGCTGAACAGTGGTCATATTCAATATTTGAGGGCTCTTTTGCTTTGTTTTTTTTTTTTTTTTTGATAAATAAACAAATTATATTGATTAAAGGATGGCAAAGCCAGCATTACAACTCTAATGCCCTAACTAGGTAGGCACATTAGAGGCAAGAAAATCATGAAGGGCCATGCAATTAAAATCCACAGCAATAGCCCAACTACAAAGAGTTCTAAAAAATAAAAGTTTAAGCTCCTCCAACGATCTTTCCTGGTCTTTGAAAGTCCGCTCATTGCGCTGCTGCCACACACACCACATAATTTCCAAATAGCTTTAATTGGTTGCCTGCCTCTTATGTTTGACCAGCTAATCAAAGCCGCCTCCACATTTTTTGGCATAACCCAAGCCATATCAAGTCGCGCGAATACCTCATTCCAGAGAGCACTTGCTATATCACAATACAAAAGGAGATGATCTATCGACTCTCCCCCTCTTCTACACATGCAACACCAGTCTACAATAATGATCCTCCTTTTCCTCAAGTTGTCTGTGGTAAGTATCTTTTCTAGGGAGGCAGTCCATACAAAGAAAGAAACTTTGGAGGGTGCCTTGTGTCTCCAGATCTTTCTCCAAGGACACTGAGAATTGGGCTCTTGAGTGAGGGTCTTATAGAAAGAACAAACGGAAAAAGTACCTTTGCCTGCTAGAGTCTACCACAGAACATCCTCTTGCTGCAACTTTGGTCTTATGGAATACATGAGGCTGTAGAAATCTGCGAAGCTGCTTAATTCCCAATCCTGTGCCACCCTACTAAAATTAATATTCCAAAGAATTTGTCCCCCCAATAACTCCATAACTTCTACCACTGAGACATCCTTGGCACTCACCATCTAGAAAAAAAAAGGATACAAGTCTTTTAAAGCCCTGTTACCGCACCAAACATCTCTCCAGAATTTGATCCTAGATCCCGCACGCAAACGAAGATTGACATGACAATTTAAAACCCTCCATCCTCTTCTTATATGTTTCCATAATCCCACTCCATAAGCCCCCCTTACTTCTCTAGTACACCAATCCCCCCATAAACCACCATATTTCTTCTCAATCACCAATTTCCATAGAGCGTCTTGTTCCCTGGCAAATCTCTACAACTATTTGCCTAATAACGCTCCATTGAAAACCCTTAGATTTCTAACCCCCAAACCTCCCACAGAAATAGGACGACAAACCTACTCCCACTTAACCAAGTCAAACTTGAACTCCTCCCCCAAACCCCTCCACAATTAATCACGTTGGAACTTCTTAATACGGGCCGCCACACTTGCTAGTATTGGGAAAAGAGATAAGAAATAAGTAGGTAGGTTATAAAGTGTACTCTTTATCAATGTAATCCTTCCACCTTTTGACTAGTACATTCTCTTCCACCCTGCCAATCTCTGCTCTATTTTTTCGATCACTGTATCCCAAACCGAGGGTGCCCTCAAGCCACTCCCTAAAGGAAGTCCCAAGTAAGTCATAGGAAAAGAGGTTATCTTGCACCCCATCGTACTCGCTAACTAGCAAATGTTAGAAACTTCCCCAATTGGCACCAATTTTGATTTCTCCAAATTCACCTTCAAACCAGAAACTGCCTCAAAGCAAAAGAGTAGGGCCTTCAAAACTTGCATCTGATTTTGCTTGGCTTCACACATAATAAGTGTATCATCTGCAAACAGTAAATGAGAAATATTAATAATACCTCTATCCGGGGTTCCGATCAGAAATCCGTTTAGGAAGCCATTTTCAACCATAGCCAAGAGCATCATGCTTAGAGCCTCCATAACTATAACGAACAATAAAAGTGACAACGGGTCCCCTTGTCGCAATCCACGTGAACTCTAGAAAAAAAAAACCCACTAAAATTCCATTTATCAACACGGAGAACTTTGTCGTAGATATGCACCAATGGATCCACGCCCTCCATTGCTCCCCAAATCCACACCTCCTGAGCAAGTGAAGAAGGAAATTCCAGTTACCATGGTCATATGTCTTTTCCATGTCTAGCTTAGACATGATCCCTGAGTTCCCGGCTTTCAATCTACTATCGAGGCATTCATTGGCAATTAGCACTGCATCCAGTATCTATCTACCTTTTACAAAGGCATTTTGAGGTTTCATAAAAAGCTTCCCCATCACCTCACTCAATCTATTCGCAAGTACTTTCGAGATTATCTTATACACCTCATTCACTAGACTAATAGGCAGAAACTCTTTTAACTCCGTAGCCCCCACCTTCTTGGGTATTAAAGCAAGGAAAGTAGTATTTAGACTTTTTTCAAATTTTCCAGCCAAGAAAAACTCCTGAAGAACCTTCATTAGGTCCTCCTTTAGCACTTCCCAACAATTTTGGAAAAAACCCATAGCGAATCCATTCGGCCCTAGGGCCTTATCCCTAGCCATTTTCCTCGCTATTTCATAAACCTCTAGCTCCTCAAAATCCCTTTCCAAACGAGAAGCATTGCTTGACCCAATGGTATCAAATTCCATCCCATTAAGTGGAGGCCACCAACCCACCTGCTTTGCTAGTAGGTTCTCATAGAAGTCAACTACATGGTTGCGGAGTACCTGCTCATCACTACACTCCACACCGTCAACTATCAACTTCTCAATGTTATCATTTCTCCTCTGAGAATTTGCAATTCTATGAAAGAAACTCGTGTTTCGATCTCCTTCCCACAGCTACAAAGCCCTGAACTTTTGACGCCAAGACATCTCTTCTAGTAATATCAACCTCTCAACCTCTATGACCAGCTCAGACCTCCTATCTTGTTCTTCCTGAGTAAGTGCTTGTACCTATTGAAGCCTCTTGATCTCTTGAAGTTCCAGCAACTTTAAGTTCCTGTTTTCCCCTACATTGCCAAAAGACTCCAAGTTCCACACTTTTAGGTCTCTTTTTAAAGCTTTCAATTTACCTGCAAAAATGAAACTGGGAGTACCTTAGAACTGATAGGAAGACCACCACTGTTTGACCTTCTCTACAAACCCTTCCGATTCTAACCACATATTCTCAAATTTAAACAGTCGACGACCATTATGAACTCCTCCACAATACAATCCAGTCTAGACCAAGACTGATTATTAGACCAAGTAGCAGTACCCCCGGCAAGTGGCAGATCCACCAAGTTCAGGTCAAAGATACACCCCGAGAACTCCTCCATAGCTGGTCTCAGTCTTCTACTACCCAAAACTTCACTTGGGAATCTTACAACATTAAAGTCTCCCCCTATACACCAAGGGAATCCCCACCAGTAATGGACCCCAGCAAGTTCTTTCCACAACAATTTTCTATCCGTGTCTAAGTTGGGACCATAAACACCTGCAAAAGCCTATAAAAAGTTATCGGAGACACACTTAAACGAGCATGCTACCATGTATTGCCCAATAAAATCCTCCACCTTCTCCACCACCCGCCTATCCCACATCACCAAAACCCATCCTAACGCCCCATTAGAGGCCAAGAATGGCCAATCCACATGACTTCCACTCCATAAACTCCGCACAATTCTCCTATCAATCATTTTCAGTTTCGTCTCTTGCAGGCATACAATATCCGCCTTCCACTCCCGTAGCAGGTTCCTAATCCGTAGACACTTATTAATCTCATTAAGCCCACGGACATTCCACGAAACAATCATAGGCTTCATTAAGGAACAGCTAGCCCCTTCCCTTTCACCCTACCCCTGCTGGCACTGCCCTCCATATTCATCGACAAATTCAATCTTTTGAGTTCCCAATGCTTTTTCGATTCACCTTCAGTTTTTTGTTTACGTCCCACTTCAATTGCTGTGAACAGAGCCATGAATTGCTCCTCAAAGCCATCACACTCAATCCCCACAAATTTTTGGATCTCTCTCACCTTATGAAAAACCCAATCTGAAACATTTGGTTGAACCGATAAGCAGAAGTTCAACGGGACAGGTTCCTCCACCCTACTGATATGAAATCCAAGAGATTCTCCTTCTTATGAAATATCATCCAACCCCAGCTGTCCATAGACATCAGGGAAACTCAGATCCTCAATATCATCATCCACCGAGTGCATTAGATCCTCAGAGCCCTCCCCCCCTCTTCGTCCACCACCTCAAGATCGAGATATGGATTTGTAGAAGCTTCCATCGGACCCAAACACATAGCTTCCAGGCTTATCGGCGCCATCTATCCTCCCTGCATCGGAGAACAACCTTCCTAACTCAACATAGAGCCCGACGCCTGCTTCAGAAGCATGACCTATTCACTCGGAGCCGATTTTTTTGGAGCTGTGTTTGGATCCAATGGAAGCTATGTGTTTGTGTGTTCCAATGGTTCTTTCCATTGGAATGTCAATTTTTTTAGAGCAGCTTATGATTGTGAACTTGGGATATTTGTTGACTTTTTCGATCCTCATATGTTATGTCATTCGGTAATGTGATGGAGAATAGGATGATTTGGATTCTGATTGGGAGTAATAGGTTTTCAGTGCACTCCTAGTACAAGGCTCTCTCGGAATTCTCTAATGATCATTGTTTTCCTTGGAAGGCTATTTGGAAGTGTAAGGTCCCTCCTAAGATTGCTTTTTTCTGTATGGACTGCTTCTCTTGGGAGATTGCTCATCACTGATAATTTGAGGAAACGTGGTCTCATCATTATGGATTGGTGTTTCTTGTGTAAGAAAAATGGGGATCCATGGATCATCATTTGTTACATTGTGAGGTGGCTCGGTTCTTATGGAATGAGATCTTTAACCAGACTGGTGTGGCATGGGTTATGCCTAGAAGAGTTATGGAGAGTTATGGATATTCTTAGGTGCTGGAAAGGTATTAGGGGAAATGCTCACATTGTCATTGTGTGGAAAATGTTTCCCCTTTGCATTATGTGGTGTTTGTGGATGGAGAGAAACAAGAGGTGTTTTGAAGACCATGAGTGTTCCTTGGATGAGCTGAAGAAATTCTTTTATAATACTTTATTTCTTTGGGCTTCAGGAATTAGTTGTAATGAGGACAGTTTTCATGATTTGTTTGTATCCCTCACTAGTGCTTAGTGGAACTTAGGCATTTTCTATGTATACTTCCTATGTACTTGGGCTATGCCTATTCCTATCAATAAAGTATTATTTTTTGCTTACAAAAAAAAAAAATCCTGTATGGAAAAGTGAAGATTCCTAAGCAGGATTTGAGTCCAGGTAGCCCCTCAAGCACATCTTCTTCTGTCTAGTAGATAGCATTATATAAGGTGGTTTTTTTAGTTTCTTTTTTGTATTGAAGAATAGGATTTATGATGCTTATTAAAAAAGGCAGGCATGCACTCAACCAAATAGCTTTGGGCACAAGCTGCATTTGAAACTTGATGTGTTCCCAGTATTGTGCAATTCAGCAAGTGTGGCGTTTTGCTACATAGCATTCTCCAATAGTTTTTTCTTATAAGCAAGCATTCTATAATGCATCCCCAGTAATAAAAAAGAACACGCAATCCACCAAACACCACCATTGTAGAACAATGAAAAACAAATAAAACTAAAAATGGGCAAAGTAAATAACCATACTAACATCCCCCAAAACAAAAGAAAGAAGAAATGATTTGTACTAACAGGATCATTTTTGAAGAAAACTAAAGAGATACGTGTGAGTATAAACCACCGTTTCTTCCAAGACTTCCAGCCTATTCCTGCAGAAGTCCAACAGAAAGTAAAATAAGCATATTTAAAGAATTCCTCCACCAAAGGAATCAACAAGAGGAATCCAATAATGTAAAAATTATTCCACACAAAGGGTAATCATTACATCAACTATTTTATAAGAAGAAGGATCCGAGGGACATATGTGATTGCTTAAGGATAATTCATAGTCAAAAAGAAACCCAACACTAGTTGAAGGATTAAGCACTGTTTGTAAACCAATTACCCCCCAAAAGATTGTGGTATTAGTAAACTGGCCAATGAATGTCCCCAACCCAAGGCAATGACAAGTTCAAAGCTAATTCATAAAGACAGACAACAGCATAAAAACTTTTTTTTTTTTTAAGTAAACAAATTTTATTAATCAATGAATAGGCATAGCCAAGTACATTACAAAAGTATGCCCTAACTATGTAGGCACAATAGAGACAAGAAAATCATGTAGATCCAAGCCATTAAAGTCAATAGAAATGGCCCAAGTACATAAAGTTCTAATAAATAAAGCTTTTCGTTCCACCAACGATCTCTCCTTGTCTTCGAACGTCCGATCATTGTGCTCCTGCCACAAACACCACATGAAGCATATAGGGACCATCTTCCACATAGCTTTAATCTATTGAATGCCTCTTAGATTTGTCCAGCGGGCCAGAATTGCCACCACTGTCTCGGGCATAACCCAAGCCAAGTCTAGTCTACTGAATACCTTATTCCATAACACTCTAGCTGTCTCACAATATAGTCAGAGATGGACCATAGACTCGCCCCTGTTCCTATACATGCAACACCAATCTGCGATGATTATCCTACGTTTCCTCAAGTTGACGGTTGTGAGGATCTTACCCAAGGAAGCTGTCCAAATGAAGAATGCAGCTTTGAGAGGTGCCTTATGTCTCCAAAGCTTTCTCCATGGAAACTGAATATTGGGCTCTTGTGTGAGAGACTTATAAAAAGAGCAAACCGAGAATGAACATTTACCTGTGGGTATCCACCACAACATATCTTCTTGCTGGTTGCTCGGTTTTATGGAGTACAGAAGGCTGAAAAAGTCTTCAAAGCTACTCATTTCCTAATCTTGTGCCGCCCAACTAAAATTGATATTCCACTGGATGTGCTCCTCCCAATATCACCATGACTTCAGCCACTAAAACATTTTTGGCTCTTGCAACCCATAAAAGTGAAGGAAATAAATCATTTAGAGCACTATTGCCACACCAAATATCAATCCAAACTTCAATCCTGGAACCCTCACCCAAAAGAAATCTTGTGTGTCGAGTAAAGACCCCCCATCCTCTTCTTTTGTGTTTCCACAACCCCACTCCATAAGTCCCTCTCACTTCTTTAGTACACCATCCCCCCATAAGCCTCCATATTTGCTCTCAATCACCAACTTCCATATGGCTTCTGATTCCTTATTGTATCTTCACAGCCATTTTCCAAGTAACGCCCTATTAAATATTCTCATATTTCTAATACTCAAACCACCATTGGAGATAGGACTACCTACCTTCTCCCAATTGACTCGGTGGAATTTGAACTCCTCACCCACTCCACTCCACAAGAAATCCCGTTGAAGTTTCTCAATTATGAACGTAACCCTTGCTGGGATAGGGAATAGAGACAAAAAGTAAGTTGGTAAATTAGATAATGTAATCTTGATCAAGGTAATCCCACCACCTTTCGACGGGTACATTATCTTCCATCCTACCAATCTCCACTCTACTTTCTCAATCACTGTGTCCCATAATGAAGACACTCTCGAGGCAGCCCCCAACGGGAGTCCAAGGTAAGTCATAGGAAGAGAGGCAATCTTACACCCCAGAGTGCTAGCCAACTGCCAAAGTGCTCGAACCTAGTTATGATTTGCCTAACAAAAGATAAGTGTATCATCTGCAAATAACAAATGAGAAATATTAATAATTCCTCTATCGGGTTCCAATTGAGAAGCCAGCCACGAAACCATTATTAACCAATGCCGAAGTCATTCTGCTTAGTGCCTCCATCACAATAACAAAAAGTAATGTAGACAACAGGTCTCCTTATCTTAAACCTCGTGTGCTATTAAAAAAGTCAACTGGGCTTTTGTTTATCAAAACTGAGAATTTCACCGTTGATATGCACCAGCGAATCCACGACCGCCACCTCTCCCCAAAACCACACCTCCCAAGAAGGTAAAGAAGAAAATCCCAGTACAAAAGCATTTTGTGAGGCATTTTGGGGTTTTGCAATTATCTTCCCCAATACCTCACCTAAACGATTCGCAAGCACCTTAGAAATTATCTTGTATACCCCATTTACCATGCTAATGGGCCGAAATTCCCTAATCTCCACAGCCCCAACCTTCTTCGGTATCAATGCAAGAAAAGTAACGTTAAAGCTTTTCTCAAATTTTCCAGCCAAGAAAAGCTCCTGAAATATCCTCATAAGATCATCCTTCAACACATCCAAGCATGTTTGAAAGAAGCCCATAGAAAAACCGTCAAGAGTCAAGACCCGGTGCCTTGTCTTTAACCATTCTCCGCACCACTTCGTAAACCTCCACCTCCTCAAAAGGCATCTCCAACCGACGAACATCATACAGCCCAATGGAGTCAAAACCAAGCCCATCAAGCGTAGGCCACCATCCCACCTGCTCGATAAGTAACTGCTCAAAGAAATCAACTACATGATTATGAATCACCTGCTCTTCCCTACAATCAACACCATCAATTTCAGCATCTCAATGTTGTTGGTTCTCCCATGAGAGTTAGCTATTTTGTGGAAGAACTCCATGCTTCGATCTCCTTCCTTTAACCACAATGCTCTTATTTTTTACGCCAAGAAGTCTTTTCTAATAAAATAATCCTATCAAGATCTACGACCAACGCTGTCTTTTGAGCTAATTCTTCCTGTGTGAGAGTCCGGTCCTCTTGTATCCTCTCTAACTCCTGGATCTCCATCACCTTGCTTTTCCTACGTTCCCCTATATCGCCAAAAGACTACATGTTCCAAAGCTTTAAATCCTTTTTTTAGAGCTTTCAGTTTACCCGCAAAGGTGAAGCTAGGGGTACCCTATATCTAATATGAGCACCACCACTGTCCGACCCTGTCTACAAAGCCTTCAAATTTCAACCACATATTTTTCAAATTTGAAGTACCGATGCCTTCTTTGGAGACCACCACAATCCAGCATGATAGGCCAATGATCCGAGCAAAGACGAGGCATTCTCTTTTGCCATACATTCGGAAAATGACTTTCTCATTCTGGTGATATTAAAAATCTATCCAGTCAAGACCACGTCTAATTATTAGACCACGTGAAAGAACCCCCCGCTAGTGGCAAATCCACTAAGTTCAAATCAAAGATGTACTCTGAGAATTCTGCCATTGTTGGCTGCACTCTTATATTTCCAAAACATTCACTTGGAAATCTTATGACATTAAAATCCCCACCAATGCACCATGGAAGGTCCCACCAGCTATGTACTCTAGTTAATTCTTCCCACAATAGTCTTATGTTGTTGTCTAAGTTTGGTCCATATACACCTGCAAAAGCCCATAAAAAGTTATCTGTCACACTCTTAAAGGAGCATGCTACCACAAACACTCCTATGAATTCCTCCATTTTCTCCACCACTCATCTATTCCACATCACCAAAACACCTCCTGACGCCCCATTAGATGCCATATACACCCAATCCACATGTACACAACTCCATAAACTTCACACAATTCTTCTAATAATTAATTTCATCTTTGTCTCCTGTAAACAAACAATGTCCGCCTTCCACTCACGAAGCAAGTTTCTTACTTGGAGACACTTATTGGCCTCATTGAGCCCGCGAACATTCCACAACACAATTTTGGGTTTCATTGGGGGGAAGCCAGCCACTTCCCTTCTGACCTATCCCTGCTGGAACTACCCTCATAATTCATCGACCATGTTAACCTCTAAAGCGCACGCTGTTTATTTTAGCCAGCTTTGCTATATTGTTGATGCCCCACTTCAATGGCAATAAGCAAAGTCATAAACTATTCCTCAAAGCCTTCACACTCCATCCCCACACATTGTTGTATTTCCTTCACCTTGTGAAATACCAAGTCTAAAACATAAGATTGAACTGGTAACATATAATTCAGAGGGATAGGCTCACCCACTCTAAATTCCATCGGCAAACCCCGTGTCTCTTCCATGAAAAAATTTTCACCCTCCCCAATAGGCCCACTTAGCACCTGGACAAGTCTTTGGGAATTCTCTTCTACAGAAAAAGGTAGTTCTTCACTGCCAGAATGGGAAAGGTCATCTGAACAAGTCCCCCTCCCTTTCGCCCATCTCAGAATCATCGAGAAGTTGTAATTAGGAGTATACCCTTCTCCCCCACATCCCATCGGCGCTTTCTAGCCACCACTTGATGGTGAAACGACACACGATGGTGAAGTACTGCCCATTGGAAGCTCTGCTGTCGTTTTCTAGGCACACGGCGTGTACTGATCACCTACTGACTGCTCCATGGCGGTCGCCGGCGTCTCAACAGATCCTCCGCCATCCGCGTGCTTTGTGTCAAGATTTCCAGTGTAAGAGGACAACTTCTGCCATTGAATGGTGCCCTCACACGGGTTGGGTTTGTCCATCATACTGCCCCGTAGGCTGTGGCCCAACCCGTCGGCCCACTTGGCTTCTACCCACTTGGATTTCGTTGTTTCTCCACACTAGCCCAGCCCCCTTACCATTTCGGTCCTCACCCCCCTTACTAGGCCCAACAATCAAACCTGTCCCGATAATTAGCTGTTTATTTGTGGCCTTGTTGGGCCTCCGATCACCTAAGCCCACCCCAACCCCTTTACTTGCCCGTTCACTATCTCTTTCCTTATTACCCTCAACACATCTCAGCACTTTTTCCACCTCATCCTGCAGCTTCCACAATTGTGCCTGCATCTCCACCAGCGTGCTGTGTATGTCAATCTCCTCTAGCATAAAAACTGACATAAGAGAAATTCTTCAGAAGGGATTCAACCCAAGACCACTGGCCTATGCAGGTTGTTACACCAATTCTTTTGGCAGATTTCAGTAAGAAGATAAAAATAAAAATAAAAAGGAGAGTTGCATACAAATGTGAGCCCAGAAGAGAACTGTAGACTTCTCACCCGAATCCATTTCACAAAATATGAGATACATTTTCCTTCACAAATTCAAGAAAGTGTCTCTTTCGGTCTGAAGGGAATCATTTTTTCAATCAGTAATAGAATTTTCATTAAGAAGTGCCAAAAGGCAATCCAAGTTCACTTGAATCAGTTTTTTCTCAATCAATAATGCATCAACTGAAAAGAAAAATCACTTAATTTTAAATCTTTATTTTCTTTCCTTATTATTTTGAACGATTTTTCATCATTCTAGTCATACTATTTCATTAATATCTTTAATAATGACTTTATTTCTCATAAAAGACATAAACTATACAAAAGCTCCAAAAAATATCCTTGTTTCACATTTATGTATGCCATCTGCCTAACATCTAAGCAGCAAGTTAAAATTTAAGTATGACATCTATCTTATATTTGTGTTGACAGTTGCCCAATAAATGACTAAATATATATATATATTTTTTTTGGATAAGTAAAAATATTATATATATATATCAATAGGAGTAACCAACTACACAAAATGTATACAAGAAAACACCTAGCCCATGTTAGAGAGCCCCTAATGACCCAAAAAGCCCATGAAAAACAACACAAATAAATGACTAAATATTTCACAACATTGAACAAATTTAAGCTTTTGGTAATCACATTATAAGTTTTTGCACTAAATGATGTAAGTAAAGACTAATGGAAGCTCTAAGAAACGGTTTAGTCTGGAATTTGTTCCAAAATTCTGATGGATAAATTATTTCTTTATAAACAATTCCATCCCCAGGCAATTGGAGTTCATTACAATGACGTAGTCACACAAAAGCAATGCAACAAAACATATATATGATAATGACATAACCAAATCAAACTGTTGGACCTGAGCAACAAAAATTAAGACAGAAAAGGCAAAACAAACTTTGTGACCAACCTTTTGAAGATATGAAAAGTGGACCACTCTTGAAAACCTGTCCAATCATCTAGTGTTAGAAATTGGAGCAATCACCACCTGCCTAGTGCTGAATGAAACCAAGTTTAACATTAAGAAATGATGAAAAAGCATATGCATAATTAGAGAGCGCTAGATTTTCAGCACTGACAATTTTTTTTATAAGTAATATAAAATTCTATTGAAACTAAACTAGTAAATAGGCAGCCCGAGTACACAAGAAGTACACAACCGAGAACACCTAATTACAAGTTAGAAGCTAGAAAGTGATACAAGAAAGTCATGTAAACTGGCTCCATTAAAAACACTGGTGAATAATTTCAGGAGGAAAATTATAGTGAAACAATTGACATTGTATACACAAGAAGAGTGGAGAAACAATAAATTATATTTTATTACACTGCGATGTAGCTAGGGCAGTTGGGGCTTCAGCCTTCTATCTTTTTGGTGTGGACTGGATCATGCCTCAAAGGGTGGTAGAGTTATTGGGTTGCTGTAGATGTTAGGATGTTGGTTGTCGTTGTGTGGAACTGTAGAGGATTGTCCATTTGTGAGTAATGTGGTGTGTGTGGAAGAAGCACAATGTGTGGAATTTTGAATATTCTGAGAAGACAGCAAAATTTCTAGGATCCACGGTGCTAAAAACACGTTATGTGTTAAGGTTCCTCATGATTGTTCTAGCTTTACTTCTTATTTAGATTTTGTCTTTTTGTTTCCCTTGGCTTTTTAAATTAGGCAGGCACCCCTTCTGTATAAATCACAAATACATTGGGTAGTGCCCCTTTGTGCTTTTAATAAAATTAAATTATGTATTAAAGGAAAAAAAAAAAAAGTATTTCATAGTCAAAGAAAATAGAATCATTGCCAAACCTATCAAAAAAATCCATAAATATAATCTTAACAATAATGATCTACGAAAACTACCAAATTAAACAAATATAAAATTAAAAGGCATATATTTTGGTGTTTTTCAACTGCTTTCTACTGCCTATACCAAACAATTTGGGGCTGGAAGGACAAGGATGAAACCAAGATTGTAATCCAGAGGGACCACACATTTTGGAGCTAGAATAAGCAATCAGGCTGAAGTTTTTTTGTAGCACTTGAAGTAAAATTCAAAAATAAAAAACAAAATAATGGAATAACGACAAAAATTAAAATAAATCTTAAAGAAAGAAGAAATTTTCAAAGCTCATAAAAGTTTTAATTAAAAATTGTATAAAATTGTATTAAATAATAAATAATATAAAAAGAGGTGTACAAGGTTTTATTTTTTATAGGTGGTGTACAAGGTTTTATAGAAGATAAATTCCTATAAAATAAAACTTGGTATGTGGTCAGGGCCTCCCTGCCCCCATGCATTCGTCTCTGTGCATGGGTTTTGTTAATGATAGCGTGCATTCATCTATGTTTCTTATTTTTTTCGTATCTTCCATGCTGGGTATTTTTGGTTCTGGTTATTTCTCTTGTGATGGGCTCAAGTCAGAAGCTGTTAATCGACTCAAAGATTATTTATTTTCAACACATAAATGGTCAATGGTGGCGGATTACAGAGAGAAGTCGCAAGGTCACCAAGTTCTTCACTGTTGATGTATCTGTTGTGGACTGGTTGGCCAAAGTGGTGGGTGCTTGCAATCCACCGACTGGTTCTTCAGAGTTTTACAAGATTCAAAGACAAGGGCATCGGGCTTTGCTAGCCTAGCAATGCCATAACAAGCATGGCCATTTTTTGACGTTGTATAAGTACGGGAAAAAGGTGAGGCGTGGTTTCAACTGTCCTGGAAGGATCAAAGGGTGAGGGATGGAGGAGGTTTGTAGCAATGCTTACGGACGTTGCTACCCCTTCCTCTGTTTCGAGTGTGGATAATACAGCAAATCAGAGGGCTTTTCCTCTTGGCTACACTTTTCAGGAAACAAGGGCTCTTTTATGGGAAGAATCTGCCACTGAATTTGGAGGCTCATAGTAGTTCAAAGGATCGTCAAAATGTTCATGGGTTGACCGGCGGGGAGGTTGTGAAGCTAGACTTGCAATCCTTTCATCTCCCCAAGGACAATGGTTAGTTTTTCAAGGGAGGCTTGACAATGGATAAAGACAGGTTTTCATTATTGGCCATGCAGAGAGATTTATTGGACATGAAGGAGAAGGTTGATCCACGTTACACTAGGTGGAATTGAGCCTGGCCCCATCCACATGCTCAATGGGTTTAGAGGATGGCTTATTGGGTAAGCAGAAGGCTGACTTATTGCCTCATCCATGGGCTTGGTCGTCGACTGGGCTGGCACAGACTCCATCGCCAACATCCAGCAAATGTCATCAGAAAGTGATGGGGAGTTTTTGTTGCATGATCACTTATGGATGGCGGTGGTTGGGAAGGAAGGTAACTCAGTTTTGTCTCTAGTCCCATTTGTCAAGGGTTTCAGTTTTGTGGAGTCATTTCCGATGGTTGATCCATCCTTGTTTCCTATTGAAATCCTTCAGCAACCAGGGAAGGATAAAGGGGCCTTCCCACAGGAGTTGTTAAACTCTAGAGTCATGCATAAGGCCATCCTCCCTTAAGGCTCTCGGATGCTTCGAATTTGCAAATGGTCCTACATGATGGGGGCTGTTCTAATGGTAATGAGGTTGACCTTTATGCACACTTCCTCCTAGTCCAACTTCATCCAGCGTTGTTTTGGATTGGGTTTTAAAAAAGGTTGATGAGATTCAAGCCCGTGTTGGGATCTCTTATGATGGTTTTGAAGAGAAATTCAAGGCTCTTCTAATTGCTATCGAGTATGGACGTTCCTTGGCCTTGAAATCGGCTTCAAAGAAAGAAATGGAATTAAGAAGATTAAAATGCTCCATTAAATATGACAATAAGAAGGGGAGTGGATGGCGGGACAGATTGAAAGCGAGGGGGTCTCATTTTTCTTATGAAGCATCCTCTCCTGGAATGTTAGGGGGCTTAATGATCCAAACAAGCGTCTTCGTATCAAGTCATTATTGCGTAATTGGAAGGTTTATATAGTGTGTTTACAAGAAACAAAGTTACACGTCCTCTTGATGTGGGACACGAGTGGTGGAGTCCGTGAAGGAATTTTTTTGTAGCTTGTTCTTTTAAAAATGTTGAGGATGGGTGGGCGTGGCCTATGTAGGCAGTTATGCGCCAAATTCGGATAGGGAAAAGAGACTTTTGGGGGAGGAATTGGCAGGATCGTATTATCTTTGGGATGTGTGTGGTGTAAGAATTTCAACATTACTCGCTTCCCGAGTGAATCTTGGAAAGTCTGAGATGGTTCCAATGGGGGTGGTGCGCAACATTATTAGTGTGACGAGTTTTTTAGGCTGTAAAGTTGCTTCTTTGCCAATGAAATATTTAAGTCTTCCGTTGGGAGCGCCTTTTAAGGCTAATGCTATTTGGAATGGGGTTGTTAAGAAAATTGAGAAAATGTTGGCTGGTTGGTAACGGTTGTATTTATCAAGGGGCAGAATTACTTTAATCAAGAGTACCCTTTCCAATCTTCTCACTTATTTTCTATATTTATTTCCATTGCCTACAGGGGTGGCCAACCGGATTGAGAAGTTATTTCGTGCTTTTTTGAGAAGTTCCATCTGGTTAGTTGGAATAAAGTTTGTTCTCCAATTTTTAATCGAGATTTGGGAGTTCGTAATTTGAGGATCTTTAATAGCTTTTCTTGGGAAATGGATATGGAGATATCATGTGGAAGGGGAGTCACTTTGGAGGGAGGTTATTGGCCGTAAATATAGAAGTGTTTTGGGGGGTTGGTGTTCTAATGAGGTAAGGGGGCATATGGTGTGGGTCTATGGAAGTTCATTAGAAAGGGATGGGAGAGTTTTGTAAGCCATGTTAATTATGCAGTTGGAAAGGGATCTAGGATCCGTTTTTGGTTTGATATTTGGTATGGTGATCAAGCCCGCAATAGGGTGTTTCCAGTCATCTTTCATCTGGTTTTTTATAGGTATGCTTCTATTTCAGATATGTTAGTTCATTCTAATGGCTCTTTTCAGTGGGATGTTTGTTTTACCAGAGCTGTACGGGATTGGGAAATTGATGAAGTTTCAGCTTTTTTCAGTTTTTTATACTCTTTGAGGCTTGGTGTAATGATGGGGATAGGATGCTGTGGAGGTCCAAGGGGAGCAAAAAGTTCACAGTTCAATCGTATTATAAGTTGTTGACATTTCAGAATAGTGCCACTTTTCCTTGGAAGTGTATTTGGAGGTCTCACATGCCTTCCAAAATTGCTTTTTTCATATGGACTGCCTCTCTTGGGAACATTTTGACAATGGACAATTTGAGGAAGCACGGTCTTATGTTATGGACTGGTGTTTCATTTGTAAGAAGCATGGAGAATCTGTGGATCATAGCTTCTACTCAGATTTTTTGTTGTGGTTTATTTCTTCTTAGATCGTATTTAGGTGTTTCTTTTGTATACTTCTTGTGTACATTGGCATCGCCCATTTCATTCATATTAATAAAACTGTCTTTCTTAATTATAAAAAAATATATGTATGTTGTGGTAGGAAAAATACAAGGTGTAATCAAGCTCTACAGATTCTACCAATATTGAGAGGAAAAAAATGTACAAAAATTGGGATTCTAATAGGTTGATTAGCATTAGGGGAAAATTCTCCCTATCAAAGATTCTCCTAATGGGATATCTTAATGAGTAATGGTAAATACAGTCATAGAATATGCAAGCCTCACGCACTCCTTTTGAAAAAAAAATAGGTTCCACCATTAAAAAAATAATGTTTTCATGTGGATCCCAGATTTAACCAATTTTTTCAAAAGGGAGTGTGCAAACTTGCACGCCCTAGGATTACAAATATCATTTCTCTATCTTAATTTGCATGCATGTGAATCAGTTTATTTAACTCAATTCTTTGCTTATAAGATATGACTTTCTCAATGACCAAGTACTTTTAAAATTCAATTTGACTATCTCTATAAATAAGAAACAAAAGATTCTCTTAAATGTGCTACTTTTAAAGAATTGAAAGAGTCTGACAGAAGCTACAGGGTTGGAAGGAACGGTTGTTATCGCAGGCTGGGTGTGAAGTTTTAATTAAAGCAGTTGTACAGGCATTGCCAGCCTATACTATGAGCTGTTTCTTGTTACCTAAATCATTTTGTAAGGACTTAGAAGGGTTGTTTGCAAAATTCTGGTGTGGACAAAGACAGACTGAACGCAAGATGCATTGGATTAGCTGGAAAAAACTGTGTTCTTCTAAGTTACGAGGTGGTATGGGTTTTTAAAAACATTGAGTTGTTTAATTTGGCTTTACTTGCTAAACAAGGATGCCGGTTGATTCATAACACTCATTCTTTACCTTATCGAGTTTTTAAAGCTAAGTATTTTCCTACCACAGATTTTCTTCAATCTCATGTAAATAGGAAGTCCTCTTATGTATGGCTTAGTATTTGTGCTGCTAGTCTCTTTTGCAGAATGGGTGAATTTGGAGGATAGGGAATGGAGATAGAGTCAGAATCCTTCATGATAAATGGGTACCAATTTTCTGGTTACCTAGGATGTTACCTCCTACTTATGTTTTACAAGATGATTCTAAGGTGAAGTTGCCTATGAATTTGGGTCAAAGAACTTGGAATATTGATTTAATACAAGCAGTTTTTCCTCCTATTGTTGCGAATGCAATTATTCATCTTCCTATATTTTCAAGAGAGTGTGAAGATAAATTTTTGTGGAGTGGCACAAAGAATGGTGTATATTCTGTAAAGTCTGGGTATCATCTAGCCTTGAATTTGTTTGACTCTATTGTTGGGGCTGAAAGTTCTCATTCACATGGCACTTCCAAATTTTGGCGTCAATTTTAGAATATGAATTTACCAAATAAGGTTAAAAATTTTGGATGGCGAGCTTGTAAGGATAGTCTTCCTACTAAAATGAATTTAATGAAGCGCAATGTTCAGTCAACTGCAGGTTGTCCTCTTTGTCAATTGGTTGATGAGGATTGCTATCATGTATTTTGTGGCTGTCCAGATGTACAAAAGGTACTGTCTGTTCGCTGTCCACTGGTTTTATCTTGTTTGAAGTCTGATGCTTGTTATGGAGATGGTTTGGGAATTAATGCAATTTAATGTGACTTTAGTTCCGATATTTATATCTATTTCTTGGGGAGTTGGGAAGTATAGGAACTTAAAGTTATTTCAGGATTCTTCTTGCGTGTTGCAAGAAGTTGTTGATGATTGTTTAGCATATGTTGAGAGTTATATTCCTGTCAAACAATCTCAGTTGGTGCTATGGAAAGAGATTGTCCTCTCTTGGAAGCCTCCTACTCCAGGTATGGTAAAGCTTAACTTTGATGGTGCTCTGTTTCAATCTCTTGACTGTGCTGGTTTTGGAGCTATTTTGAAGGATGAAAAAGGTAATGTTCTATTTGCTTTGAGTAGGAAGGAATTGGGTTGTATGCAGTAGATGATATTGAAGCTTTGGCTGCCTTACGGGGTCTTCAAATTATATCTAATTTGGGTTTCTCAAGTTTATTACTAGAAGGGGATTCATGAACAATTATTGAGGCTATTGGTTCACATGAGCCAAACTTTTCAAGGCAAGGGAATCTGATATTTGCAATAAACGTCTCCTATCGAGATATGCAGTATATGAAGTAGCTCATGTTGGGCGCAAAGGAAATGAAGCAGCTTATGTACTTGCAAGGCATGTTCGTTGTGTGGATGATACTATTTAGTGGTGGCATCAATTTCCAGAATTTATTCAGGTTATGCTTGATTCCACTTTGCAATTGTTTGATATTGACTTTGTTGTTACAGGTTCTATATGAATGGCAACGGTTTTACTTCAAAAATAAATAAATAAGAACCTATAGCAATGCTTGTCCACAAAAATATCAAGTAAACAGTCTGTAAGAAAATCGAACAAAGTAAAAGTAATTGAATTCTGTTCGGCTGCCCACAATAAATGACCAAAACGAAATTCATCTAATACTAATCAGAAGATTCGGACCTTTTTCCTTTCTTAGCACAACATTCGTACTTGGATTACTTTAGTTTCTTCTTTTCTCACAGTCACAGAAGAAGGTCGATTCAAGTAAATGCACTATGAGGAAAGTGGACCGACTACTATAAATTTCTGATTACCATAAACTTCAGACCGGTAACTAATCAAAACAAGGGGATCCATACCTTGTTTGAAGCTGTAGAAGGAGCTGACATTTGCACCAATTAGTTCCGCACATACGACATCGGAATGGTGCTCAACCCAATCAAAATCACGGCCGAAACCGTCACCATTTCCACAAAAAGAACCGTCGAGAGCCCCCCATTGCGTCAAGCACGAATTTAACACCCAGATCGGGGGCGTCGAGTGGTGCGGAAACTAACCGGCGGGATCTGACACGCAGAGCGAGTTAAAAGAGTTCCCAAGACTCGGACTTTGATCGGAGAAACGTAAAGTAAATGCACCAACCGAATCAGACACACTCTTACAGTAAAAGTAACAATCTTCCAGGCAATTTTTTCTAGAATTTTTCTGTCATTTATCTTGCAATAATTTACCGAGTGGGGTTATTAGGTGGAGGGAAAGAGCAGTTGTAGCCGATTAATACTAGCATCATATCTCTCTCCGTCCGCTGCCTGCTTTTCGCCTACTTTTTGGCTTTTGCCTCTGATGCTGAATGCATACAGTGGTTGACAGGGAAAGACTGCCACAGAAGAGATCGAGTTGTCTGTAGTCAAGCTCCAGTCCAATTCAAATCCCAATTAAACAGATAAAAAGAAAGAGTTTTACTGTAAATTTATGTATTAATTTGCGTATTGATCTGTATTTAATATTAATATTTTTATATTTAAAATTTAAATTAATATTATTTTTAATAAAATTTATTTTTTAATTAATCATATTAAATTAGTACACATATTAATATATATTTATATTTGTAACTAAAATTTTTCTAAAGAAAGGATAAAAAAAAATGAGTGATGTACGTATAATTATTTTCACTTTCTTTTTTACTAATAAAATATATAAAATACATCAATAAAATACATAAAAAAACATAACTAATTTAAAATAATTAGTTATATTAATTTTTTTTAATTTATAATTAATCACATCAATAAAATACATAAAAAATACGTAAAATTAATTACACATAAAATTTTTGTAAGAAAATATTATGTTCAATTCAATTCAATAGAAAATAGGTTTATAGGCTTGATTTAAAATAGAAATTTTTATTTAAAATTATGTGAATGGTATTCTCTATAAACTAATTTAATAATAGAATAATCTTATATTATTAAAATAACTCTATTATAAGGTTTTTATACTATACACCATCCACATACCATAATTTGATTTTTTGTACTATCACATATCATATGTTTTTTATTTTTCTTATAATAAATATATAGTATAGGAATGATAAATAAAACAATTCAATTAGTTTAATAAGAATAAAATAAAATTAAAATATGTAAAGTGATGATTTGGGAATATGAGCAGCATCTCTCTTTTGAAAATTTAAATATTACAAATAAAATTATATCATATAAATAGTATGTGATGTTGAATTTTAGAACAACATATCTCATATTATTAATAATACACATTCTATATTGCTGATGTGATAAAATCTGACTCATAAAAATAATTTATAAACTTAAATTTTTATGTCAAATCTACCTTATCTCTCAAATAAATAAAAACTTTTAATATTTTCACTTCATATATTATTTAGATAGTTTGTGTATGAGTATTTTACGTTGTTTGCTTTAAACTTTAAAAATAAAAAAATCAGAATAAAATAACTAGAATTGTAGAAGCTGCGGGATAACATGAGATTTGAATAGCATGCTGAGATAAAATGAGTTAAGATAAAAGTTAAAAATTGAATAAAATATTATTAAAATATTTTTATTATTTTAAAATTTAAAAAAATTAAATTATTTATTATATTTTATGTATGAATTTAAAAAAATTATAATAATAAAATAAGATGAATTGAAATTAATTCTCCCAAACTGCGACGGTTGGAAGGACGTCTGTGTTGCATCTCTGTTCTACCATAATTAATTCTAGGTGGATTGTCTCAAGTACGTAGCTTTTGTATAGGTATTTTATGATTAATGTTATATACTATATTTTTATCTTATTTTTATTTTATTAAATAAGATGTAACTCATTTATTATTATTAGATAATAAAAAAATATACAATAAATGATCATTTAATAGTAATAAATATGTTACATCATACTTAGTGAAAGTGAGATATTAGTATGGTATATAGAATTTTCTTTAAAAAAATAGAGTTTATTATTAAAAAATTAATTTTTTTTTTACGTAGGTTCCGTATTTATTTATTTTTTTCAAAATAATTATACATCGTTTGCGTACTCACGACTATAATTATTATTTCTCTTTATAAAATAAGTACGTCTTATTAATTAAAAATAATTTTTTTCTATAATTTTTTTATGATAGAATTTATATTTTATAAGAAAACCGTGCAAACTTTTTTTTAAGATTTATCTTTCTAACAAATTCAGCAACAGAACGACAGGTTTCAAACCCAACAAAACTTGAAAAATAAAAATTTACTTTGAACTTGTAACCTTGTTCTCTGTCTGTTTTTGTGAAAAAAAAAAAGTATTAATAATTTTGAGGAAGTGTTAAATTAGAAAAAGATTTTATAAAAATAAAGTTATAAATTGATGTGAAAAATGAGATATATTAGATTGAATAATACTAGATACAGTCATGGATTATTTAAATGGCGCTTACTCATTTTGAAAAAAAAAGCAAACCCCACCATTAAAACATGAGCAGTGCTAAATAGAGTCATAAATTGTACAAGTGTTGCGCATTTATTTTAGGAAAAAGTGGAGTTCAATATTAAAAAAATTAAATTTTTTCATGTCAACTCATATTTACTTAACTTTTCAAGAAGAGTGTACGACGCTTGTGCAACTCATAACTGTAATATCATTTCTCTTTTGAAAAAGACTAGGGTATAATATTAAAAATTTAATTTTTTTCCATGTGGGTTTCATATTTACTCATTTTTTTCAAAATAAGTGTGCAGTGTTTGCGCACTCTTTGACTACAAATATATTTTTAATAGTGGACCTCACTCTTTTTTAACATGAGTACGCGACATTTACACAACCCATGAGTACATCTAGCTTTACTCATTCCATTATATTAAATTCCACTATCACTATCCACCAAAGTTCCCGTTTGGATAGTGAAAGTGTTTCATTTCATCTCATCTCATCATTATAATTTTTTAAAATTTTCATACAAAATATAATAGACAATTCAAATTTTTTAATTCTTAAAATAATAATAATATTAATAAATAATATTTTTACAATATTTTATTCAATTTTCAACTTTCATCTCAACTCACTATTGAAATGACAGTTTAATTATTTTTACCAAAATTTTGATTTGATAGGCAGTAGTTGCATAATGTAATAGTTATTGATAAACTCACTGGTTGTTTGGCAAACACATCACATCTCATAATTTTTCATAAATTTATTAACAAATATTACTAAAACACAAATACTTATCAATTTTTAAATTTTAAATTATCTTATCTAATCATTACCTAATTATTATCACTTTTTCAAACATCTAAACAAAACACAAAAAATAATATTACCTTTTCAAATTTCAAAACAAAAATTATATTAAAAATTATATTCAAACGATACTTTAATTTTATAATATTTTTATTCAACTTATTCTCTCTTATTTTTTAAAACTCAATAAGACATATTAAGTCAAATTATTTTACTACTATTCACAAATTTTCTATCTCATCTCATTCTCTAAGCATCCATTTAAAAATATTAGTCATGTGCCATGCATTATGCAGAGGAAAATAATTATTAGGTATATATATAATTGGGTAGTGATGTTGGCAAAATTTAGTATTTAAAATATTCAAATAGAGAACTGATAACACACGAGAAACGTAAACTAGGAGTTAAAAAGTTGCTCATCCAACCAGCAAACTCCATTCATTCTAAAGGAAGTCTATTTTCTGCCAATCTTTGAACGTATGAAGAGAAGTGTCAAAGTCTCCTTTCCTTTTGGTGGATAGGGTGGTTTTGTCTAGTTTTGTTTGCTCTAAACAGTGTATGTGAGTACTGTGATTCTGTTATTGATGAACTGGGCGAGGCCTGGCAAAATCTAAATCTTCATGATGATGAAAAGGTGGGGATAAAGGTTCAGTTTGATAGGGCAATTGGTCTGGGAGATAAGGAGATGAGACGTTTGATTGGCAACGTATGCATGGAACGACATATAGGAAGAAAGGTACTCTGATCTACTATGTTGAAGTTATGAAAAGTTGACAAGTTTTTTGTTTTTAAGGAGATCTCTATGAATACTTTTGTCATCACCTTTGCTACTAAGAAGAATAAAAATCAAATAACGGGGGGAAGACCATGGTTATTCAATACTAGTCTATTTGTCCTTAAGCCTTTTGATGGCATTACTCTTTCTTTCTTTTTTTATCGCATTACTCAACCAGACCAACTTGAGTTTGATAGTGAACCCTTTTTTTATCCAATTACATAACCTTCCCATATTTAGTATGAATCGAAAAGTTGGGAGACAAATTGGACTATCATTGGGAAATGTTCTTGATGTGGATGTTCCTATGGATGATATTGGATGGGAGAGATTCCTGCAAGTGAGGGTTGAAATGGACTTGAGGAAAGCAGTAGCTAGAGGAATAACCCTTCATCTTAATCACAGGAGTATGTAGGTTCCTATAAAATAAAATAAAAATCTTTAGATGTGGGAAGATTCTACATGGGAATTAAGTTTGTGATTATGATTTTTCTTTCTCGAATCATAAATCACTTTCTAAAGATCAGTATGATTCTTGGCTTAGGGCAAATTATAGTGTCAAACATAAATGGCATGCAAACTATGTCAGTAAGGGGGATCATGGCAGCACTTTTGGAAATGGTGTGTAAATCATAATTGCCATGCTGATGCAGATAGTTCAACGTCTCATTCGAAGATTGATGATGGATTTTAGTGCAGACTGCCTGAGAAACAATTAGCGGTTAACAGTGGTGGTAATGGCAAGGAGGTTGAAGAAGTAACTATTATATAGAATAAAAGGAGCAAAACAGATGAGTCAGGAGTAGTTATGTCGATTACATCCCAAGAGATAGTACCAGCGTTAAGAGAGTTACCCATTCAAGTAACTAATGCTTGGAAGGAATGGGCTGAGACTCTAGATTTGTTCAAAATTAGCCCATCTAAACAAAGTATCTCTTATAATCCAAGGAAGCATGCTATCCATGGGTCTTTTTCACCATTTGACTCAGATTCTTTTCGAAAGAATGTTGGTGGCCTGATGTCATCAACACAAGTGAAGTCTCTGAAGAATAAACTTACGTGGAAGAGGAGGGCCAGATGAGATGGGGTGAAAGGTAAGTCTAATAATCATCACTTGAGCAAAAACTGTTCTAAGTTAGTTTTGGTGGATGATGTATGTGAACTGGAGTCTGATAAACGTATTAAAACTAATGTGGGTGATTTTCAAATTTAAATTAAGATTCTATCAACGAAGGTTATGGAGTAGTCCTGCCGGGAGTCATAATTGTCTATAGTTGGAACTACTGAAGGCTTAGGTGTCAATTTTGGTCTCAATAATCTTTCCATTGATTTCTTTCACTTATATAGAAGAGATTTACAGAGAGTGCCATGTGACCAGTCTGATACCAGCGCCTACTTGCTGCTAGTTTTACTATACATATACATATTTACACGTTAAGACTATGCTGGTGTTACTGTACACATACAGGGTTACACGTTACATGTTTACACATTAAGTCTATCTAAATATAGAAAGTTACTACAAGTATATGTGTAACCTAAAAAGTATCTCTGTAATATAACCCAAAAAGTATCTCTGTAACATCCCCCTTAAATTGATGTTGGTGGATCAAGAAGCATCAATTTGTCAACCAAGAACTGATGCTAGTGTCGAGAAAGAGCTTTGGTGAATATGTCGGCAGTTTGACATTCAATGGAAATGTGAGGGAGATCATATGTTTGTCAAAAGATTCACGTATGGAATGACAATCGACTTCGATATGTTTCGTACGCTCATAGAATACAGGATTAGCGGCAATCTGAATGGCACTGGTATTATTAGCATGAATGGGAGTGGGATGTAGCTGAGGAAAACCAAGTTCCCCTAATAACCCACGAAGCCATGTGATCTCAGAGCATGCGGAAGACATAGCATGATACTCAGACTCAGTAGAGGACTTGGAAACTCTGTCTTGGTTCTTACTCTTCCAAGAAATGAGTGCATTGCCTAAGAATATGCACCAGCCAGTAACAAAGCGACGAGTATCCACACATCCAGCCCAATCAGCATCACTATACCCCATTAACTGTAAGGAAGATTCTTTAGGAAAGAACAATCCGCAGGTAAAGGTGCCCTTCAGATATCGGATAATGCAGCAGACAGCGGCTAAATGAAGATGTCGAGGAGCTTGCATAAATTGACTGACTTGCTGCACGACAAACGAAATGTCAGGACGAGTAATCGTCAAATAGTTCAAACTCCCAACAAGCTGCCAATACAAGGATGGATTTGATAGAAGCTCCCATTCTTCCTTACTGAGCTTAAGATTTACCTCCAAAGGAGTAAAAACAGAGTTACCCGATTGGAGACCACCCAATGAAATAACATCCTGTGTGTAATTGTGCTGGTGTAACAACATACCAGTTGGAGTAAGCTGCACCTCAAGACCAAGAAAGTACTGTAGGGGGGCCAAGATCTTTCATGTGAAAGGAGGCTTTGAGATGCTATTGTAATTGCTTTATTAACTCAGTATCGGAACCAGTAATCACAATGCCGTCGACATATACGAGAAGCAATACGATTCCTGCGGAAGTCTTGCGAAGAAAAAGAGAGGAATCAAATTGACTTTGAGTAAAATGAAAAGCAAGCAGGTTAGAGCGAAATTTGTCAAACCATGCACGCGGAGCCTGTTTTAGTCCATACAAGGATCGGCGTAGCCGACAAACCTCTAAGGAATGTGTAGCAAACATGCCGGGAGATGGTGACATATAGATTTCTTCCTTCAAATCCCCATGTAGAAAATGCATTCTTCACATTCATCTGCCGAAATGACCATCCTTGTGACGCAGCAAGTGCCAAGATAGTCCGCACAGTAGTCATTTTGGCAACAGGTACAAATGTCTCTTCATAATCAATACCATACTCTTGTCGGTTCCCAAGAACCACGAGACGGGCCTTATATCTGTCTAGTGAGCCATCAGCTCTAAACTTGACTGAGTATACCCATTTACAGCCAATAGGTTTGACATCTGAGGGACAAATTACAAGGTTCCAAGTGTGATTGTCTTGAAGAGTTTGGATTTCCTCTTGCATGGCCTGCTGCCAATATGCTTGGATGGATGCCTAGGTATAAGAGTGAGGAATAGAAATAGTGTCAAGTGTGGCAGTAAGTGAGGTGTGAGGAAAACCATACCTATCTGGTGGATGTGTAACCCGGGTGGAGTGTCGAGGTATAGGAACTGCAGAATCAGATAACGGATCAGTGTCTGAAAAGGGCGTTGAAGAAGGGGGAAGACGTCGATGATACACCATACCTGGTTGAAATCGCTTAATAGAAGAACATACATCATCAAAAGTGGGAAGAAGAGTAATAGGAGGATCAAAAATAACCTGAGACTGAAAGAAATATTGATTTTCGAAGAAAATCACATTCCGTGAGATGCGAGATTTATTTGCATGAGCATTATAACAAACAAATCCTTTTTGAGTAGGACTATATCCCATAAAAGCACACATGACAGACTATGCAGCAAGTTTGTGACGCTCAACAGGTGGTAGATGAACAAAACAAACACACCCAAATGTATGAAATGATTGATACTCAGGAGATATGCCAAATAATCGAAGATAAGTAGAGTCATAATCTAGAGTGGTAGTAGGCAAACGATTGATCAAATAGACAGCAGTAGATAAAGCTTCTACCCAGAACTTAGAGGGTACAGAGGAATCAATCAACAACGTACGAACAACATTTAAGAGATGACGATTCTTACGCTCAGTGACTCCATTTTGTTGAGGAGTATAAGGACAAGAACGCTGGAAAATTATCCCCTTCTGCTGAAAAAAAGTTTGAAAAGAATGTGACATTTACTCCCCCCTGAGTCGGAGCTTAAAGTTTTGATACAAGTATTGAACTGTGTCTCGATAAGTGCAACAAATTTTTTAAAGACAGAAAATACGTCAGCTTTAGAATGGAGAAAATATATCCAGGTGAATCAATTATAATTATCGATAAATGTCACAAAATAACGATATTGACCATGAGAAATAACAGGACTCACACCCCAAACGTCAGTATGCACAATCTCAAAACAGTTAGAAGCACGACTACCATGTGTTGGAAAAGGTAAAATTTTACTTTTACCTAGACGACAAGTAGCACAATCAAAAGATGCAGGAGAAGAAGAAAATGAGTCTTTATCGCCCAAAAAACCATGTTTCATAAGATGAGTCAAGACAACAGAATTAGGATGACCTAATTTCTTATGCCAGACTTCAATAGTATTGGCAGTAGCCGTATAAGCAAGAGCAACAACATTAGGAATAGAAAATTGTAAGGGAAACAAACGTCCTACTTTAGGCCCCTTCGTGATCACCGTCTCCGACACTTGATCCTGCACAAGACAACCACTGCGAGAAAAGTGAACATCACAATTATTATCTACCAATTGTTCAATGGAAATTAAATTGGTAGATAAGCCAGGAGAGACAAAAACATTGTGAAATGAAGAGCCCAAATTACCAACAGCAATAATAGGAAGAGTACTGTCATCAGCGATCTAAATATTTTGTGTGCTTTTATACTTACGAACACTATGGAGACTTGTCATATTACCAGTCATATGATTAGAAGCGCCCAAATCAACAATCCAAGAAGTTGAGTTAGTACTCGTACCTTGCAGGCCTAAGGCCGTAAAAGCAGACACAATCATCTGTTAGACCATTGCTGGTGTGAGAACAGATGAATCAGAGCTTACAGTAGGTGGCGCAGAAGAAGAAGCAGAAGACTGAACATCAACTTGAAAAGCTTGGGATTGGCAATTTTGAGGCCGTATTCGATAGTCTTTGATGATATGGCCCTCTTTCTTGCAGTAGTTACAAATCTTTTTAGAACAGTTGCGAGCAATATGACCAAATTCCTTACAACTAAAACATTGCAACTTATTCCTCCCTCTCCCTTGTGCTGCATAGGCTACTTTCACAGTCTCGAAAAAGACCTTTTCAGAAGTCATACTCATCTGAGTGGATAACCATTGTTCTTCACGCAACAAATCACCAAAACAAATGTCCAAAGAAGGAACTGGATCACAGTTCAATAAACCAGCTCGAGCGGGCTCAAATTCGGGTCAAAGTTTCATTAAAAACTGATCGCGTTGACTCTCAGGATGAACTGCTTGAAGGGCCGCAGTGGGAACCTTCGCATAAGTAATGGTAGAATACTCGCTCCAAAGGTTAATAAAACCATAATAAAATTGTGCAATAGGTAAATTACCTTGACTATAATTACTAATTTCTAACTCTAATTGGAACTTTCGAGCACTACGATCCTGGTGGTAAATACGGTGAAGATAATCCCACATAGCCTGAGCCGTAGTAAAACAGCGAAGATTGGTCACAAGGTGAGACTCAATGCTTCCCAATAGCCAAGAGACTACCTTGGCATCCTTGACCTCCCATTGAGCAAATTCTTTTTCATCAGTGGGAACCTTAGCAGAATTATCAATGTGATTTGATAATTCTTTTCCTTTCAAAAACATCTTAAATTGAAAATTCCCACATGAGAAAATTCTTTCCAGTAAAGCGAACAATAGTATTTTCAATAGACATGATGAAAATATATTTAAAGGAAATAAGCCCAAGCAGCAAATCCAATTAAATAAACCAAGGCAAAGAGAACAAATGGATGGCCCACGGCGTTTAAAATCCCACGGCAAAAAAATAACAAGCCCACGGCAGAAATAAAACAAGCTCACGGCAGAAAAATAAAACAAGCCCACGGCAGAAAAATAATCCCAAGCTCACGGCAGAAATAAAACAAGCTCACAGCAGAAAAATAATCCCAAGCTCACGGCAGAAATAAAACAAGCTCACGGTAGAAATATAATCCCACGGCAGAAAAACAAAACAAGCCCAGAAATGTGAAAGAAAAACCTGTCCAGCACTTGCAAAAAAGTACCAGAAACACCAACGGAAAGGGGCCAACTCCAACACAACAACCCAAAGACGTCCCCGACGGTCACAGAGGATGCATACAGCTCACACCCACTCACAGAAGACGCCGACAACTTACACCCACTCACAGAAAACGCCAACAATCACTCAGCCACTCACAGACGATGCCGACAGTCACTTAATCACCGCGGAAAGAATCGAACACCACCGCAGAGGAGGTCGACTGCCACAGAATAGTGAGCTCACAAAGTGGTTTACCACGAAAAGGACTGATACACCCAAAGCAAGATGGGACTTGCCGAAACACGGAAAGAAAAAAATTTCTTTCTATCGCTCATGAAGGATTAAGACTTCAGAGATGAATATCAAGTTAGTGGCTCTGATACCATGTCAATTTTGGTCTCAATAATCTTTCCATTGATTTCTTTCACTTATATAGAAGAGATTTACAGAGAGTGCCATGTGACCAGTCTGATACCAGCGCCTACTTGTTGCTGGTTTTACTGTACACATACATATTTACACGTTAAGACTATGCTGGTGTTACTGTACACATATAGGGTTACACGTTAATTGTTTACACGTTAAGTCTATATAAATATAGAAAGTTACTACAAGTATATGTGTAACCCAAAAAGTATCTCTGTAATATAACCCAAAAAGTATCTCTGTAACATTAGGAACCCTCGAACAGTTAATGATCTTTACCAAATGGTAAAATGTAAGTGTCCTAAAATCTTGTTTTTAATGGAAACTTTATTGAAAAGTTCTAAATTAAAGGGTCTAAGAAGAAGGTTAGGTTATGAAGGTTGCTTTAAGGTTGATCCTATTGAGAGAAGTGGGGGCTTGGCTATACTTNGCTGTTGTTGGTATCGTCGTTTTGTTTGAATAATGGCGGGTAGTGGTATGTAGTGGAGCCCAAACTGCGACGGTTGGAAGGACGTCTGTGTTGCATCGCTGTTCTACCATAATTAATTCTAGGTGGATTGTCTCAAGTACGTAGCTTTTGTATAGGTATTTTATGATTAATATTATATACTATATTTTTATCTTATTTTTATTTTATTAAATAAGATATAACTTATTTATCACTATTAGATAATAAAAAAATATATAATAAATGATCATTTAATAGTAATAAATATGTTACATCATACTTAGTGAAAGTGAGATATTAGTATGGTGTATAGAATTTTCTTTAAAAAAATAGAGTTTATTATTAAAAAATTAATTTTTTTTTACTTAGGTCCCGTATTTATTTATTTTTTTCAAAATAATTATACATCGCTTGCGTACTCACGACTGTAATTATTATTTCTCTTTATAAAATAAGCACGTCTTATTAATTAAAAATAATTTTTTTCTATAATTTTTTTATGATAGAATTTATATTTTATAAGAAAACCGTGCAAACTTTTTTTTAAGATTTATCTTTCTAACAAATTCAGCAACAGAACGACAGGTTTCAAACCCAACAAAACTTGAAAAATAAAAATTTACTTTGAACTTGTAACCTTGTTCTCAGTCTGTTTTTGTGAAAAAAAAAAAGTATTAATAATTTTGAGGAAGTGTTAAATTAGAAAAAGATTTTATAAAAATAAATTTATAAATTGATGTGAAAAATGAGATATATTAGATTGAGTAATATTAGATACAGTCATGAATTGTTTAAATGACGCTTACTCCTTTTGAAAAAAAAAAGTAGGCCCCACCATTAAAACATGAGCAGTGCTAAATACAGTCATAGATTGTACATATGTCGCATTTTCTTTTAAGAAAAAGTGGAGTTCAATATTAAAAAAATTAAATTTTTTCATGTGAGCCCATATTTACTTAACTTTTCAAGAGGAGTGTATGACGCTTGTGCAACTCATAACTGCAATATCATTTCTCTTTTGAAAAAGACTAGGGTATAATATTATAAATTTAATTTTTTTTTTTCATATAAGTCTCATATTTACTCACTTTTTTCAAAATACGTACACGGTGTTTGCGCACTCTTTGACTACAAATATATTTTTAATATTGGACCTTACTCTTTTTTAACATTAGTACGCGGCGTTTACACAACCCATGAGTACATCTAGCTTTACTCATTCCATTATATTAAATTCCACTATCACCACTAGAGTTCCCGTTTGGATACTGAAAGTGTTTCATTTCATTTCATCTCATCATTATAATTTTTAAAAATTTTCATACAAAATATAATAAACAATTCAACTTTTTCAATTCTTAAAATAATAATAATATTTTAACAATATTTTATTCAACTTCCAATTTTTAACTTTCATCTCAACTCACTGTTGAAACGACAGCTTAATTGTTTTTACCAAAATTTTGATTTGATAGGCAGTAGTTGCATAATGCAACAGTTATTGATAAACTCAGTGGTTGTTTGGCAAACGCATCACATCTCATAATTTCTCATAAATTTATTCACAAATATCACTAAAACACAAATACTTATCAATTTTAAATTTTAAATTATCTTATCTAATCATTACCTAATTATTATCACTTTTCCAAATATCAAAACAAAACACAAAAAATAATATTACCTTTTTAAATTTCAAAACAAAAATTATATTCAAACGATACTTTAATTTTATAATATTTTTATTCAACTTATTCTCTCTTATTTTTTAAAACTCAATAAGACATATTAAGTCAAATTATTTTACTACTATTCACAAATTTTCTATCTCATCTCATTCTCTAAGCATCCATTTAAAAATATTAGTCATGTGCCATGCATTATGCAGAGGAAAATAATTATTAGGTATATATATAATTGGGTAGTGATGTTGGCTAAATTTAGTATTTAAAATATTCAAATAGAGAACTGATAACACACGAGAAACGTAAACTGCGAGTTAAAAAGTTGCTCATCCAACCAGCAAACTCCATTCATTCTAACGGAAGTCTATTTTCTGCCAATCTTTGAATGTATGAAGAGAAGTGTCAAAGTCTCCTTTCCTTTTGGTGGATAGGGTGGTTTTGTCTAGTTTGTTTGCTCTAAACAGTGTATGTGAGTATTGTGATTCTGTTATGGATGAACTGGGCAAGGCCTGGCAAAATCAAAATCTTCATGATGATGAAAAGGTGGGGATAGAGGTTCAGTTTGATAGGGCAAATGGTCTGGGAGATAAGGAGATGAGACATTTGATTGGCAACGTATGCATGGAACGACATATAGGAAGAAAGGTACTCTGATCTACTATGCTGAAGTTATGAAAAGTTGACAAGTTTTTTGTTTTTAAGGAGATCTCTATGAATACTTTTGTCATCACCTTTGCTACTAAGAAGAACAAAAATTGAATTACGGGGGGAAGACCATGGTTATTCAATACAAGTCTATTTGTCCTTAAGCCTTTTGATGGCATTACTCTTTCTTTCTTTTTTTATCACATTACTCAACCAGACCAACTTGAGTTTGATAGTGAACTCTTTTTTTATCCAATTACATAACCTTCCCATATTTAGTATGAATCGAAAAGTTGGGAAACAAATTGGACTATCATTGGGAAATGTTCTTGATGTGGATGTTCCTATGGATGATATTGGATAGGGGAGGTTCCTGCGAGTGAGGGTTGAAATGGAGTTGAAGAAAGCAGTGGCTAGAGGAATAACCCTTAATCTTAATCATGGGAGTATGTAGGTTCCTATAAAATATAAAAAAATCTTTAGATGTGGGAAGATTCTACATGGGAATTAAGTTTGTGATTATGATTTTTATTTCTCGAATCATAAATCACTTTCTAAAGATCAGTATGATTCTTGGCTTAGGGCAAATTATAGTGTCAAACATAAATGGCATGCAAACTATGTCAGTAAGGGGGATCATGGCAGCACTTTTGGAAATGGTGTGTAAATCATAATTGCCATGCTGATGCAGATAGTTCAACGTCTCATTCGAAGATTGATGATGGATTTTAGTGCAGACTGCCTGAGAAACAATTAGCGGTTAACAGTGGTGGTAATGGCAAGGAGGTTGAAGAAGTAACTATTATATAGAATAAAAGGAGCAAAACAGATGAGTCAGGAGTAGTTATGTCGATTACATCCCAAGAGATAGTACCAGCGTTAAGAGAGTTACCCATTCAAGTAACTAATGCTTGGAAGGAATGGGCTGAGACTCTAGATTTGTTCAAAATTAGCCCATCTAAACAAAGTATCTCTTATAATCCAAGGAAGCATGCTATCCATGGGTCTTTTTCACCATTTGACTCAGATTCTTTTCGAAAGAATGTTGGTGGCCTGATGTCATCAACACAAGTGAAGTCTCTGAAGAATAAACTTACGTGGAAGAGGAGGGCCAGATGAGATGGGGTGAAAGGTAAGTCTAATAATCATCACTTGAGCAAAAACTGTTCTAAGTTAGTTTTGGTGGATGATGTATGTGAACTGGAGTCTGATAAACGTATTAAAACTAATGTGGGTGATTTTCAAATTTAAATTAAGATTCTATCAACGAAGGTTATGGAGTAGTCCTGCCGGGAGTCATAATTGTCTATAGTTGGAACTACTGAAGGCTTAGGTGTCAATTTTGGTCTCAATAATCTTTCCATTGATTTCTTTCACTTATATAGAAGAGATTTACAGAGAGTGCCATGTGACCAGTCTGATACTAGCGCCTACTTGCTGCTGGTTTTACTGTACACATACATATTTACACGTTAAGACTATGCTGGTGTTACTGTACACATACAGGGTTACACGTTACATGTTTACACGTTAAGTCTATCTAAATATAGAAAGTTACTACAAGTATATGTGTAACCCAAAAAGTATCTTTGTAATATAACCCAAAAAGTATATTTTGGTCTCAATAATCTTTCCATTGATTTCTTTCACTTATATTGAAGAGATTTACAGAGAGTGTCATGTGACCAGTCTGATACCAGCACCTACTTTCTGCTGGTTTTACTGTTCACATACATATTTACACGTTAAGACTATGCTGGTGTTACTGTACACATACAAGGTTACACGTTACATGTTTACATGTTAAGTCTATCTAAATATAGAAAGTTACTACAAGTATATGTGTAACCCAAAAAGTATCTATGTAATATAACCCAAAAAGTATCTCTCAAACATCCCCCCTCAAATTGATGCTGGTGGATCAAGAAGCATCAATTTGTCAACCAAGAACTGATGCTGGTGCTGAGAAAGAGCTTTGGTAAATATGTCGGCAATTTGACATTCAGTGGAAATGTGAGGGAGAGTAATCATATGTTTGTCAAAGGATTCACGTATGCAATGACAATCGACTTTGATATGTTTCGTACGCTCATGGAATACAGGATTAGCGGCAATCTGAATGGCACTGGTATTATCAGCATGAATGAGAGTGGGATGCAGCTGAGGAAAGCCAAGTTCCCTTATAACCCACGAAGCCATGTGATCTCAGAGCATGCGGAAGACATAGCACGATACTTAGACTTAGTAGAGGACTTGGAAACTCTATCTTACTTCTTACTCTTCCAAGAAATGAGTGCATTGCCTAAGAACATGCACCAGCCAGTACAGAGCAACGAGTATCCACACATCCAGCCCAATCAGTATCACTATACCCCATTAATTGTAAAGAAGATTCTTTAGGAAAGAACAATCCGCAGGTAAAGGTGCCATTCAGATATCGGATAATGCAGCGGACAACAACTAAATGAAGATGTCGAGGAGCTTGCATAAATTGACTGACTTGCTGCATAGCAAACAAAATGTCAGGACAAGTAATCGTCAAATAGTTCAAACTCTCAACAAGCTGCCGATACAAGGATGGATCTGATAGAAGCTCCCATTCTTCCTTACTGAGCTTAAGATTTACCTCCAATGGAGTAAAAACAGAGTTACCCGATTGGAGACCACCCAATGAAATAACATCCTGTGTGTATTTGTGCTGGTGTAACAACATACCAGTTGGAGTAAGCTGCACCTCAAGACCAAGAAAGTACTGTAGGGGGCCAAGATCTTTCATGTGAAAGGAGGCCTTGAGATGCTGTTGTAATTGCTTTTATTAATTGCTTCTCATATATGTCGTCGACATATATGAGAAGCAATACGATTCCTGCGGAAGTCTTGCGAAGAGAGAGAGGAATCAAATTGACTTTGAGTAAAATGAAAAGCAAGCAGGTTAGAGCGAAATTTGTCAAACCATGCACGCGGAGCCTGTTTTAGTCCATACAAGGATCAACGTAGCCGACAAACCTCTAAGGAATGTGTAGCAAACATGCTGGGAGGTGGTGACGTATAGATTTCTTCCTTCAAATCCCCATGTAGAAAGACATTCTTCACATCCATCTGCCGAAGTGACCATCCTTGCGACGCAGCAAGTGCCAAGATAGTCCACACAGTAGTCATTTTGGCAACAGGTGCAAATGTCTCTTCATAATCAATACCATACTCTTGTCGGTTCCCAAGAACCACGAGACGGGCCTTATATCTGTCCAGTGAGCCATCAGCTCTAAACTTGACTGAGTATACCCATTTACAGCCAATAGGTTTGACATCAGAGGGACAAATTACAAGGTCCCAAGTGTGATTGTCTTGAAGAGCTTGGATTTCCTCTTGCATGACCTGCTGCAAACATGCTTGGATGGATGCCTGGGTATAAGAGTGAGGAACAGAAATAGTGTCGAGTGTGGCAATAAGTGAGGTGTGAGGAAAACCATACCTATCTGGTGGATGTATAACCCGGGTGGAGTGCCGAGGTAGAAGAACTGCAGAATCAGATGACGGATCAGTGTCTAGAAAGGGCGTTGAAGAAGGGGGAAGACGTCAATGATACACCATACCTGGTTGAAATCGCTTAATAGAGGAACATACATCATCAAAAGCGGGAAGAAGAGTAATAGGAGGATCAGAAATAACTTGAGACTGAAAGAAATTTTGATTTTCGAAGAAGATCACATTCCGTGAGATGCGAGATTTATTTGCATGAGTATCATAACAAACAAATCCTTTCTGAGTAGGACTATATCCCATAAAAGCACACATGACAGACTGTGCAGCAAGTTTGTGATGCTCAACAGGTAGTAGATGAACAAAACAAACACACCCAAATGTATGAAATGATTGATACTCAGGAGATATGCCAAATAATCGAAGATAAGGAGAGTCATAATCTAGAGTGGTAGTAGGCAAACAATTGTTCAAATAGACAGCAGTAGATAAAGCTTATACCCAGAACTTAGAGGGTACAGAGGAATCAATCAACAACGTATGAACGACATTTAAGAGATGACGATTCTTACGCTCAGCCACTCTATTTTGTTGAGGAGTATAAGGACAAGAACGCTGGGAAATTATCCCCTTCTGCTGAAGAAAAGTTTGAAAAGAATGTGACATGTACTCCCCCCTGAGTCGGAGCGTAAAGTTTTGATACAAGTATTGAATTGTGTCTCGATAAGTGCAACAAATTTTTGAAAGACAGAAAATATGTCGGCTTTAGAACGGAGAAAATATATCTAGGTGAATCGACTATAATCATCGATAAATGTCACAAAATAACGATATTGACCATGAGAAATAACAGGACTCACACCCCAAATGTCAGTATGCACAATCTCAAAACAGTTAGAAGCACGACTACCATGCGTTGGAAAAGGTAAAGTTTTACTTTTACCTAGACGACAAGTAGCACAATCAAAAGATGCAAGAAAAGAAGAAAATGAGTCTTTATTGTCCAAAAAATCATGTTTCATAAGATGAGTCAAGACAACAAAATTATGATGACCTAATTTCTTATGCCAGACTTCAGTAGTATTGGCAGTAGCCGTACAAGCAAGAGCAACGACATTAGGAATAGAAAATTGTAAGGGAAACAAACGTCCTACTTTGGGCCCCTTCGCGATCACCGTCCCCGACACCTGATCCTGCACAAGACAACCACCGCGAGAAAAGTGAACATCACAATTATTATCTACCAATTGTCCAACAGAAATTAAATTGGTAGATAAGCCAGGAGAGACAAAAACATTGTGAAATGAAGAGCCCAAATTACAAACAACAGTAATAGGAAGAGTACTGCCATCAACGATCTGAATATTTTGTGTGCCTTTATACTTACGAACACCATGGAGACTTGTCATATTACCAGTCATATGATTAGAAGCGCCCGAATCAACAATCCAAGAAGTTGAGTTAGTACTCATACCTTGCAGGCCTAAGGCCAAAAAAGCAGACACAATAATCTATTGGACCATTGCTGGTGTGAGAACAGATGAATCAAAGCTTACAGTAGGCGGCGCAGAAGAAGAAGCAGAAGACTGAACATCAGCTTGAAAAGCTTGGGATTGGCAATTTTGAGGCCGTATTCGACAGTCTTTGATGATATGACCCTCTTTTTTGCAGTAGTTACAAATCTTTTTAGAACAATTGCGAGCAATATGACCAAATTCTTTACAATTGAAACATTGCAACTTGTTCCTCCCTCTCCCTTGTGCTGTATAGGCTACATTCACAGTCTCAAAAAAGACCTTTTCAGAAGTCATACTCATCTGAATGGATAACCGTTGTTCTTCACGCAACAAATCACCCAAACAAATGTCCAAAGAAGGAACCGGATCACGGTTCAATAAACCAACTCGAGCGAGCTCAAATTCGGGTCGAAGTTTCATTAAAAACTGATCGCGTTGACTCTCAGCATGAACTGCTTGAAGGGCCGCAAGGGCCGTAGTAGGAACCTTCGCATGAGCAATGGTAGAATACTTGCTCCAAATGTTAATAAAACCAGAATAAAATTGTGCAATAGGTAAATTACCTTGACTATAATTACTAATTTCCAACTCTAATTGAAACTTTCGAGCACTATGATCCTGGTGGAAAATACGGTGAAGATAATCCCACATAGCCTGAGCCGTAGTAAAACAACGAAGATTGGTCACAAGGTGAGACTCAATGCTTCCCAATAGCCAAGAGACTACCTTGGCATCCCTGACCTCCCATTGAGTAAATTCTTTTTCATCAGTGGGAACCTTAGCAAAATTATCAATGTGATTTGATAATTCTTTTTCTTTCAAAAACATCTTAAACTGAAATTCCCACGTGAGAAAATTCTTTCCAATAAAGCGAACAATAGTATTGTCAATAGACATGATGAAAATATATTTAAAAGAAATAAGCCCAAGCAACAAATCCAATTAAATAAACCAAGGCAAAGAGAACAAATGGATGGCCCACGGCGTTTAAAATCCCACGACAGAAAAATAACAAGCCCACGGCAGAAATAAAACAAGCTCACGGCAGAAAAATAAAACAAGCCTACGGCAGAAAAATAATCCCAAGCTCACGGCAGAAATAAAACAAGCTCACGGCAGAAAAATAATCCCAAGCTCACGGCAGAAAAATAATCCCACAGTAGAAAAACAAAACAAGCCCAGAAATGTGAAAGAAAAACCTGTCCAACACTTGCAAAAAAGTACCCGCGGAAACACCAACGGAAAGGGGCCAACTCCAACACAACAACCCAAAGATGTCCCCGACGGTCACAGAGGATGCCGACAGCTCACACCCACTCACAAAAGACGTTGACAGCTTACACTCACTCACAGAAAAAGCCGACAATCACTCTGCCACTCACAGACGATGCCGACAGTCACTTAATCACCACAAAAAGAATCGAACACCACCGCAGAGGAGGTCGACTGCCATACAATAGTGAGCTCACAAAGTGGTTTACCACGGAAAGGATTGATACACCCAAAGCAAGATGGGACTTGCCGAAACACGGAAAGAAAAAAAATTCTTTCTATCGCTCACGAAGGATTAAGACTTCAGAGATGAATATCAAGTTAGTGGCTCTGATACCATGTCAATTTTGGTCTCAATAATCTTTCCATTGATTTCTTTCACTTATATAGAAGAGATTTACAGAGAGTGCCATGTGACCAGTCTGATACCAGCGCCTACTTGCTGCTGGTTTTACTGTACACATACATATTTACACGTTAAGACTATGCTGGTGTTACTGTACACATACAGGGTTACACGTTACATGTTTACACGTTAAGTCTATCTAAATATAGAAAGTTACTACAAGTATATGTGTAACCCAAAAAGTATCTCTGTAATATAACCCAAAAAGTATCTCTGTAACATTAGGAACCCTCGAACAGTTAATGATCTTTACCAAATGGTAAAATGTAAGTGTCCTAAAATCTTGTTTTTAATGGAAACTTTATTGAAAAGTTCTAAATTAAAGGGTCTAAGAAGAAGGTTAGGTTATGAAGGTTGCTTTAAGGTTGATCCTATTGAGAGAAGTGGGGGCTTGGCTATACTTTGGAAGGTAGATATTAACTTTGCATTACATAATTATTCTTTAAGACATATAAGTAGTTGGATCATAACAAAGATATCATCAGAAAAATGGCTCTTCACTAGCTTTTATGGCCAACCTGTTGCAAATAGAAGAAATGAATCATAAGATTTGTTGTCAAGGATTAATTCAAGAAATGTACCATGGTGTGTCATAAAGGACTTTAACGAGATTTTATCCCAACGGGAGAAGATTAGGGGCAGAGATAGATTAGAAAGTCGGATGGAGGAATTTAGATGTGCTATTGCAGATAATCAGTTAGTTGATCTTGGGTGTAGAGGTAACTACTTTACTTGGAGTAACAAACAATTTAATGAAGGTTTTGTCAAAGAAAGATTGGATAGAGCTGGTGCTAATATTTCATGGAAGACTTTGTTTACAGAAACTGTGTTGGAATGTCTACCAACTAGATGCTCATATCATAAACCAATTATGCTCTCTTTTCGAAATAAGGTATTTCTGAGAAGAAACATATGCAAGTTGTTTAAATTCAAAGCTTCATGGATCAAAGAGGAGGATTGTGGAAGGATTGTAGATAAGGAATTGTGTAATTCCAGACCTTCAACAAACTCAATAGGAAAAGTGCGATCTATGCTACTTGAATGTAGCACTTCCTTAAGTAGGTGGAACAGAAATAAGAAAACAGACGTTGAGAGTAAATAATAAGCATAAAACAAAAGTGTTAAAAAGATTGCAAGATGAGGAGAGTCCATAGAATGTTGCTGAAATCAAAACCTTGCAAGCAGAAGTTGGCCTTTTGTTAGAATAAGAAGACCTTAAATAGAGGCAGAGGGCAAAATAGAGCTGGTATCACCAAGAGGACAAAAATACAAGATTCCTTCATGTATGTGCCTCTCAGAGAAGAAAGAAGAATTAGTTACTCCAAGTGCAGGACTCTAATTCTAATATTAGAAGTGTGATCAGCAGGGTATTCATAGAGCTTTTCATAACCATTTCACAAGTGTTTATCAGTCAGCTTATCCTTCTTCACAAGAAATGAATGTGTGTATGCAATAAGTGTTTACAAGGTTAGAAGTTGAAGAGGCTTTGCAACAAATGGCCTCTCTAAAATCTCCAAGTCCTTAGGGGTTTGGGACCTGTTTTTATCAATCTTTCTGGACTACAGTTGGCGATAAGGTCAGTGTGGCTGTCCTTGAGTTTTTAAATGGTGGTGCTTTGGATAACTCTGTCAATTCTACTTTCATTGCTTTAATATCAAAAGTTAAGAACCCGGTTAGTGATAGGGAATATAGACCTATTAGCTTATATAATGTGTTTTATAAACTCATTGCAAAGGCACTAGCTAATAGATTGAGGAGAGTGCTACCACAAGTATTTTCTAGGAATCAAAGTGCTTTTATCCCATATAGATTACTTTCTAATAATGTTATTATAGCCTATGAAGCTCTCCATACAATGAAAACTAGGCAAAGAGATCAAGTGGGAAGTATGGCCATTGAGCTAGACATGTCAAAGGCTTATGATAGAGTTGAATGAAGGTAGTTAAAGGCAGTAATAGACAAGTTAGGTTTTGGAGCTCGGTGGGTTTATTTGGTTATGCAGTGTGAGACTACTGTGCATTACTCAATTTTGGTGAATGGGGTTCCAGGTCCTCCTCTTCTCCCTACTAGAGATCTTAGGCAAGGAGATTCATTATCTCTTTACCTTTTTCTACTTTGTGCAGAGGGACTAAGTTGTTTGATTAACAAGACTGAGAGATAAGGAAAGATTAAGAGGGATATCAATATCTAGAGCAGGTACAAGTGTTAATCACTAACTCTTTACAGATGATTGTATTTTATTTAGTTGAGCTAAGATGCAAGATTGGCAAGGTATTAAGCATATTCATGATGTTTATGATTTGGTTTTTGGATAAAGATTAAACTTGCAGAAAACATCTATCTGCTTCAGTTCCAATACAAGGGCAGAAACCAGACTTTAAATTGGCAAAGAAATAGGAGCAAGAGTCCGTAAGGACTTTGAAAAATACTTGGGTTTGCCTGCAGTTCTTGGAAGATCAAAATATTTTGCTTTTCATTGCATTAAGGATCGAGTTTGGTTTAAGATCAGTAACTGGAAAAATCATTTCCTTTCTCAGGCTAGTAAAGAAATTTTGATCAAGGCTGTTATTCAAGCTATGCCTACTTATGCTATGAGTGTTTTGAAGCTCCCAAAGAGATTGTGTAAGGAACTATCAACTCTATGGCTAAATTTTGGTGGGGACACATGAATGTTGACAATAGAATTCAGTGGAAGAAATGGAGCATGATGGGAACCCTAAAGACTGATGAAGGCTTGGGTTTTAGGGATATTGTGATTTTTAATGATGCTATGTTGGCTAAGCAGTTCTAGACATTGCTCACAAATCCAAACTCTTTGTCTGCAAAGATTATGAAAGAAAAGTATTATAAAGAATGTGATATGTTGTCTGCTAAACTTGGAAATAGCCCCTCACATATATGGAGGAGTATTTAGGGTTCCAAGTATCTTATTCAAAAAGGGATAAGATTGAGAGTTGGCAATGGTCTTAAAGTCAAGATATGGGGTGATCAATGGCTGCCCATAGCAAGTTCTTATAAAGTTCAGTCACCTGTTAAAGTCCTTCATCTGGATTCGATAGTGAGTAAACTCGATCAAGTTAAAGGCTGCTGGAACTCCAAACTAATTCATGAAATCTTGAATAAAGGTGAAGCTAAAGTTATTTGTTGGGGTTTGAGGATAAAATGTTCTGGGGATTTAGTAAACATGGTTTGTTTACAGTTATAAGTGCCTACTATATGACAGTTGACAGTTTAAAAGGCCATAAGGGTGGACCATCACAGTATGCTAATGCTACAAAAGGATGGAAGATCATATAGAATTTACGAGTGCCTAATTCAATTAAAGTCTTTTTTTGGAAAGCAGCAAATGAGGCTCTTCCAGCAAAAAAGAATTTGTTGGCACAAAAGGCCTTTGATAATGCTTTATGCCTAATCTGTGGGTTAGTGGAAGAGTCAATATGTCTTGTTTTATGATCTTATAATGCTGTGCCTGATGTATTTGCAGACTCACAAAGCCTGGTACATTAATGGCCATGTATAGAGGAAACTTTTTTAACTCTTTGAGAGAAGCTGGTAAGGAGATTGTAGAAGAATGAATTGAAACTTGTGTATTTAAAAGGATATGGTTCAGAAGAAATGTTGTAGTTTTTTTATGAAAAATTTGAGAGTCCTACCTTGATTTATACTCATGCTATGATTGAATTGGAGGAGTACAAAAGACCTCAGGTTTTATCAAGGAACTTTTTTCAAACACACAGTACCACAAACAGAAATATGAAATAGAAAAAACCAGCAGTGATTGGTACAAAGCTAATTGGGATGCAGCTTTGGATGTGAATCATGCAAAGATGGGTGGTGCAATTGTAATCAAAAATTGTGAAGGTTCTTTAATTGCTACTCTATATGCGCCTTAGTTTTTTGTTTCTCATCCTGTGTTAGTATAACTCAATGCTTTATAGAGAGTTATGTCCATTTTTAAAGAAACTGGTTTAAGCACTGTTATATTTGAAGGTGATGCTTTGAATATCACTAAGGAGATTCAATCACCAGAAGAAAATTGCTCCTGGTACAGTCAGCTTATTGAAGACATTAATAAGGTTTTTCTGATTGTAGCTGCCTGAAATTATAATATATGCCGAGAGAAGGAAACAAAGCTACTCATTAGACTGTAAGGCATGCTTTGAATGTTGATATCGAGACTGTATCGCTGGAAGATGGCCCAGATGTTATTAAGAATTGTATTTTTGTTGAACAACCATGTAGTTGTTGATTTATGAATGTTCAGAGGAATTTCTATGTAACAAAAAATATTCAAATAGAGGAAAGTAGATGAAACATAGAAAAAATATGAAGTGTTTCAAACTTCTAAGTTCTATTTTATATATATATATTCAACTGATACAGCCTTTGAGATTTTTTTTTTTTTTAAAACTTAAATGGCCTGATTGTAAGATGTGTAAATGTGATTTCATATCCTTCAATTATAAGATACCAGGATGTATATTTTTTTTAAAAAAATATTTATCATACACGATTATTTAGATCTAAACTAAAAGTTTATAAAAAAGATAAATCCTAAAATACTGAATCCTAATTATTTTTAATTCCACCTCTATTCAACTCTCTGATCACCACCTTGAGAGACGATTGGAATAGTAACCATCAATCCGACCCCCATTTAGGAATGGAGTAGACAATTATAGACCATTGAAATTTGACCGAAACTCGTTGAGATTTAAAATATTGAGTTGAGTTGAGATGAAAGTTAAAAGTTGAGTAAAATATTATTTTTTAACATTATTATTATTTTAGAATTTGAAAAAGTTGAATTGTTTATTATATTTTGTGTTGGAATTTGAAAAAGTTGTAATTATTAGACGAAATGAGTTGAGGGTAGCTTGAGATCCAAACTTAGTCAGAAGATTTTCTTTCTCGATGGGAGGTCACCAATTTTTTTAATTTCTTTTTATAAATTTGTGTTATGAATTTGTTATTTTTAGTTATTTTTATTCATTTTTGTTTTTTAAATTTATATTTTAATTATATTCACTTATCATAAAATATGACACTATTTAAAAGTAAGGGTGTTCATCTGGACCAGATTTTTTTCCAGTCCGGTCTGGAAATCCAGAATCCGGGTGGTTATCTGCCCGGATTACACTCAGAGGTTTAGGAAAACTCTAACCGGATCCAGTTTTATAACACGGTTATTCGTAACCGGATTATACACTCAGTTTTTTTTTTTTTTTAATTTTTATCGGTTAAGATTAGTGACATTGTATTAGTTTAATTAATTGTGATGTATTATTATTTATTTATTTTTTGTAAATTTATATTACTTGGTTAGGTGTAGGTGTGATTAATAATTAGCATATATAGAATTAAGGGATAGATGTGAGTAATTAGCATTGGTTACGAAAGCACTAAGTCGCTTCTCTTACTTTGGGACTCAACATCATCATAATCTTCTTCTTGCTGATCTTCATGATCATCTGACTCCTTTGTCAATGAAACATACTTCACCTTTTCGCCAAAAGCTTTAACAAAGAAGAGATAGAAGCACACTGCAAAAACTGTGATTGCAATCAAGAACCAGCTAAACTGGATGTTTACCAATGATTTAGCCCGGTGAAGAGCCTCGTGCCCAGAGTAACGGACCACTTTGTGACCCTCTTCAAGTTGCATGAAGCAACCTTTGGCAATCAATTCTGGTGTCCAGAGCATGAATCCCATGACCATAAGCCAAATACCTTGGAATAATATGCTGGCTGACCTCACAAAGCTGACCAAGAAACTCTTTTTATCGGTTAAGATTAGTGATATTGTATTAGTTTAATTAGTTGTGATGTATTATTATTTATTTATTTTTTCTAAATTTATGTTTTGCATTGTGATATAAAAACAATATTACCTATTTTGTATTTTTTTTAAATTTTGTTCTTCAATTTATTTTTTAAAAAAACTTTTAAAAAGTGTTTAAATGATTTTATTTAAAAAAATCTAGGCAATTTGAACATGATATTAGATTTTTTTTAAAAAAAAAGTGCTATAATTTTTTTTTAAGTTATAAAGTTTTTTTTTAAAAATCAAATATTACAAAACCCGGATTGAATCCGGTTATAATCCGGATCTGGATTTTATCCTAAAATAGAAACAAACAATCCGGATATCTAGTTAAAATCTGGATATTCAGATTGAATCCAGTTATCCGCTCGGATTAATTTTGGATTCAATCCGAGCGGTTATCCGCCCAGGTTTAGAAATCCGGATCCAATTTTGGTTGGATATTCGGATCCAGATGCACACCCCTATTTAAAAATATGTTAGAGGTGAAGGTTTTTTTTTTTCCTTTCCAAAAAAGCTTATTAATATTTTTTTAATTTTTTTGATTTAAAATATTAAAAAAATACTTTAAAAAAATATTAAAAAAATAAATAAATACATTATAAGAGTAAATGGGTGGTAACTCTATCGGTACCTACCCCCGTGTGTGTGTATATATATATATTTCCGAAGAAATTCCGATACGAGCCCTAGTTTGGATTCCAGTCCACCACCACTACAGCTACTGCTAGCACAGCTGCTGCTTCTTCTTCTTCTACTTCTACGTCAACCTCAGGAGAGGTAAAGAAGCTTCTTTTTCCTTGCAAAATCCAAGGATAGTAACATTTTAGAATCCTATTTAGGTTTTTTTTATGTATATTTCCTTCACTCTTGTTTCTCTTCCCCGTTTTACCGAAATTTCACGCTTCATTCAAAGTGATCATGAAAGCACTATTAAATCCGCACCACAAGTTTTATACTTCCTCTACCACCTATGCTGTCACTCCCTACTTCCAGCTCTTCTCTTCCATGGTAACTGACACTTCACACGCTGACATAGATACCCGATTGAGGTCCCTCTGTGAAAAACCCAATTCTCAATTCTCCGAGGCTGTTTCCCTCTTTCATCATGCCGTGGATTCTTGCCTCTTGCCTTCTGGGTCAACCTGCAATTTTCTTGTTGATACGCTTGCAAGGTCGAAAAATTTTGAATTGGTCTTCTCTGTTTATAAGAGGATGACCCATGTTGGCGTTTCACCGAGTTTTCTATCATTGAGTGGTTTAATTGATTGTTTTGTGAGTAGGCATAAGCCCGAATTTGCACTTGGGGTTGTAGGGTTGATTGTGAAGGGTGGTTATAGGGTTAATGTGTATGTTATGAACCTTATATTAAAGGGTTTGTGTCTAAATGGTGAGGTTGGGAAGGCAATGGTCATGTTCCGAGAAATGGGAAGAAATTGTGTACTGCCGGATATTTTTAGTTACAACGTTCTTATAAATGGGCTTTGCAAGGCGAAGAAATTGGAAGAAGCAGTAAGTTTGTTTTTTGAGATGAGGTCAGCAGATTGTCACCCGAATTTGGTGACATACACCATCTTGGTGGATGGTCTTTGTAAGGATGGTAGAGTTGATGAGGCAGTGGGTTTGTGGGAGGAGATGAAGGAGAAAGGTTTGGATACAGATGTTATTGTGTACAGTGTCCTTATAAGTGGCCTTTGTTGCAAAGGTAGTTTTGATAGAGGGAAAGAAGTTTTTGAGGAGATGCTGACGAAAGGAATTCTCCCGAGTGTAGTCACCTATAGTCCTTTGATACACAATCTTTGTAAGACGGGGCGATGGGAGGAAGCCACTGCAATGCTAAATGATATGACAGAACGTGGAATTCACCCTGATGTTGTTACTTATACAGGGTTAATTGATGGGCTTTGCAAAAATGGGAGGGCTACTAAAGCCATGGATATCTTGGATATGATGCAGAAGAAGGGTGTAGAGCCCAGTACTGCAACCTATAATGTTATTATTAATGGACTATGCAAGGAAGGCCCTGTCAGTGGGGCTTTCAAAATATTGGAAATGATGACCAAGGCAGGGAAAAAGCCTGATACGGTTACTTACAATACAATGATGAGAGGACTTTGCAATGATGGAAAGGTTGATGAGGCAATGAAACTCTTAAAGTTCATGTTAATTGGCGAGAGCTTTGTTGAACCAGATGTTATGACATTTAATTTGTTAATTCAAGGATTCTACAAGGAAGGCTGCCTTGATGAAGCTGTGGCAATATATCATACAATGCTTGAACGGGGGATATCTGGTAACATGGTAACTTATAACATTTTGATTGGTGGGTATCTAAAGGCAGGAATGGTAGGCAAAGCCATGGAAATCTGGAAAGATGTGCTAAACTTGGGGTTTTTTCCAAACTCATTTACCTATAGTATTATGATTAATGGATTCTGCAAAATGCATATGCTTAGTGTTGCTAAAGGACTTTTCAGTAAAATGAAAACTTGTGGACTTAGACCTATGCCGATTGATTACAATACACTGATGGCATCATTGTGTAAGGAGGGTAGTTTGGAGCAAGCTAAAGGGCTTTTTCAGGAAATGAGAAATGTAACTCATGGACCAGATGTGGTATCATTTAATACTATAATTGATGGAACTCTCAAAGCTGGAGATTTTCAATCTGCCAAGGAACTGTTAATGGACATGCTTGAAATGGGTTTAGCTCCTGATTATTTGACCTTCTTCACGTTAATAAATAGATTTTCAAAACTTGGTCAACTGGATGAAGCTAAAGGTGTTTTAGAGAGAATGATAGCTAATGGTTTAACACCAGACATCTTTGTGTATGATTCTTTACTAAAGGGCTTTGCTTCAAAGGGTGAAACCAAAGAAATCATTGATCTGCTTTATCAAATGGCAGATAAGGGTGTAGTACTTGACTCGGAAATAATATCTACCATCTTGACATGCCTATGCAATTTCTCTGAAGAACTTAATGTTATGGATATTCTGCCAAATTTTTCCCAAGAAACATCAAAAAGAGCGAGCATTTCATGTGATGAATTTTTATCAAAACTGAATAAGTCTTACCCGGAACTAAAATTATGTGCTGCATGATATTCTCCATCTCAGGAGGCTTGCCGATGCCATGCTAGATCTCCCACAGTGTTCACTCAAGTCGGTCTTCATGTAACCATCATAGGCTCTGCCCTAGCAGTTAAACCCGCTCCCAAGTGGTTTGGTGAAAAAGAGGTCATGGATCTGATTCTTATCAGCAGTGGTTAGGGGTCACAGGTTTCATGCTCATTAATCCATGCGGACTGACTTGTTTACCAATATGCCTTCTGTGGAGTTGGATAGACTATGGCTTGATCCTGCATGGAGTAATTGCCTCCCCGCATGGAATTGTCTAGCCACTCATCTTCAGTGCGCCAGGGGGTAGATGATACCATCGTGACACCTAGGTTGGAATGCTATCTTCCCTCTGCCTTCTTGTTGAGGAAAAATGTATTTGTTTGAATGATCTTTCATATTATCTCAATGCTGCTCTATGAAGGAATGCTTTTAGATCTTTAATTTATTAAAGTGGTGGAGTAAGGTAGGTTGAAAATTTTTTATTCCTTTTTCTTTGGGGTTTATTTGATGGGGATTGTACCGTATACAGCGGAATTTAATTAACTCAGATGTTGGTTCTAGATCTTGTATCTTTGTGCTTTCCAGCATTGCCCTTGTTCGATCTTGTTGATATCAAATTCTGCTTGAGAACTAATTAGTAGTTTTAACTTTTTTCGGTTGCTTACCATATTGGTTAAGCAAATAATCTTGAACCTAATGTAAAAGGGATATTTTTATTCTACTGTGTTCTGAGTTTGATGTTAACGCAGTGTCATGCCTATCCTTCTTGGAATGATTGGATGTTTTGCTTCCCTTGCAAACCCTTATGGCTTAATTGAGTGCACATATTTTTCTAACATATGCTTACCATGGCAGGGTCTTCGAGCTCTTGGAAAGTTTCAGTTTAACATAGTGAGACCAATGGTTTTGGACAGACAATAGGTTTTGCTCTTCATACCGAGTATTGAGTCTCAGAAGGTTCCGGCTGAGGTTTAGCACTTCAGTTCCATCATATCAAAAGAAAGAAAGAAAAAAAAAGGCACTTCGATTCATCGATACAAAGAATCCATTCATTTGTTTTTTGGTTATTGCTTCAAAACCTATGCTGAATATTTGTTGATTCTGGAGTCTTAGATGCTTCTGTAGATAGGTTTTCTTTTTAACCAGAGAGATGCCTTTGTAGGTAGGTATTGAAGAGAGGTTTATTGTGCTTGTAACTTTAATTTTTGATGTGGGTAATTAAAATATCCTTATTTGTGTGATTCAGGGAAACAGAAGGGAAACTTCGTAGTTTCTAATTTTTGCAGTTGTAGGCCCCAATTCTGCTTTATTCATCTTATACATTCTAATTGTACTGATTGCTTCTTATGAAAAGAAAAAGAAAAAGAAAATAATTATATCTATGGTTATGTTTTACTACTATGCATTTCTGATTGCATACTTAACAGTGTTTTTTTTAAAAAAAATTGACCTCATGAAATTACAGGTTGAAGGTCTTTTTAGGGGCCTTTACTTGGATTTTTATTACGAGACATTATCGACAAATAACTACCAGGCTACCAGCTTTTGCATGGGGGGTCTCGTGCCTGCATACAAAGTGAACAATTTCTGTTTTTCTTTGCTATTCTTTGTGAAATTAATAACGCTCCGTTCTCACTTCTGTGTATATGTATACAAGAAGGTGAATATCATAATAATTAATAAGACATTTTTATCATATAAACAGAGATCCCTTTCCCTGTAAAACTCAGAATATGTCCATCTTGAACCGTCAAATGCATCCCCGGTAATACCATCCCTCAACAGAATGAGGAAAATAGAAAATTAAAAGTTGCAACAATTACATAGATCATCATCCCATCATTTCACTTCCACAATATTCTTCAACATTTTTATCATATAAACAGAGATCCCTTTCCCTGTAAAACTCAGAATATGTCCATCTTGAACCGTCAAATGCATCCCCGGTAATACCATCCCTCAACAGAATGAGGAAAATAGAAAATTAAAAGTTGCAACAATTACATAGATCATCATCCCATCATTTCACTTCCACAATATTCTTCAACATCCAAATTTACACTTTTTCCAAAACAAAAAACAAAAATTTAACCTAGACCCACAAACGAATTATATTAATTTGCACAAGTTACTTAACCTTCTTCTCCTATTCAATCTCATTGCCACCCTCATTTTTTCTTAAAACCACCAGCTTTTCATCAAATCTGTCTGCTACAATGCTTGGCAAATCCGCCAGTTTCTCATCTGTGCCCTGATTCTCACAGTTCTCCTTAAGTGCAGATTGAATGTCGCCTCTAACTGGTGAAGTCCTAAGTTCTTTATCATCTGTGCTTTGTCTAACTTCTGCCTGGTTGTCACTGACAGCTTTGTGATAACTTTCAGCTGTCTTCATGTTCAAAGAACTCCTAGAATTCTCGACATCGGTCATTTGTTTTTCTAACTCTGGTTTCAAATCTGGGGAGGATTCTTTATTCTCTTGAATTCGCTCAGTTTGTGCATTTCTTGAGACACATGCTCCATCTTTGATTTTGATCTCATCTACAGCCTTAACCTCTAGCTTTGGCAAATGTTCAGGGGGCAAAGTAGAGATAACAGCATTACTTTGCCCTGATGACCTATTCAATGATGTGGCAGATAGAGTACGCTGAATTGGTGGTGAGGCAGCTTTTGCCGAACCAGGATGTGTGGCTTCGGGGCCAGGACAAACATGAAGTAGATTAGTTTGAGTCTCTGAGAGAGTTGACACACCACCAGGCATGGATGGTTTGGTTGAATAACCACTTGCAGGTTTGATATGGACAGCATTCTTTGTCTGAGTAGCCTTGATAAACGATGCAACATCTGATGGAGAAGCAATGCGAGCACCAGCAGCAACTGCAGTTGCTCTTAAAACAGAATCGGAACCAATGGTAGATGCTGAAGGTTTCTTCGACGATACTTGAGATTTTTCTGTGGGACCCAATGATCCCATTGGAGATGTTTTTGCAGGAACAGAGCCTTGATGGGACTTGTCTTTGGCTTGTATAATGCTGCCAACCTCGGCAGCTTCTGCAGTTGCAGTTGGAAGCACGGTGTAACTGGTCATGTTTGTGCCAGCTATTCCCCCATTCAAAGAGAGATCGAAACAAATAACTACTAAAAACTAATTGCACTGACAACATTTATTTTTTTTGACAAGTAAAAGAAGTTTTATTCAATGAATGTAATAGGCGAAGCCCATGTATATAGGAAATATACAAAAGAAGCACCTAAATACATTCTAAGAGGGGGAAAGAGAGAGAAAAATCTGAGCATAAGCTCCATCAAGTCCTAAAGCAGAAGACCATTGCAATAAAGAAAATACAAAGAATTTCCAGATTTCCCCCAAAGAGTGCTCATTATTAAAGCATCGCTCATTCTTTCCCACCAAATACACTACATGAGACACAAAGGAACCATCTTCCACGCCGCAGCCACTTGTTTAGAACGACGAAGCCCCATCCAGCATGCAAGCAAATCCACTACTTCCATCAGCATAACCCAAACCAGCCCAACTCTACCGAACACACCATCCCACAATGCCTTTGACACCACACAATGCAAAAGTAAATGATCCACAGATTCTCCATGTTTCTTACACATGAAGCACAACTCCATAATAACAAAACCCCGCTTTCTCAAGGTATCGATAGTCAAAATGTTACCAAGTGAAGCTGTCCATATGAAGAATGCTACTTTGGAAGGCACATGAGACCTCCAAATTGTCTTCCATGGAAAAGGAGAACAGTGCTGGACAGTTAGCACCTTGTAATAGGACCGAACCAAGAACTTTCTACATCCCGTATGCTTCCAAGTCAGTTTATCCCTCTCAATACCCCCCAATCCGCAAGGAAAAAAATCAGTCACCTCATCGAGTTCCCAGTCCTGTACAGCTCTAGTAAAACCAACATCCCAATGCAAGAATCCATTGGAATGGACTAACACATCAGAAACAGAAGCAAACTGGTTAGCAGCTATGCGAAAGATACCCGGAAAAACACTAAAAAGAGCCCGATCACCACACCAAGTATCAAATCAAAAAAGGATCCTTGAACCCTCACCCACAACAAAGTTCGTATGGTTAATAAATTTCCAAAGACTCACACTATAGGTCCCCCTAACTTCCTTTGGGGTATCACTCCCTTCAAGGTCCAAGGTTCAACATTTCATGCGTCCAAACAATCTTTTGGGGCCACACACCCTGGTGAAAAGCCAACGATTTAATCAGTTTTGTATAGAGAAACTTCCGGGGGTGCGGTGGACGGGACCGGGATTTACTCTATAGGAGTGGATCCGAAGGATCCTGCCTTGGAGAGGCTCCCTGACATTAAAAGAAAAACCCCCCCCCCCCCCCCCCCCCCCCCAAAAAAAAAAAAATCACATCCATATTTCCGATCTATAATCTCCCTTCATAACGACTCCCCTTCCAAATGATACCTCTACAGCCATTTCACCAAGAAGGCCTTGTTGAAACTACTCAAATTACGAACCCCCAAACCACCATTTGGAATAGGAGAGCAAACTTGATTCCAACTAATAAGGTGAAATTCAGTCTCCTCACCCATACCTCCCCACAAAAAGGTATGAAATAATTTCTCAATACAGTTGCCCACGCCAACAGGCAAAAGAAATAAAGAAAGAAGAAAGATAATAGGTTGGAAGAGTCGAAAGGGTACTAGAGTGATCCTACCCCCTTTTGATAGATATAACATCTTCCAACCCGCTAGCCTTTTCTCAATCTTCTCAACTACCCCATCCCAAATAGACTCAACTTTGAAAGAAACCCCCAATGGAAGGCCAAGGTATTTCATAGGTAGAGCAGCAACTTTACACCCCAAAAACTCTGCCAAACAGTTAATATTCCTCACCTCTCCCACCGGAGCCAACTCCGACTTATTCAAGTTAACCTTAAGGCCTGAAACAGCTTCAAAGCATAGTAAAACAGCCCCTTAAGGCTTGAATCTGTCCACCATCAGCATCAGAAAAGATAATAGTATAATCTACAAAAAGAATGTGAGAAAGAATGATGAAGCCATTGTTAACATTTCCCACCGTAAATCTAGAAAGAAACCCACCCCCCCTATAGCAGCCTCCACCATCCGACTCAATGCTTCGATGATGATGTCAAAAAGGAAAGGAGATAATAGATCCCCCTGTCTTAATTCACGAGAGCAATGAAAGAAACCACAAGGAATTCCATTAACGAACATAGAAAACCGAGCAGTAGAGACACAATGCCTAATCCATGCACACCACCTCTCCCCAAAACCACATCTCCCAAGTATATAGAGAAGAAAATCCCAATTCACATGATCGAACGCCTTCTCCATATCCAGCTTGCAAATGACACCCAGGACACCCTCCCTCATACGGCTATCTAAACATTCATTAGCAATCTAAACATTCATTAGCAATCAAAATAGAATCAAGAATTTGCCTACCCCAAATGAAGGCATTTTGGGGTTTAGAAATAATTCTATCCATCATTGTACTCAAGCAATTGGCAAGAACTTTAGAAATTATCTTATAAACCCTACTTACCAAGCTAAAGGGGTGAAAATCCTTCAACTCAGAGGCCCCAACCATTTTAGGAATCAGGGAGATGAAGTTGGCATTAAGAGACTTCTTAAACTTTTGATAGCTGAAAAATTCCTGGAAAACCCGCAACACATCTACTTTCACAACATCTCAACAAACTTGCAAGAAACCCATGGAAAAGCTAACTGAGCCAGGGGCTTTATCTTTGACCATGCCACAAACCACCTGATAAACCTCATTTTACTCAAATAGTCTCTCCAACCAACTAGCAGAAGAAGAATCCAAGGAATCGAAAACCAAACCATCAACATTAGGACTCCAATTAGCCAGCTTAGTTAGAAGAACTTCATTGAACTGCACAATATGATCCTGGGGATGAAAGCACATTATTTTCAGAATAAAGCATCTCAATGGCGTTGCAATGCCTATGTGAGTTGGCCATCCTGTGGAAAAATTTTGTACATTTGTCACCCTCTTTCAACCAAAGGGCCATTGACTTTTGCCTCCAAGAAATCTCTTCCCTCAACAAAATTCTTTCAAGCTCGGTTACCTCCTCTTTTTTCCTCTTCAAGGCCACAATCTCCTCTCCAACCTCCAAAGCATGCAACTCCTCCAAGAGAGATTTTTTCTGAATGTCAACATTCCTGAGAGCTTCAACATTCCACTTCTTTAAATCATTCTTCAAGGCCTTAAGTTTACTAGCAAGGATAAAGCTAGGAGTACCCGTAAACTGATAAGAAATCCACCACCTCCTAACCCTATCCACAAACCCATCAGCGCCAAACCACATATCTTGAAATACCATTGTCCCTCGTGTATTCCTCTGCAATCCAGCAAAATTTTTTTTTGAGAAAAGTAAGAAATATATTAATAAAAGAATTGGCAAAGCCTCGTTCAGTTACAAAGAATGTCCTAACTACGTAGGAGTTAGGGAAATAAGGAAATCATGCAAATCTTGGCCATTAAAATTAACAGCGATGGCCCAAGTACAAAGAGTTCTAAAAAAGAAGGCTTTAAGTTCCTCCATCGATCTCTCTGTCCTCGAATGTCCGTGCATTGTGCTCCTGCCATACGCACCACATGATACAAATCGGAATCATCTTCCATAAGGCCTTAATCTATTTGTTACCCCTTATATCCGTCCAGCTAGCTAGTGTTGCCACTACTGTCTCCGGCATAACCCAACCCAAGTCTAATCGGCTAAAAACCTCGTTCCACAACCCTCTAGCTACCTCGCAGTGTAGTAGAAGATGACCCACAGATTCACCCCCGTTCCTGCACATACAACACCAATCTACAATGATCACTCTTCGTTTTCTCAAATTGTCCGTAGTAAGAATCTTCCCCAGAGCAGCTGACCATACAAAGAAGGTTGCTTTGAGGGGAGTCTTGTGTTTACACAGTCTTTTCCATGGAAACTGAGAGTGATGCGTTTGCGTTAAGGACTTGTAGAACGCACGTACTGTAAACATACCTTTTTCTGAAGGTATCCACCATAATACGTCTAAGGGCTGGTTGCTTGGTCTGATTGAGTACAACAAACTTAGGAAGGCTTCAAAACTGTCCAATTCCCAATCTTGCGCTGCCCTGCTGAAATTGATGTTCCATTGGATTTGATTCCCTACTACCACCATGACCTCTGCCACCGAAGCCTCTTTGACACTTGCAACCCTGAACAATGTCGGGAATAGTTCCTTAAGTGCACAATTACCGCACCAAGTATCGTGCCATAACTTGATTCTGTTCCCCTCTCCTAAATGAAGACTAGTGTGCCGAGTGAAGACCCCCCAACCTTGCCTGATATGTTTCCACAACCCCACACCATACGCCCCTTTTACTTCCTTAGTACACCATCCTCCCCATGAACCACCATATTTACTCTCAATCACCAACTTCCAAAGTGCTTCTGGTTCTCTATGGTAATGCCATAACCACTTACCAAGTAACGCTCGATTAAAAAATCTCAAGTTTCTAATGCCCAGACCACCGTTTGCTAGAGGCCTACAAACCTGTTCCCACCAAACAAGATGAAACTTGAACTCCTTGCCCATACCACCCCACAAAAAATCCCTTTGAAGCTTTTCAATGCGAAGTGCCGCCCGTGCTGGTATAGGAAATAAGGACAGGAAGTACGTTGGAAGATTGGATAAAGTACTCTTGATAAGAGTAGTTCTACCCCCTTTAGATAAATACATATGCTTCCACCCTGCCAATCGACACTCTATTTTCTCAATCACTGTGTCCTAGATAGTAGCCGCTCTCGAAGGAGCCCCCAGAGGAAGGCCTAGATAGGTCATAGGGAGTGAGGCGATCTTGCATCCCAGAGTATTAGCCAAGTGCGGAACGCCTCCGATAGGCACCATCTCTGACTTGTCCAGATTCACTTTCAACCCTGAGACCACCTCAAAACAGAGAAGTAATACCTTCAGGACACGAACCTAGCTTTGGACCGCCTCGCAGAAAATGAGAGTGTCATCTGCAAACAATAAATGAGAAATACTGATATTACCCTCTCCCGTGGGACCAATCGAATACCCGTTCATCCTCCCATTTGCAACCAAAACTGAAATCATTCTACTCAAGGCCTCCATCACAAAAACGAAAAGAAATGGGGACAAAGGATCGCCTTGTCTCAGGCCTCGTGCTACTGAAGAATCCCGTTGGGCTTCCGTTTATTAGGACTGAAAATTTCACTGTAGAGATACACCAACGGATCCAAGAGCGCCATCTCACCCCAAAGCCACACTTTCCCAGAATATCTATAAGAAAGTCCCAGTTAACATGGTCATATGCCTTCTCCATGTCTAACTTGCAAATAATCCCGGGAGACCCGCTTTCAGTCTACTTCCAAACATTCGTTTGCAATGAGACCGCATCTAAAATCTGTCTTCCTTTACAAGGCATTTTGAGGTTTGAGATTATTTTTCCCACTGTCTCCCTAAGACGATTCGCAGAACCTTAGATAGAATCTTGTAAACCCCATTAACTAAGCTTATGGGTCGAAATCCTTACTCCTCCGCTCCCACTCTTTTTGGTACCAAAGCGAGAAAAGTGGCGTTTAAGCTTTTCTCAAACTTTCCAAACAAGTAGAACTCCTGAAACACCTTCATTAGATCCTCCTTTAGTACCTCCCAGCATGTTTGGAAGAATCCCATAGAGAACCCATCAGGACCCGGTGCCTTGTCTGTTGCCATTTTCCTAACCACTCTAACACCTCCCCTTCCTCTAAACGGCCTCTCCAAACGATTTGCATCCATCGGCCCTATGTGTCAAAAGTCAGCCCCTCTAACTTAGGCCTCCAAACCTCCTGCTCGGAAAGAAGTTGTTCAAAAAAACCAACCACATGATTGTTAATCACTTGCACTTCCTTGCATTCTACCCCATCAATCTTCAACTTATCAATATTATTATATCTCCTGTGGGAATTAGCAACTCTATGAAAGAACTTAGTGCTACGATCACCTTCTCTCAACCATAATGGTCTCGACTTCTGTCTCCATGAGATCTCTTCCATAAGTATAATCCTCTCGAGGTCTGAAACCAAAACTAACTTTTGAGTCGCTTCCTCCTGATTCAAAGGCCTAGATTCCTGTACCCTTTCAAGTTCTTGAATCTCAGTTTGCTTGGTTTTCATGAGTTCCCTGATGTTACCAAAGGATTGCATATTCCACTGTTTTAAATCTTGCTTCAAAGCCTTCAGTTTTCCAGCAAAGATGAAGCTAGGGGTACCCTGTAAGATGCCCACCATCTTCCAACCCTATCCACGAAACCTTCAGATTTCAGCCACATATTTTCGAACTTAAAGTGTCGACGCCTTCTTTGAATCCCCCTGCTATCCAACATTATAGGCCAATGATCCGAGCATAAGCGTGTTAATCTTTTTTGCCATACCTCCGGATNTCAAAGGCCTAGATTCCTGTACCCTTTCAAGTTCTTGAATCTCAGTTTGCTTGGTTTTCATGAGTTCCCTGATGTTACCAAAGGATTGCATATTCCACTGTTTTAAATCTTGCTTCAAAGCCTTCAGTTTTCCAGCAAAGATGAAGCTAGGGGTACCCTGTAACTGATAGGATGCCCACCATCTTCCAACCCTATCCATGAAACCTTCAGATTTCAGCCACATATTTTCGAATTTAAAGTGTCGACGCCTTCTTTGAATCCCCCCGCTATCCAACATTATAGGCCAATGATCCGAGCATAAGCGTGTTAATCTTTTTTGCCATACCTCCGGATAATGAATTTCCCACTCCGGGGAGATTAAGAATCTGTCAAGTCTAGACCATGTCTGATTGTTGGCCCACGTACAACAACCACCCGCTAGAGGTAAGTCTACAAGGTTTAGCTCGAATATGCATTCCAAAAATTCAACCATAGCGGACCTCATTCTTCTGTTTCCGTAACACTCACTTGGGAATCTTGTGACATTGAAATCACCGCCAATGCACCAAGGGAGATCCCACCAGCTATGCACCCCTGCTAATTCGTCCCACAGTAATCTTCTGTCGGTGTCTAAGTTAGGACCGTAAACCCCTGCAAAAGCCCACAAGAAGCCGTCTAGCACATTCCTAAAAGAACATGCTACTGAAAAGAGACCTATGAACTCCTCCCTTTTTTCCACCACCCTTTTGTCCCACATCACCAACACTCCTCCTGAGGCCCCATTGGCTGCCAAGTACACCCAATCTACATATATGCAGCTCCATAAACTTCGTATTGTTCTTGTAGAAATACTTTTCAGCTTCGTCTCTTGTAGACAAACGATATCCGCCTTCCACTCCCGCAGTAAGTTTCTTACTTGAAGTCGCTTACTAGCCACATTGAGTCCGCGGACGTTCCATGAAAGGATTTTTGATTTCATTTATTGGGTAAAGCCAGCCCCTTCCCTTTTGATCTATCCCGGCTTGAGCTACCTTCAGAATTCATAGACCAAGTGAGTCTCTTGAGTTCGCGCTGTTTCTTGGAATCAGTTTTTCTTTGTTGTTGGTGTCCAGCTTCAATGGCTGTGAATAACGCCATGAATTGTTCCTCATACCCATCACACTTCAATCCTATCATATCCTTAATGTCACTAACTGTCTGCAACACCCAGTTTGAAACAAAAGCTGGGTCTGGATACAAGCAATTCAATGGGATAGGATTCTGCACTCTATACTCCCTCTGTTCCACCAAGTCTTCGTTCTCTTCCCCGATTACAAGCCCAACAGACCCTCCAGGGTCGCTCAGACTCTGTTCTTCACTTGCCGAAACATACGGAAAAAGTTCCTCACTTGCCAAGTTTACAGATCCCCCTATCTCGTAATCCCCCACCAAAGCAACCTCCCTGTGCTGCACCGGTGTGCTCGCCAGGCCATTGGAGCCTTCATCCCCCCCCTGTCGGCTCGATCTATGCATTCCCGGAAGGGTGAGACCCTAGTCTTCACTTGCCGAGGCATACAGGACATGGTCTTCACTAACCGAGTCTTCAGAATCCTCTTTCCAGCACTCCCCCGCCTCTACGACCTCCCTAAACAGCTCTGGTAGACTCGCTAGACTTTCATGGACTTCCCCTCCCCCTATCGACATGTTCTGTGCAGTCGGGAGTGGTGGGAGTTCCACCGAAAGCACTGGGTTAGCTTTCTGAAGCTTCGCCGACGAAAGGGATGGAAACTTCCCCTCCGATAGTATCGCCGGCTCTTTCTGTTTGTCGGAGAGAGAGTCCACCTCCCGACGGTGGCATCGCGAGGATTCCGGCAGAGGAGAAACCCTCCCCCCAACTCGACCCGGATCCGTTACCCTCACGTGGTTGTTTGCCCGAGCCCTACACACCTTACGGGCTTGTGTCTGCCTTCTGGGTTTCTGCCCATCCTCATACCAGTCCCAGGCCCTCTCCCCGTGCGCCCAAGCCACATTACTGAATGTATCCTGGGCTTTGGCCCGTGGCCCATCTTGACAGCCTTTATAAGTCTCTCTTCTAAAACTCCCCGTTTCATACCTTCCCCTTATGGCCCCAACATCTTCTACTATTTTAGCCACCTCTCACTGTAACTTCTCCATTTGAGTTTGCAGATCACGTACCATGCAGAGCACCTCCCTCACGTCTCTGCCATCATCTCTCACCCACGTCTGGTCACGAGGGGCTCGATGTGGCCCTACTGCTTCTAGGCTTCCCCCGCCGACCCCCTTACTCTTCTCACCTTGTATCCCTGCCGCCACAGCCACCTCCTTGTATGACCTCGCAGACGGTTCTTCCCTGCACAGGTTCCTCTTTGCACCTTCTACAAGCTCCAGCTTGTTTCTGTCCACTTGCATACCTTCCTTCAAGATCTCGGAAAGTCTTTTCCAGCCCCTACCTCCCTCCTCAGGAATAATTAGAAAACTCCTTCGACCTCCCTCACCATAGACCGACACCTCCAGAAAACTACCTCTACTGTTCGAGCCCCTCTGTACTACTAAGCTCCGAAAGCCTTCCCCTCTTGGATGAATACCTTTCGCCCCTCCCACAGTCCTCCAAAGCTCTCCCCAGCCATTGCATAGTGTGCAATCCCAACAACAGCTCTTGTTTAAGCCTCCTCCCTCTCTCAGTTAAGCGTATTAAACCACCTTCTCTCACAACCTAAAACAATTTGTTTTCAATCACAATTTCCCGAGAATAAATCATTGTAAAATCAATGTCGAGAATACTATTTCCTAACTAACTTCCATCCTCAACAAAACAAGAAAATTAGAGATTTTTTCGCACATGTACGGAGAGAAAATTTTAGGAGATTGATCACTCTTCTCCAGGACCTGAGATTTTTCAAAGAAAAAAATGAGAAGGAAAATTTTACCTGCCAGGGCTTCTCAAACTCATCCAATGCTTCTGTAAGAGCAGCCTCAGCTCTCTGCAGTCCAGCAAAATTGGAAAGTGATATGAACAAATCCGAAACATTCTCTTTTGACATAACTCAGGAAAATGAAGCTCCCAAGATGGAGAAACAAGGAATCTATCCAATCTCGACCAGCTCCTACTTTTGGACCAAGTGAATGTTCCACCAACAAAGGGAAGATCCAAAAGATCCAAGTCAAAAATAAATTCTGAAAACTCCTCCATAGCCAATGACATACTAGTGTCTCTTGAACGTGAAACCAGTTGTGTTGAAATCCCCAGACATGCACCAAGGCAAATCCCACGAATAATACAAACCCGACAATTCCTTCCACAAGAAACATCTATCCTTGTCCAAATTTGGCCCATAAACTCCAGCCAAAGCCCACTCACCCATCTTCAAAATTTTTAAAAGAACATGCAATAGTAAACCACCCAATACACTCCTCCAACAACTCCACCACTCTACCATCCCACATCAAAAGGACACCACCCGAAGCTCCCAAAGAAGCCAAATAGACCGAATCCACAAAAGAACCC
>QGSO01000236.1:595786-754241 GCA_011037825.1 Carya cathayensis
AAAAAAAAAAAAAACACACACACACAAACAACAACAAAAAACACCCCCACACCCCACAAAAAACAAGCTACTAATAATGCTTCTATCAATAAAATCCAGTTTTGCTTCCTGCAAACAAACAATATCAATCTTCCAGCTACGAACAAGAGACCTTATGCAAAGGCACTTATTAACATTGTTAATTCCCCACATTCCAAGAAAGAATCTTAGGCATCATGAGAAACAAGAGACGCCCTCCCTTTCAATCTGTCCCTACCCACACTGCCTTCCTTCAAAGAATAAGTGATAGAACATTCTAATCTTTTTAACTCCCTCTCCTTCTTAGAAGCTGACTTAAAAAACGAGGTGCGACCAGCTTCAATAGCCACAAGAAGGGCCTTGAATTGTTCTTCAAACCAAAACAAGGAATCCCCACACAAGCATGTACTTCTTCAACCTTTTTTAAAACTCAATCCGAAGTTGAACTGGTTAAAAAATGAGGCAGGAGTGTACGAATAGGAGTCGGGCTACCCACATCCTCTTCAAAGCATTCCCCCTCATATATATCCAGTTAAAGTCTAGGATCTACGAAACCCTCCTCATCAAAAACCTCCTGAAGCAAATACCCTCAATTAGCCACAACTAGACAATCGGCCATCCTAGCATTCAACAAATTTTGAACTAGCATAATAGGCTTTAGAGACAAAGGAAAAGACTCCAGGAGAGGCACATGTGAAACCAAAGGGGCGACAGACACGAGCAGGTTACTCTCCCCACCACTCAGCTCCTCCCGAGATACTATATCACCCACTTCAGCTACCGGTGTCAGAGCAAGGTCTGACACACCACCGATAGACTCGCCAGAGGCAGGCAAACATTTTTGTGCCGCATCCGAGACCATCGAGGGAAGTAATGGTGCCGACATGCTTGAAGGAGGAGTTGAGACCGATACACCTGATACAACCGATACACCCGATATGCCTGAAGCAACCAGAACATTAAGGTTACGTTTAACCTGCCACACCCTTTTCAGGATCTTAACCAAGCCCAGGCCGCTCGCAATTCTCTTACCACCCTTATGATCATTGGACTTCTTGCTGCCCACTCCTTGGAACGGCCCAACACCCAATAAACCATTTTGCACATCCAGAAGCCCGTTAGTAAATCCATCAGGACCCACACCCATTCAATCCACTTCAACATCAACTCCAAGTTATGTTTAATGACCAATAAAGCCTCAAACCTTTTCCACCCCTTGCCATTTGATCCTTCCAATACAGAGATAAAACCACATCTTTTTTCTTGACCAAACTCTGACAGAGTCAAGAATCTCCCAAATCTGTTATGACATCTTTGAGCCACCAACACTTGGCTCCCCTTCCTTTGAGTTTTGAAAAACTCACAAGTGCCAACTGATGCTCCACAAGCTCCCACCATAGAGGCCAGCCCATTAATGGAGATATACTTAGTGACCCTACGACTATTCTCAGTGATCCTCCACCACTAAGCATTCTCATGATTAAATTCAAAGACCTTCTAATCATTAAGTATCTTCCAAAACGAACCCATCTAAATGCAAAAAGCCCTGCTCTAATCACTGAGCACTAACCAGATAATCAATGAAAACTCCGGTGAAAGACATCAGAAAACTCATTGTGAGAGAGAGAGAGAGAGAGAGAGAGAGAGGATCTTTCAAACATGACATGACTAATGAACAAGATTCTCTTCACAGGACTTTGGAAACATTGGAAGCCAAAACATCTAAGCAATCAGTTATATAAATCAAAACCACTACCTAAATGTTTTACAAACCATGCATCATTTATATTCTCTTCACAAGAATTATCTGGTTGCCCAGACAAAATCATATCCAGTGAGACCCAACTAAGTCCATTGAAGTCACCTATGAATTAGAAAAAGATAGTCATTGAGGGTATCATATTCCTAGTGATAGTCACCTATGAATTAGAAAAAGATACAAGAAAAATTTCTTTTCTTTTAGCAAAATTTCTTTTATTGGATTATCCATGGTGAAAATCTTCCCTAATGAGACTGTCAAAGCAAAAAACGCAGCTCTTGGGGGAACTTAGTCTGCTAGATACTCCTCCAAGGAAAGGATCTTGATTGTTATTATGTGGAATAAGGTTATTAGAAAAAGAACTGACATCAAACATCCATTTCTTAGAAAGGGCCCACAGGAGCTTGTCTTCACATCCTTTTCTTCTCCAACTACTGGAATATGATAGATTAAGAATATTGTAAAAGCTTCTATTTCCCAATCATAAACCGCTATGATAAAGCTTGCATTCCATTGAGGAAGTTCACTACATATTTCCTAATCATCTACTGCAAAAGCATTTTTGACACAAGCAACACAACACACTGTACACATCGTGCCCGAATCTAATCCTGACTCCATCCCCTATTTAAAATCTAGAATAGTTAGAAAATTTCCCCCAATCTTTTCTTATGTTCTTCCATAATCCCACCTGATATAGTCCTTGGACTCATTAGAACACCACCCACCAAATGGACATCCATATTTAGATTCTCCAACTGATGTTCATGAAGCTTGTCTCTCATTCTGATGGTGCCAAAGCCACTTCCCTAAAAGTGCGCAATCAAACAATCTAGATTAAGAACTCCTAAGCTATCATCAGAAATCAGATTAAATACTTGTGCCCTGCCCAATATACGAAGTGAAATTCGATTCCTTCACCCCCCCCCCCCCCCCCCAAAAAAAAAAAAAACCCAAAAAAAGGAAGTCCCACTGCAGTTTCTCTAGCCAAAATTAAAAGGAGGCGGAAGCAGAGACATGAAAATTGAGGGCAGATTAGAAAAAGTGCTCTTGATCAAAGTAACCCTACAGCCTTTGGATAAAATATCTATCTTCTTACAGTTAGCAAGTCAATATTCAATTTTCTCAAATAACTCCTTGGCCTTTGAAAATGGTCACCAAAAGCAGGCCAAGATACTAGAATGTTTGACGGTCATAAAAAAAGCAGTACTAGAATATTTGACAAATTGTTTGTCAGCAACTTCAATAAAATTAAAATAGAATAAAATGAAAAAAGGATTACCAGGGCGAGCTGCTGTAAAATTTTTAACTGGCATATCAAGGGCTAGCGACATTGCATGATGAGCTGCACGCCGTGCCTCAGAAAGTTGTGAGCTAGTGGAGTTGATTCCAATATTCAAGTTTCCACGTCGCTTCCTAATAATAGCCCACCTCTGCATATGTTGGAAAATCCATAACAACCAGCAAAATAGATAGAAGAGAAAAAAGTAAAGAAAGACAGAAAAGCTCTAAGAGAGGACGGAGGTTGAGTTTCACTGGCATGACCTATATTCTACAAAAATACCCTGATTATTAGTAGAATAAAGGTAGGTGTAACTATAACTGTAAAACTATCATCAAGAGGTGAACCTTTTTTTTATACAAGACACATACAGAATTTTGAAGCAGCCCAATATTACAGTTTTTGTGTAGTCAATTCCTCTCCAGCAATTTTGTTGCTAATGGTTATCAGTTACAAAAGATAAACTTTAACACATCCACAAATTATCAGGTTAGTGCCTGGCCATCACTTGGGAATTTAGTGGCTACATTGTGAATTAAAAGGCAGAGTACACTGAATCTCTTAAATGGGGTGATTGAAAAAATATAAAGTCATCACCAAAATAAATGGTTGGTAATAATAAATTCTAGGATTGCAGAACCTGCCACAAGCTTGAATATAAGAGATCTGTGTGTATATTAGACGATTCAAAGTATGAGCACGGGTTTATAGTCACAATGGGGAAATTCGATTTTGTAATCCTTCTAGAAGTAATTTAGAGGAAATTACACTTTGCAACCTCAAACTACTATTGGTTTTGTAATACACATCTCAAACTATCAAAAGTGGCAATTGACGCCCTAAACTACTCAATTTTAGCAATTTGCACCATCATATAAAATTGACCTTTAAAGTCTGTACCACATTATCAATTTTACCACGATCTTAACAATTAGATTTTAGCCGAAAGTACAAATTGGCAAAATCTGGTAGTTTAGAGTGCCAATTACAAGTTTTGGTAGTTTAGGGTACAAATTTAAAAAGCGGTTGTGGTTTGGAGGTGCAAAATTTATTTTCCCCTAATTTTCCCTAAAGGGACTATGGACGCTACCTGAATTCAAGGACCATTTGATACAATTTATTTCGGTTTTTCCCATTCTGTGGAACATATTGAGAGGTTAAAGGTGGATGATAGTAGAACATCCACATACTCACCAAATACCAATTCATACAAATTGTTTTTTTTTTAAGTAAAAATTTTATTCATCAAATGCAATAAGCAAAGCCTATGTACAGAGGATGTATACAAAAGAAACACCTAAATACATTTGAATACTAGAAGAACGAGGATAAAAACTCATGAACATCCCCTCCATTAAGAACAATAGCTGAAAACCAACAAAACAAGGAACACATAAAAAACTTCCAAAGTTCTTCTACATTGCGTTCCCTATTAATTAAACATCTCTCGTTCCTTTCCAACCACATACACCACATAATGCACAAAGGGATCATCTTCCACACCGCTGCCACTTGAGAACAAAAATGAAGTCTAGTCCAACATGCGAGTAAACCTACTACTGATTTTGGCATAACCCAGGTCAGTCCCAATCTTCACAATGTAGTAATAAATGATTCACCAATTCCACAGCTTTCTTGCACATGAAACACCACTCCATAACAATCATTCCACGCTTTCTCAGGTTGTCAAGAGTCTGAATATTCCCAATAGCAGCTGTCCATACAAAAAAGGCAACCTTTGATGGAACATGAGCCTTCCAAATACTCTTCCAAGGAAAAGAAATGTAATGCTGATCAGACAACATCTTATAATATGATCTAACAGAGAACTTTTTAGATGCAGTATGTCTCCATAACATTTGATCCCTATCATGTCTTCTAATATCCACTGAATACAACAATCTAAAAAAATCAGTAACCTCCTCAATTTCACAATCCTGGACAGATCTGAAAAATCTAACATCCCAATGCACCTCTCCATTAGAGTAACTCATCAACTCTGAAATTGATGCCAGTTGATTAACAGCCAATCTGAAAACAGCCGGAAAAGTTCTAAACAGTGCATTCTCACTACACCAAACATCAAACCAGAATTGAACTCTTGAACTATCACCTACCACAAATTTAACTTGTTTCACAAAATAATCCCATCCTTTCCTAATAAACTTCCATAAACTCACGCCATAAGACCCCCTACTCTCCTTAGTGCACCATACCCCCCAATCACTCCCATACTTCCGATCGATCACCCCCCTCCATAACAGTTCCTCTTCCCTATGATATATCCAGAACCACTTCCCCAACAACACTTTATTAAAACTACACAAATTACGAACCCCCAATTCTCCATCAACAATTGGACAGCAAACTTTTCCAGCTTACTAAAGGAATCTTAGTCTCCTCTCCCAAATTGTTTTTGAAAATTTAGAACTGAGACAAGGCTTGGCATCATCAAATGTGGAATGTTATGATGTGGAAATTAGAACTACAGATGTGTCTTATTTTGCAAAAAATAAAAATAAAACTTTTCAGAAATGCTGACAAAGTTCTATTAAACGTGTCATATGGCCCAAAATTGTCAAATCAGGAAATTTTTTTAATATAAAAAAAAAAAAACCCAGCTTATGATATTCATAGAAAGGCAAGAACCACTATCTATGCATCAAGCTGCGGCAGAGTACTTCATAGCCTGTCCAAAAGATGTCACATTTCAAGAATTTCCTTAGAAATCGACCAGCTATCATCCAACCCAAAGGCAAAAGTGGTCAGCTAGTTAAACAATATTGAAATTTGCAAACTCTACGGAGTTGCTTTCCTCCACTCTTTTTCTTTTATTACTTATAAAAAAATATATATATTGAAAATGAAAAAGTGGTCAATCACATATGGGATTAGGTAACTCCAAAGATCATTCTTTTATAATAGGTGTGTACAATGGAATGGCTTAACCTAGAAAATGATATTGAGAATTAATCAAATGAGTTACCAATGAACATGAACTGGTGCATGTGTATATAATAGAATGTTTTGCGGATGAAGAAAAGGCATTGAGGTTGAAAAACCTTGTAAAATTAAAATTGTTGGCTTAGGAAAACAACCTGAGAGAGTTGTGCAGCAGTCCTATCAACCATAAAGTCTGCCCGTACAATATTTGCCCAATTTCCTTCACCGAATTTCTGCACAGCAGAAATCAGTTCCATATCCTCTGTCTCTGACCATGGTTTTCTTTTCCTTCGAGAAGGTAAGGTTCCATTGGCTGATACATTTGCATCCAATCCTTCAGCAGGTGTAGCGGCAGATAGTGGCTGTTTCTGAACAGAGAAAGGAATAGTAATGTTCATCCCTTGCATTGAGCAAGTGGCTTCCGGAATTTCTGAAGGAGCTCTAGATGATGGGCCATTTGGTATATTTATAGTTAATGGAGCCTCAACTAATGAGCTGTTTGGGAGACTAGAATCACTTGGTAAAGCAGAAGTAATCAGCACCTGAACAAAGCAACCATTCCCATAGAATAAGCAGGAGGTGAAATCTATGAACTAGCAAGACCAACAAATAATTCAAACCATTAGTTTGTTCAGATATTGAATCCCCTTTGGATGTGTAAAACATGCATCCAGCCGTAAGTAGTTGACAGAAATTTTATGTTCTGCCTTCTTGGCATACTTCAGAAACTTAACAAAGATAGACTGAAGCTAGACAGCAATTCAGCTAGGATAATTATACTAAATAAACTGCCAACAATCAATTTGACATGGAAATAGAAACAGACTACTTTTGTCTAAAACCTCAGCTGCAGTCCCACTCATTAAGAGCAAAATGATATGAAGGCATTCTAAAATGTACTAGTGCATTATACACAATCCACGTAGATGGTGGGAATTTAAGAATGGGTTTTGTCAGGAGGGTTCCTGGAATGAACATTTGGAAAATTTGGACCCTTTCTGCAGTATATGTGCCGATCAGAATCAGCAAGTCACAGGCAGTTATTCATAGTTGAGCAAGTAACTAGATTTTGGCTAGCCCCTATGTTTCAACCATTAATCTTCTAGCCCCTATGTTTCAACCATTAGTCTTCTAATGTGACTCTAAACATTCATAGCTTTTCATCAAATTATAAGATGTTGAGTACTTGGAAAAACCTACACTCTTAGATCAGATAATAGGGTTTTGTGTCAAAAAGCAAAATTCCAAACAAATAACATCTGAAAGCTATTTGGCCAACCAAGTTAGCAAAAAATAGAAATAGTCGATTCATCAAGCAGAACCCACTCCATCAGAAAGGGATTCCACAGTAAATGCAAAATGAAGAATCCTAAAGCAAATCGCCACATGGTATGCAAAACATTGAACATACCTTCACACATGCTGCAGCCTCTGTCAAGGCGTCAGTGCTAACAACGGGAACAGCTTCCACTTCACATTCTAAATCGCTATCATCATCCTGCAATCCAAATTTAAGGTAAGTGCACTATAATGTGAAAAATATAATGTGTGTATGTGTATCTTACGTACTTCAAGCCAAATTACAAAGCTATAGCTTCCAAGATAGTGTGGGGAAAGTTCTATGATAATCACACATCTATGAATAGTACAAAACATTCCATTATTTCAAGATAGGACTGTACATGATTACCAATCAAAGATATGGATATGCAAAAGGATAGTAAAATCCAAAGTCAGGTAAGCATCACAAATTGGTTATATAAGTTGGAAGTCAGAATAAAGCACAAACTCAGGACATGATAGTTTTTGTTCACACTCCCCATATGATTTCACGTCTTAGATTCTTGTATGCCCAAATGGTCCCATAAGACATTAATTTATATACTCAAAAGGTGTCCCATTTAATACCCACACAAACATGAAGCTCTTTCAGGATTTCCCCCATCATTCTAGATGCAAACACATACCAATCCGGTTAGTGGGAAATGCCGCAATGACAATTTAGCATCATCAATATTAACTAATTACAACTACTAATTCAATACCACCACATAAACTCTCTTATTCATATCCTCACAAATTCAATTTAATCATAACAAACTATTGCACAGACTAATTTATTTTAAATAACCTAATTAATTATTAAAAAAATAAAAAATTATCAAGCTCCAAAATTCAAATATAATTCAAATGTGTAGCAATTGGAGAATCTGAAACTGAAGAAGCCGCAAACTAACCAGAGGCTGAGCCCCATCTTCGAATTTATCAAGCAAAGCGTGGTGGTAAGCTAAATGGCGCCATAACATCTGATACTCTCGAGCATCAGAAATCCCAGTTGAAGTATTCTTGGCCAACGCCTCCCAATCGATATTCATGTCCGAACAATGCGCCACTTCACATAGCAACGCCAGCACCGTTGTCGCCGTATACCTGCGCAACATCAATGTTAACATCCAACAACCACCATAAGAAATCCCAATTTAAAAGAAAAGAATAAAATTTCAAATAAAATGAAAAAACAGAAAACAACAGCTACATAGGTAAGTCCAACAGAAAAATAAAAATTCACTGAAAGCAATAGATTCTAAACAAAAAGAAAAAGAAGATCGGACCTTCGTAAGAGAGTGGACATATCGTCCTCACTGATGGAGACCTTCCTGCGCTTCACGATTTTATCAACCATTCTTGTTCTAGCTATCAGGGGTAAAAATCATCGCATGCCCCTGTTGAATCGAAAAGAAAAAAAAGGCCAAAAACCCTAAACCCTCTAGAATGGTTTTATGAGACACACAGGATAAGGATTACGAGTAGTACGGAGGGAGTCATTGACCGTTGATGAGTTCGGAAGAAGACGCACTCCACTCCTCTGCAAAAAAATAGATTCTTTTTATAGAAAGTAATAATCATTTTTTATAATATTTTAATTTAAAAAATGATAAATAATAAAATTTCTTAAATGAATATAAATTTATATTTAAACAAAAATGTAGAAAACAATAGGCAGCTAGAAATTTAAAAATTTGCCTACACTAATTTTCAGCATTTTTTCTTATACTAACTACAAACCACTTAATTTCATTGTCGAGGAAAACAATGACATGTTATAATGGTGTTGGCTTAGCCAAATGCAAACCACTTAAATGTCTAGCGTCATCTAAAATTGGCATGCAATGGAATAATCGGTATGGGGTCATTCATACTTTGATCTACAGTAATTTAATACAGTTCGAATCGTGCCACCCATCGAAAATGTAGCGCGGGAGAAGTTATCGACAAGACCAAATGACCTTTTTATTTTTATTTTTTTCATATATTTTGTTTACTTTTAAATAATTTTTTAAAAAAAAATTCACAACATTATTAAAAAATAATTTCTTAATCATTAAATAAAAAAAATCGATAGACTCGGTAGGCTAACATTTTCCATATGGTTCAACATATTTGGGGTCCAATAACAAAGTGATATTTGTTTTTGTTGATCGCACGGACAAATTTTAGTATCGCACAAGGAACTAAAATGAAACTTGTTCATTAACTCATTTGAGTCATGGACAAATTTTAGTGGCTGGAGAACTAAGAGCATTAGTAGCGACCTTAATAAATTTAAACTAAAATTTAGTTAGAAAATTTACTTTTACAAATTTTAACTAGCCACTTTTTACAATATCAAATAATAAGCTTAACAAATTTTTTACTATTTTATTAAAATATTGATTTTTGAACTTTTTATTATTTTAATTCTAATTGTAATTTGAATATAATTATTTTAAATCTTTCACTATTCTATAAATGGGGACTGATTTCACTTCGAAACACCACTTTGTAGACATTCAAAAACAGGTTATTGCTTAGGATAAAAACTCTTCATCCAAGTTATTGGTTCTGCTTGGCCACTAAAAATTTTCAGACGAAAATTTTGAGTTTTAAGATAAAATATTAAAATATTATATTTTAATATTATTATTGTTTTGAGATTTGAAAAAGTTAAGAAATAGTGAAATTATTTATTATATTTTGTATTAAAATTTAGAAAAATTGTAATGATAAGATGAGAATTTTAAATTTAAGATAAAAATTTCAAGTGGCCAAATAGTACCTTAATTTCTTCTGGTTATGGTCTTTAGAAATTCAAACGAGTGGATGAATCACCTAGAGAATGTTAACTTTGATATATCCATAATTTTACTGGTCCCAATCAGCACCAGAAGTTTTCGTGACCACAATGAAGTAGGTGAAAGATGCATCCAAGTCCTTCATGATGATCCTCCTCTCCCTCATGCGCCCGCCCTGCCCACTGGGACATTGCTCAAGCCATACGTTCTATCGAAGCCGCTACCAATGCCACCGACGATGTAAACCATCACAGCTTGCTTAGTCGTTGCAACAAAGCACGCCAAATATACTCTGGAATCCTATACATTTGCCGAAAGGTGTTCCAAGGATTCGACCACAAGACCTTTTCTATGGCAGTGGAAATTGAATTTTTTAATCTAAAAATAATAGTTGGCTAGTCTACTCAATAAATTTGGTTAGCCATATAGTTTATGGTTCATTTTTTGAGCCTATTGTTGCACTTTATTTTACAATTTAGTTATTTTTTAGTTAAATTTTAACTTATTTGAGTCTACTACTAGTGCTCTAAGTTTGTAGAAATTATGTTAGAACAAATACCAGTTTTTTTTTTAAGGGTTTGTGGTGGTAAAAGGTATGACGTTCGTGGGGAAAGCTCTTTTCTCACCGAATCTAGTTGTGGAAAGTTCGTGGAATCAAATTGGAGTGCTTTTTTCCACAAAAAACGTAACTCGTGGCAAAAGTATGCTTTTTTTTTTTTTCACAAAGACATCGATAGGGAAAGAGTCAGACTTCTGAGCTCGCAACAAATAAGCGTGGATTTTAGGCTAAATTCGTGAGAAATAGTTCAAACTGCCACCAAAAGGATCCGTGGGTAATAGTTTAACCCGCAAGTTTTTTTTTGGGTGGAGATAAGTTATTTCGCTACCAAAGTTGTTCGTGAATAAAGGGAAAAATCCGGACCTTTTCCCACGACCACAACTTGCGCGAAATGGTCATTCAAGTCAAATTAATTATTTTCCACTAACATCGTTCTCTCGGGAAAAGTATTCCCACCCACATCGTTCTCTCGGGAAAAGTATTTAAATTATTTCCCACCCACATCATTCCCTCGGGAAAAGAAATTTCTCATTAATTCAATTTCCGGTCATTCGCATATATGAAATTATGTGAAAAAACTTGGGAAAAAAGTTTAGAACAACTCAAATGTGTGGGAAAAATATCAAATCATCCATATACCTGTGAAGAAACACAGAATTAGCTTCATTGCTCCAATGTCCAGAGTGAAGCATTACATTATCTAACATCAATGTTTACATCAAAATACAGAGTGCAGAAACACAGAACAAAAGGTACACATCAATGTTTACATGTTTGGGAACTACAGAAGGTCAGGAAGTGCAAAAAACCACAAGTAACTCTATGTTGTTCATAAGGTCTCTATGCGCGGCTGCGCCTAAACAACATGTTTACATATTTTTGCATCATGACACACAGCCTCCCCAAAAATTCACCACATGGCCTTTTCATCCACACATATAATTACCATTGCCTTCATAACACCATATCATGACTTTATAAATCTGCCTCAACAAATACCTTGTGATTTCATACAGCCCCAATTTGTTGTAGTTAAATGATGGGAAATGCTTTGGCTCCCGAATTCGGGACCCAAAGTGTGTCCTGAATGATGATTTTTTTTTTTTTTATTTAGTGATTAAATATGTATTTTTTAGTGATGTGAATTTTTTTATTTTTTAAAAAATATTAAAAATTTTTTAAAAAAATAGCTTACTCGGTGGGGTCTCGGGCTACATCCTTCTGTGGATGTAGCAGGACTCTTAAATGATAGCTTGATAGAATTTATGATATTTCTGTTAGATTCTGAAAAATAAAAAATGATTATTGAAAATGTAAGTAAAAAAATCATTTACTTAGAATGAACTATATAACCGTTATGGTGTCAAATTTGTTTGTTCTCCACCTTTACAGGCTTTGCCCAAGTTTTCTTGGAAACTCAATGGATGATTGGGTTATGAGATGAAATGAAAATCTTATGAAATTATAAATAATAGTGAAATAATTTGAATCAAGATGATTTTTAGGTTTTGAGAAACGAGAGAGAAAAATTTGAATAAAAGTATTATAAAGTTAAAAAAATTATTTGAATATAATTTCTTAATATGATTTTTATTTTAAAATTTTTTTTAATTTATTTATTTAATTTTGTTTATGTTCTGTTTGTAAGTTTAGAAAAATTATATTGAGTTTTGAGTTTGGATAATGATTAGGTAATATGATTAGATAAAAAAATTAAAAAATATTTCATGTTTGAGTGATATCTGAAAAAGAATTATGAAAAGTTTTGATATAAGTTCGCTGCCCAAACATGACCTCAATCTATTTATAAAAATGAGAAATGTCTTGAATATGTGATAAACATATATTTTAGAATTTTAATTTAAAAAACTTTTCATGTATCCCTTAAACATGTGATCGTTATAAAAATGTGTCTTCATTTGGCCAAAAGTGATGAGACGAGACGAGAGGAGATGAACTTATATGTTAGTAAGTGAATACTTCATTCGGAAAAGAGTTCGTCCTAAATATATCATTGCCTATCCTAAAATTACAAGTTTATTATAAAAGAAATAGTTCGTTTACTAAAACTTTTTATAAAAAATGAATTCATAAAATCACACCATTTATTCTTATAAAATTTTATAATTAAATAAATTTAATATACTACAAAAAATCACACCTTTTATTCTTAATTAAGAGCTTTTTTTTTATATATTTTAAAAATAAGATAAAGTTGTATCCATGTCAAAATGATGACGGGGTGCCCTTTTTTTTTTTTTTTTTTTAAGATTCAAATATGCTTCATTCACCTTTAAGAAGCAGGTACATGCATTAAAAAATAAATAAAAAAAAAGCAGGTACATGAAAATATAGAAATGAAAATACAAAACATTAGTCCTTGCATTACGCCCTCAAACAATCCACTGCATCCACTTCTAAGCTTACTTGAATAAATTCAAGAGGATAAAACCACCATTTGAGAGTATTTGCAACAACTCATGCATTTGGAGCCAATATATGTGCTGTCTCATTTCCTTACCGTCCAATATGAAGAACATCAAAAAATTGAAATTAAGATAACAATAACTGAATCACTCTAATATATAATAGGGTTGTAGCTAAATTCTTGAGTATTGGCTGATTTAATTGCTTCAATAACAATAAGAGAATCTCCCTCCGAGATCAAATGTGGAATTCCCATATAAGAGATAATTTGTAAGGCCCTAAAAGCCGCTGACGCCTGAATATGACTTCCACCAAAAAAATTCCTTCTTCCTTTCTTGAATGGTCATAATCATACTCCCTTTGTTATCTTTTAAATTTGCGCCCACCCCAGACTCATACTACTGATTGAAAATAATCCCATCAAAATTCAACTTGGTTTACCCACTGGGTGGAGGTTTCCAACATAAAGAAGATTGATGCTGAGGAAGTTGTAAGCATTGCCGAGCCAACATATAACATTCAACACAGCAACAGCAAAACGTGAAAGAATATTTGGATCATTAAGAGACATAATTGCCCCCAACCAATCTATTGAAATGGAAATGCTCATCCAGAAGATGTAAATCCTTCTCAAAATAATTCACCCAAACTATTGAAATATTAGAAAATTTACATAATGCATGGTAAACATCTTTAGTTTCCACAAGACTGAAATCACACACATAAGAATCAACTATTTTACAATGATGTAACTGGCTCTTAGTAGGTCAACTATCATTACATGCTTTCCACAAATTTTTTTTGACTTTATTAGGTAACTTCAAATGCCAAATACCCTTCCAAAATGTTGCAATAGAATTAACATGTGAACTACTTCCAACTACAATAACATTTCTTAACTAAAGTGCTAAGTGATAGGCTAACCTCACACTAAATTGACCATGTCTCGTACAACCTCACACCATTTTATCAGCATTCCAGTGAGCAAATAAAGGGACTTTAAGGATTTCAACAGCCTCGAAAGGGAGAAATACCTGGTATATCAAATTAGTCCTCCATTGACTCAACTATGAAAAGTCTAATAAATCACTAACATGTGCATCAGCAATAAGAACATTACATACAGTAATAAGTTTCTTGTTAGGGGAGCTCAACAACCAGTTATCTAACAAAATCCTCACTTGTTCTTCTTTTACTATACGCCACAAATGGCCAAATTGAACAACAAATTTAGACTCAAATATACTATGCTACACATAAGAAGGATTAAAGCCAACATTAGATGATAAAAAATCAGAGTGTGGAAAATATTTGGCCTTGAAAACTAAATAAAAAAGAAAACTTCGATTAGTTTGCAGCTGCCAACCTTGCTTAGATAAGAGAGCTAAGTTAAATGCTTCAAAATTTTAGAAACACATCTCACCAGAAAATTTAGAACTGCATAAACGCTTCCAACTCATCTAATGAATTCTCCTCTCTTGCTCTCTTTGTCCCCACCAGAAACGTGCAATCAACCCTTCTAGATTCTGACACAACCCTTTTGGTAATTTAATGCAACTCATTGCATATGTGGGTATTGCCTGAACTATAGCTTTTATCAAAATCTCACGACCAGCTTACGATACTAACTTTTCTTTCCAGCCTTTTTAGTTTGTCCATACCTTATCTTTAATATCCCGAAAAGTGGTTAGTTTCGATTTCCCAACAAAAGAGAGTAATCCAAGATACCTATCATCAGATTGGATAGAACAAACACCCCATAGTTCCTTTATAGCATTTCTTACTTCAACATTCACATTCCTACTAAACAAATAGCTCAGTCTTTTCCTTATTCAATAATTGACCTAATGCAGCCCCCATAAAGAGATAAAATATTATGAAGATGCATATTTTCCACCACTGAAGCCCGACAAAAAATAATGCTATCATCAACAAAAAGTAAATGACAAATCCATGGAGCTCTATTGAAAACCTGAACCCCCTTCACCAAATGACGTAATGCAGCCTACTACAACATTGAAGACAAAGCCTCAGCGTATATAACAAATAAGTAAAGGGAAAGTAGATAGCCTTGTTGTAATCCTCGAGTCGGTAAAATTAAATCCAAAGGAATCCCATTGATAAGAACTTTATAAGAAGCTGTAGTGATACACATCATGAACAACCGAATAAATGCACGAGCAAAGCCCATCTTGAACAAAATTTTCTCCAAAAACAGCCACTCAATCCAGTCATATGCCTTGCTCATATTTAATTTAATTGACATAAAACCTTTTTTTATCCCTTATTCATCTTCGTATTGCATCCACTATCTCATAAGCCACCAAAACATTGTCCGTAATAAGCATACTTGAAATAAAAGCACACTGAGATGGCGAAATAATCCTTGATAAAATCAACTTCAACTGATTAGCTAAGACCTTAGCTATGATCATAAACTAATAGGTCTATAATCCTTAATGTACTCAAGCTGTCTTTTCTTCGGAATTAACACCAAATGAGTTAAATTTAATTAAGCAGGCATAATACCTAAATGAAGGACTTGTAACATCACAGCAATCACTTTTCCTCCCACCACATGCCAATACTTCTAGAAAAATAATGAAGGCATCCTATACGGATCTTGTGCTTTTTGTGCTTGCATATGGAATAATGCAGTCCTAATTTCAATGTCACTAAAAGGCTTCGTTAAATCAACACTCATTGAATCCGAAACACATGGTTGCATAGAACTTAAAACATCATCAATAGCAGTAGGGTTAGTGGACTTAAACAATTCAACAAAGTAATTCGTAGTCAAAGAAAACAAGTTAGAATCTTCATTAATCTACCAGCATCATCTTTAAAATTGAATATCAAATTCCTGCGACGTTGTTGAGTTGCTTTAAAGTGGAAATACTTGGTATTTTGGTCCCCAGCACGCAGCCAGTTTACTCTAGATCTATGCCTCCACATCAGCTCCTTATTTTCCAGCAGAAAATTAATACCCTTCTTAACATTACACATAGCTTGATAAGAATGTATGGGTGAAGCCTATAATAATTCAAATTCCCTACATTTCACAGCAAACTTCCTTTGTACATTTCCAACATGAGAGTGACTCCAAGCTCTTAAATTTGACCCACATTGTCTTAAAGTCTCAATTAAGGGCACCTTTTTATATACATCCCAGGTATTCTCAATTGTTTCCTCACATCCCCTTGTGCCTACCCACATTGCCTCAAATTTAAATAAGTGTGCAAGTTTGTAATGATGGTGGCCCATATCCATAGTATTAAACAACAAACAACTATGGTCAGATATAGATGTAGGGATATTTCAGACTTTACACAAGGGATATTACTTTAAGCAATTAAGAGTACTTGTAAAACGATCTAATCTTTCTTGTATCACATCCCCCATTTCTTAAATTGCTCCATGTAAAAAATGGTCGCGCGGTATCCATACTTTTCAGGTGACAGTAATCTAATGCAACTCGAAAATCAAGCATCTGCTCATTTGACTAGTTTTTCAAATGGCGAAGTAAATCCCAAATTCCATGCCTAAGATGAGTTACAAGATGACCATATATAGCCGATAATCTCCACGTAATTAAATTGACAGGATCTGAAACACATACATCAAAGTGAGATTTAGAGTAAAAGCGTAGGATTAGATTTACCTCACTGTGCCAAAAGAGATAGAGCCCACCACTTCGACCATCGCTAGCCACCGCTAGAAAGTAAGAAAACCCCAGTTAATACTTCAATCTTTCCATTTGACAAACATCACAATGAGTCTCCAAATTGAAGACAATTTCAGGATCTTCCCTTCGAATTAACTCTCGGAGTACACAAACTCCCCGAGGGTTCCCAAGCTCTCGGGAGTTCCAACTCATTATTTTCATGGCGTCCAATAGGGTTGAGTCTCAACCTTCGCCGATAAAATTGGAATCTCCACCATAGCTTTCTCATTGATGGATTTCAATTTTTTAAGATGACCCAAACTGATAGAATCAGTTGATCATTTCTCACCTTGGCTGTGATGCCGTTTAGATGGAACCACCATTGCTTGCCGAGGTACACCACACTAATCAAGGTCGCCAATTCGCAGAGTTCCCTTCCCCCTTTGTGATTTAGGCATAGCAGAAGATTGTGATTTGGCTAGGGCTTCAACTGAAAATGATGGACCAGGCCGTATACAAGGCCCACTTGAACTCGGATTAGGCCCAACAGGCATATCAACAAACTCAAATGTATTCAGCAAGGGTTTTGGGTCATCATGCAACCGCTTCCCATCAATAATTGTTTGTGATAGAGGAACATAAGAGTTCATTGTTGCTACAACCTTCGCCGGATATGGATACTATGAACTTCAGCAATCACCATTGTACCAGAAGAAGGTTCTTCGGTCATGTTGTTTTTAACTTCCATTCTAGGCCTATTCCACATTGAAGCACCCCCAACCCGTAACAATGGACCGTAAGGAAATCCTCCAGTCTCAAACTTTTATTTGTTCTTTATCCACATAAAGCAATCTCGATCACCATGCCCAAATAAACCACAACAATAGCATAATTGTCGTAACCATTCGTGTTTGAAGTGAATCCAAACATAATCTTGGCTTCTCATCAATACCCTTTTACCACACGGCAATGGCGTATTAATATCCATGGAGATCCTAACCCGAACAAATTCTCCCCACCCTGGTTGAGACTCCTTTAAATCAATGTCCTCAACATGGCCCAAAGTCTCTGCAATCTTCTGCAATGCCCTTACATTCATCCCATCCATTAGGAGATCATAAAACTGAATCCAGAAGGAAGCGATAGAGAGAGGAACCTTTGAGAGTTGCAACGAGCCATCATACTCTACCAAAACCACCAAACTATTCCCAAATATCCATGGACCATTATTCATAATACGCTCATTCTCACCTTGTTTTGCAAATGCAGCCAAAAACAAATTATCCCCTATATCATAGATATGGATCCAAGTAGAGGGACGCCATAAATTCTACATCATTGTCTTAAATGCCTCTTTGTTGAAGAACTTCCCAGTTAGAAGTTTGAAGGGAAAGCATTGGTCCATGGCAAAAGAATTATTTGAGTCCCACTGCTCAAAAAGATTAACTGCCATTTTTTCATGTTCAGACAGGGACAAAACCTTCCACTTTTGAGAATTATCTTCCACCATCTTATGATCAAATAGAGGAAACAACTATGAATAACTGTTGTGCACCAGCGTAAAAGCCATACCCAATTACCCAAAGGAGAATAGAATAATCTCTCATTAAGAGAGAAACATACTCTCATGCAAAGAGAGAAGAACCCACACAAACCCAAAGATGATTTACAGTTAGTAACGATTACTAGAAATTGCCCTAAATCATTGGAGAGAAGTCAATTCAAAATCAGCAGTAAAACATTGTCTAGCTGTGTTAAAAGCAATGTTTGAAATACCATACCGTACCGACCGGTATGGCCGGTATATACCGGTAGATATTTTGGCTTTTATTTTTATTTTTTTTTTCATTTTTTCAAGTTGTAAGCTCATTTTTTGACCCACCCTCAATTCAAATCAGACTATTTATAATTTATATATATATATATATATATATGAATATATACTATCAATTTGAAATATAATTTATATATATAATTTATTCATATATCGATTATTCTGAAATGGCACATAAATCGGTACCGGTATCGAAATATTTCGTTCCAATGCCTTGACCGATACGACATCCGGTACGGTATTCAAAATTTTGGTTAAAAGTATTGATTGTTAATTCATTCTATTTTTTTAATTTTTGTAAATATTAAATTTATTAATAACAATTTTTTTAAATATTTAAAAATGTAATAAATTAAAATAAAATAATAAAAACCAAGTTACAAATCCAAGAGACACGTTAGCATTTTCCTTTCTTAATTCGCCGTATCGCATTTGGCTTTCACTTTCCATTTTCTAGACCAGGCGAACTCCTCGTCGCTAAACGTGCCGAAATTCTGCTGAATCAAACATGGAACCCGTTTCGATTCCCGATAGAGTTGAGCGTATCTGATCGCCGCACGCACTTAATAAAAGAGGAAGACTCTTAATAATTGAGACAGCGTTGCGCATTCAATTCTGCACAGGGAGTCTCCCGACTTTCTCCCTCACTCACAACACATTTTTCTGCGCGTGGAAAAAAGGTTTGTCTTGTTTTGGATTAACTGTTCCAAATCACAACAATTTATGGCGTCATATTGTCGCCGTATAACCGCCGGTGCTGTGGTGTCTGACCGGACGATACGTCTGCGGCAGTCATCACGGACCGCAGAGATTCTGCAGTTGCCTCGCAATTACTTCAATCAACAACGGCCGGGGATCGTGCTGAGATCGCGGCTTTTGGTGGTGGAAGCGGTGGGATCCGGAGGGGGGTGGGAGAGATCGGAAGGCGGAGGTAGAGAGGAGAAGGCGGTGGGCCCGTGCTCGTACTCGTTGGCTGAGAAGACCGGGAGCGAGGATCGGACGGTGGAGGCTGAGGAGTCTACGAGCAGAGATCGGACGGTGAAGGTAGCGGTAGCAGCGGCGGTGACGGTGGTGATGGGAGTAGGGAATCGGGTGATGTATAAGCTGGCCTTGGTTCCTCTCAAGCACTACCCCTTCTTTCTCGCTCAGCTCGCCACTTTCGGGTACTTCAACCTTACCGTTTTTTACTCTCTCTAGTCTCTGCTATTGGTTAGTTATTAGCTTGATGCAATTTAATTAGAGCATTGCCCCTCGTAACCACCATACATCTCATATTTTTTTTTTTAAACTATTTCAATTTTTTATTTATTATTTATATACTAAATATTTAATAAAAAAAAATTAAAAAAATAGACGGCGTGTAAGAACTTATATTTAGAATTTTTCTTTAATTAGACAAAACTTCAAAATTTAATGAATCATAACCACCGGATTAAAAATTATTGGCAGGGGATTTAGATCAAGTTTCTCGAGCTTCAACTTCACTCTTATCTGTTTATTTTTTGGGTCAATATCTATTTTCTGGTTTGCTATGTCTGCTTCTATGGTATTTCGTGCACACCTAGCAAGTCTAATCTATAGTAACAACACAGTCACGGACTCCGACCCAGCTCAAGCCTCAAGGACCCCACCCCTATCCACCCATCCAGCCGAGTCGCGACAGAGCTGAAAAATCCTTTATGTTGAGTTTTCGAGCCACACAGGCTCTGTCTATAATTTTTTTAAATTTTTATATAAAATATAATAAATAATTTAATTTTTTTAAATTTTAATATAAAAATAATATAAAAATAATATTTTATTTATATTATTTAAAATATTTCATCTCATCTAATCAAAAGAAACTACTCCAATTAGGGATGAATTCGGTCCGGTCCGGGAAGATTTTACGGACCGGACTAGACCGGACCTATTCGGTCCAGGGTTTTTTCACCCTGGACAGGACCGAATTTCCTAAGAACCAGTCCGGTCGGTCCACCCTATGACCCTCTTTTTTTTTTTTTTCCTTTCTCCAATGACATTTTGTTTAATACTTATTTAATTATATTGTGATATATTTAATATATATACATATAGTATACTATTATATATATATATTAGTAATACACTACTACTATTAGTCTATTAGTAATAATACTATAACTAATAACTATATGTAATAATAGTAATAGTGATAACTATATATGTAACTATATGTAATACTAATAACTAATACTATTAGTCTATTAGTACTAATAACTATACTAGTACTAATACTATAACTAATAAATATATGTAATGATAGTAATATTATATGTAATACTATATTAAATAATAGTAATACTCTTATTACTAATACTCTATGTAGTTATAGTGATTTAATACTAACATATTACATATTAAGCTAACTATACTAATACTATTATAAATTTACAAATATATGATATATTATAATTTATACTATAACTTTTATAATATGTTAATACATTAATATATATACTAGTACTATATATTTTTTTGATCAGTTATACTAGTATTATATATTATAGTTAATAGTTATACATTAAATAATATAGTAAACATTGATACTAAATATATATAGCTATAGACTTACAATGATTTAGTTATTATGAATTTATGATTAGTATAACTATATAATTGTATTAGTATTAGACTATTAGTAATTCAATTTGTCTATATTATATTAGTAATATTAGTTATGTTGAACTTGAATCAGTTAGTTAGTATAACTGTATTTAACATTATTAGTATTAATATAAATATTAGTATTAGTTATAGCTATATAGCCTATATTAGAATTAAGAGTCTTAGACTATATAATAGACTAATAGTATTAGTACAACTATATAAGTATACTGTATAGCTATATATTAGTTTTAATTATAGTGATTAGTATAACTATATATTAGTATTAGTTATATTGTTATAGTGACTTAGTATAATATTATTAATAATATATTATAGCATTGATACAAATACATTATGGAATATATATTATTATATAATATATGGCAACACATTGATACAAAATACATTATGGAATATATAATACATATTATAAAATTATAAATATATTATAATTTATACCCTAACTCTTAATACTTAATAGTATTAGTAATACATTAAAAAATATAATAATACTTTAATACTAAATATATATAGTTATAGACTTATAAGTTATAGTGATTACTTATTATAATTAGTATAACTATATAATAGTATTAGTATTAACCTATTAGACTACTGGTAATATAGTATAGCTATATATTAGTAATATTAGTTATAGTGTATTAGTGATTTAGTATAAGTTATAACTATATTAATTATTAGTATAAGTATAAGTTGTATAACTATAGTCTATACTCTATATTAAACTATTAGTATTTATTTTATTTTTATACCATATTAGAGTCTAGATTATTAGTATTAGTAATTTAGTATAAATATTTGTATTAGTATAAAATTATACATATATTGTAATTTATACCATAACTCTTAAGACTTAATAGTATTAGTAATTAATAGTAAATACATTAAAGAATATAACAATACTTTAATACTAAATATATATAGTTATAGACTTATAGTGATTACTTATTAGTAATATAGTATAGTTATATAATAACTATATAATATAGTATAGTTAAGTTAAGTGATTAGTTATTATAATTAGTATAGTTATACTAATATTAGACTATCATTACTATATTATATTTAGTATAGTATATTAGTAATTACTTAATGGCGAGTTAGTGATATAATTAGGTTAGATGAAAATTATAGTTATAGTATAGTTATAGGTTAGACTATTAGTAATATAGTATAGTTATAAACTTATATATATTAGACTATTAGTAATATTATTTATAGACTAACTACTTAGTTTTTAGTATATGTTATAACTATGGTCCATATTAGTATAAGTATAAGTTTAAGTTATATAACTATACTCTATATTAGACTATTTGTATTTATTTTATTTTTATACCATATTAGAGTCTAGTGTCTAGACTCTAATATTAATTTACTCTATTAGTATTAGTAATTTACTATAAATATTAGTATTAGTATAAAATTCTAAATAATAGTATTAGTTAATAATTACTTAATGGCAAGTTAGTGATAGAATTAGGTTAGATGAAAATTATATAATTAATTATATACAATTATTATATAATCAATATATTATATATTAAAAAAAAAATCATTTGGTCCGGTCCGGGGTGAAAAACCTCTGGACTGTGGACCAGACCGAATGATTTCGGTCCACTAAAAGGAGGATCGAGACCGGACCGGACTAGTACTGGTCCGGTCCAAATTGGCCGGTCCGGTCGGTTTTTCCGGTTCGGACCGGCCAACTTTCACCCCTAAGTCTCCAATGTTGCGATTGCATCGTGATTTATCTTAAGACCGCACATTTAAATATTTAGTCACTTTTTATTTTTATTTTATTTTTATGTTTTCTAATATATTTGAATATTTTTTAAAAATAAAATAAATACATCAATATAAATAAAATAAATACATCAATATAATTAAAATTACTTTCTTAATAATTAAGTAAAAAAATAATTTTTTTTACCCAACAGTGGACTGTAGTGGTTAATTATAGACGGCATACAAACTTCTCTCTTATCTTAGCAAGGGAAATGGTCAACTGAATTAGACAAATTGGATTTTTCTTGCGGGTACGACCAACCCACTAGATCCAACTCGTTGGCTTCAACGTATGGCTCGCTCACAGCCTTTTTTTTTTATTATTTAAAATATGCACGTTCTGCACGCTGCATTTCTCTTCTTCGTTTTTCTAATTGTCTTTTACCCACCGGTGGGCGGCCATCCCCGGCGCCGTGACCAAATCAATAACTTGCGTTTATTTGCGTGAGCCTACAGGCTACGTGGATATCGAATATAGTGAGTGTAACATTTTAGCGACTATACGAAAGCAAATAATATTATCGAATAAAAATATTAGAGTTAAAAAATTATTTGAATATTATTTTTATTTTAAAAAAATTGATATTTTTTTATATTTTATTTAAAATTTTATAATAATTAGATAATGATTAAATAAAAAAATAAAAATAAAAATATATTTATAGTTAAATGATATTTAAAAATAAAATTATAAACAATTTTGAAATGATGATAATTTCTTCCATGTGAAGCCCTGATACTTGTGAAGCCAATGATACACGATTACGCGTGTTAATACTTGTTGATGTTACTCGATCGGGTAACAAACAAAAAATTGCAATAAACGGAGGTAAAGGAGAGAGATTCCCCTCGCTGTGGTGTCACGTGTCAGCTACATCGGGAAGGAATTAACTTTTGGGAGAATTCGTCAACGAAGAAAAACATGGAGACGCGGCAGACGCCGCGGCGTGGGACAGCTTTAAGTGGGTGGACCCTACTAAAATGGACTGGAACCATACATCCGATGAGTGGTGGGCCCGAGTTCAACAAAAGTATCCAACGTCGACAGCTCGTGGTAGATTCCATAGAAATGACCCCAATCATGTTTTTCTTTCGACTTTCATGCTGGACCACTGGGCAAACTGTCTTTTAGTGAATCGAGGCTTGCGAGTGACTTTCTTCGAATTGCCTTTTTGGGCCGCTGCTGACTCGGATTCCTTTGTCGTCTTTGCTTTTTCTGTGTGGTCCAAAAGAAGAAAATCGCATCCAACTTTGGTCGAATTACAGGATAATTCCCTCAAAGTCTTTCCAAATAATACTTGGGTACTCTCCCTTGAAAAGAAATTAAATAAAGGGAGTGCTTGTGCTGATCAAAAAGTATGTGGCAATTTGAATGTTGCACCTGACAATTTTAGCAACTTTTTCTCAAACAAATTGTTCATCATTTTCTAAGTTTCACCATGAAGAGTCAACGATATGATTCACCAAAAACACGGTGTTTTTGTGATTTGATTGCAACTAAGGTATTTGGTTGCAACTAAGATATTGTAAGCGACTATGCGTATAACCTTATTATTTTGAAAACAATTGAAAGAAAATCTCAAGAAGCAAACGTTTACTACTTGTGTTTTAATTATTCTTCAACTGTGCGAAGTATATATATAGATTGGATACAGTTTCCATACATAAAAATTTGAATTCTTTGTTTTGGATTCTATTTCTTATGCTCAATATCTCTCATCTTTTGCTATAACTGTTTTATTTAAAGAAAATTCTATACACCACTACTATCGCATTATGTAAGACGTCACACATTTATCATGATTAGATGACCCTTTGTTGAATATTTTTTATCATCCAATAATAATAAATGTGATATATCTTACATAGTGGAATGAAAGTGGAATGAGATTGTGGTGTATAACATTACTAAATTAACGTTGTCATATAACATTACTAAGTTAAGGTTGTCAGTTTTTTTTTTAATGGAATTATTAAATTACTCTAGGGATGCCTTCACTAATGTGGACTAACTTATTTGTAAATTGTGTTTTCCAGATATGTAGTTGTCTACTTCTCTATATTGTATCTCCGGTACCATGCTGGCATTGTTACAGATGAGATGCTTTCCATGCGGAAAGGTCCATTCCTTGCCGTTGGTCTCTTGGAGGCCCTTGGTGCTGCTACTGGAATGGCAGCTGGAGGTAAGGCCATTTCATCACGCTTTTTCTTTGTTCCCAATTTTCATTGGATGTTCATCTCTGAACAAACTTAGTTGCTAAATGGAAAATGCTTTGCTGTTGATGTTTTATACGTACTTCCATCTTTTAGTCAAATATTCCAGTCAGTTGAAAATTGAAAATTCAAACATAAACGGCTAGTTAGTCAAGTAATTCTTATGGAGACTATCGGAGCCATATTTATTTCAAGCAATAGTTGTAGTCTGAGGACATACAGCAAATCTCAACTGCTGCTGAATTTGGGGTTTCTCTATTTGGGCTTGTGGTTCTCTTTGTAAATGCTGCTTGTTATTTTTACTTGTAATCTGTCTAACTGCTTATGATTGTTTTTCAATTTTTTCATACATAAGTGTGATAGCTAGCTATTTCTTCTTTATAGAGTCATTAAAATCTCATATATTTTATTTCTTTCCCTTCCTTGGATCAGCAATTCTTTCTGGAGCATCGATCCCAATTTTGTCTCAGGTAGGAGGCATTTTTAATAACTTCTTTATTTCTCTGTTTTCTAATTCAAGGTGAATAATCACTAAATTTTATTTTGGTAGTGCTCTATTAATATTGTTGTTTGAAACATATTGTTCGATCCAACCATATTGTTCCGTGTAGGGAAACTTCAAAGTAGGGAAAAACCAGCGATTTAACCATTTCCGTGTAAGGAAACTTCCGAGGGTGCAGTGTACGGGACCGGGATTTACTCTGCAGGAGTGGGTCCGAAGGGCCCTGCCTTGGAGATGTTCCCCGACACTTTAAAAAAAAAAAAACATATTGTTCGATCCAACCAGTTTGTTTTGCTTGACCAGAAATGAAATGGATCATTTGCATATTGATTAGGGACAATATGAAACTGAGAATAAAAGTAGAAGTGCATATGCATATTTTGAAATTATACAAATTAATTAAGTTAATTCTTGCACTAATGTGATACATGATATAAATGTTACATAACTTGTTATATGCTACCAGGTTGTATCAGGAACCTTCTATCCATTAAGTTCTGTGGCAAAACTATTTCTCTGGCATAACCAGTCTGATCCTACATTTGTCTACACATATCTAGTCTTATATGCCCACAAGCTCACGCTTGCTTAAGACCAGCCAACAACTTTTCCTTTTATGGAAGGTGATATTGAACTTGAATAATTGATATCCTGCAATTATTTTGCAGACTTTTCTTGTGTGGCAAATTCTTCTGTCAATTATTTTCCTTGGAAGAAGATATAGAGCAAACCAACTGCTCGGATGCTTTCTTGTAGCACTTGGTATAATCATAACTGTAGCAAGGTAAGTTCTATATATATACCTATACACACACGCACAGTTATATTTATGGCCTCATGTTGAGGCTCATCTATGATCAATTATTTTCTGCTTCTCTAAGGAGTAAGGATCATAAAGTTTGAAAAATTGGTTTTAACAAAAGGCTTGGGTCAGTTTATAAATGTGGCCAATCGCTCAAGTTTATTGACTGTACAAGTTCTTGGGAATTTAAATTTAATGACATGCACATAGAAAGATCTGACTGGACCCAAATGTGGGTGAGGTATGCTGGAGATTATGGAATGAAAAGCTTGATAATTTAAAACTGCTTTGCCGTGTTAATGACACTGGTTGGCTGTGGAGTCAGTAGATGGGGTTTTCATCTTTGCCTTTTGGCTAAAATAGCAGAATCTTTTTCTCAGTAATATAGTTGAAGTCCTGCGAAATATTTGAGGTGAACTGAAGCTAATGCCTATTTTTATCTTGTTAATCATTGCATTACACAGATCATAGTCAAGTCCTTTGGTAGTGATTAAGAAGAAAGCTTAAGGAGAATACTTGGAGTGGATTCTGTATTGAATTATAGAAAGATAAGAGAATCCAACTTGTAGTTATAGCCATAGAATAATGGACTACCACCTTCTGTTTGTATGGCCATCTGAGGTGGAGCTTGTTCTCACTTCGATGTTAAGAAGCAAACTATAAAATATCTCGGAAAAGCTAAGTAGAGACTGGCCTGTTTTTGAGTAAGTGATGTGGAAATTATGTTATGCTAAAATTTTGATCAATGATATTGAATTTACATGATGTGTACTATGAACAGTTTACTGCTTTCAAGCACACCACATATGGAAATCTGTTAAATCTTTGCAAAGTAGATCCCTAAAATCCATTGGCTTGCAAGAATTGTTATTAGAGGTCCCTTAGATATTTTATTAATTTTTTTTACTTGCCTCTGTTTACTTCTGCAGTGGATCTAGTGCTGGACAATCATTAAAGGAAGCCGGTATATTTTGGAGCCTTTTAATGATAGTTTCATTTTTATTTCAAGCTGCCGATACAGTGTTGAAGGTTGTTTATTGTTCTGAACGATTATTGAACTTTCTCAATTTCTACCTCGTATTTCTCTGCAGTAACTGGCAGCATGTTTATCATTTGTAGGAAGTAATCTTTTTGGACGCTGCCCGGGATTTGAAGGTATGGAAGATTAGAGACTCTTTTTATGATGAGAAATGATTTGTGCAAGCCCTTGTAAAAAAGTGGACCCCACCTTTAAAAAGCGTAAAAAGATACTATTCTTTATTAGTGGGACCCACTTTTTTACAAATGTCTTGTATGAGGCTTGTCTATTTGGGACTTGTACATAGCATTTTACTCGTTTATGATATGTTCCTGATTGGCAGTGAATTCTTATTTCCAAATGTTCCTGTAGATTATAGACTCAGTTTCTACCTTGTATTTCTCTGCAGTAACAAGGAACCTAAACGTTTTTGCTCAATTTTAAACTACATTTATTTTCTTGAAACTCGATTGGGGCATGAAAAAAGGGCGTATAACATTGAATAAAACCCCCCACCAAATTATGACACAATAGAACGAAAAGGTAAAATATTTTAGAAGACCAAATGTGATCTTACATGCTCATGGCAAGATGAAATGACTCATGGATCGTTAAACAGAATCAATTTTACTCATGTAAGATTCTAAAGTTACCAAAATTATGTGCATGTGGGCAAAGTGTGCTGTCTAAACTTGCCACAGTGTTTTCATTTATTAATTTTTTCTACAATAGTTAGTAATATTGATATGACTGATAAAAATAAAAATAAAAAGAGTTAGCAACATTGATATGATTCCATCGTTTCTTTTACAGGGAGGTTCAGTAGACCTATTTGTTGTAAATTCCTACGGATCTGCCTTCCAAGTATGTATCTTGTAGTGAACTGAAAATATAGATTCTTACATTGATAGAAGAATTAATTTCTCTATTTCAAAATTATTTTCGTTATAAAACCTGATTGGAAATAATATGCTGGATATATGTTTTAATGCAGGCCTTCTTTATATTCCTTCTCCTACCTTTTTTGTCAAAATTATGGGGCATCCCCTTTAGTCAACTGCCAAACTATCTCAAAGATGGTGCAGCCTGTTTTCTAAACATTGGTACATTGTCAAGTGGTAAGCTAGAATTTGTTGGCAAGTTGTTTTTCAGTACATGGTTCTGTTACTCTTATCTCCTTGTTTGCTCTAATTTGTCTGATTGTGGTTAAATAAAAGGAACAAAAAATATTTGCAGCACAGCTCTTACCCTGACTTTAGGCTTCATTTTCAAAGAGTACTTTAATTGGGCATTACAGGTCACCTACCCTCATTTTCCATATGGAATATAAGGCTGCACTTCCAAGTTGTTAGTAGAGTTCACTTTAATCCCTAACAACAAAAGGGGAAGAAAAAGTCTATCATTAATCACATGTTTGTGCCGATAATTGCATTCTAGGGTAGATGAGGATGCGCACTTCACTTGCATAACACAACCATTGTGCTACTGTTTGGTTCTTAGGGGAAGTGAATTTGTAAGCTTACTTTTATTCGAGTTTTATTTTCTCCAGCAGTATGGCCTGGCTGCATCCTTATGCCATTCAGTTATATTGGCAGAATACTATGGTAAATCACACCTCACTTGACAATATTAATAAACTCCCTGTTCCCGATTTCATTTCATCGAAACAAAAGATTCTGCATATAATATAAGGAGTTTATTAATGTTTTATGAGGTATCTAAGACTAGAATCTTGAGATACTATTATCTGAGAGATATTTAGGTAATTATAAAAATGTGGCTTCATATCCACCCCTGATTGTATCAATTCTATGACATAAGTCGACGAGGTGGAGGATCACATAGAAAATGATATTTTTTTTACATTTTGTGAAAACTAGCAGCCGTTGTGTATTATAATGGTAGAAGCCTCTGTCGGTCAAGTACAACTGCCTGCTTTTTAGTCTTAAGAGCGGCAACCTGATGTAAAATAGAAGCATATCGTAACCAGCCCTCCCAGGTCAACATGTAAGTGGGACCAGTACTTGATAATGATCCTTCTCCTTTGAGCACCATACCACTGTATGATGATTTTTATGGGTCTTCTCCCTTGACCTGGTTACCCATTTGAAATCATTTACAAGTATCTATCCCGTCCTGATTATAAACTGACAGTTAGAATTAAAAATCCTTACAATATCATGAATTCTGCTGGTTTATGACTATATTCATCAATTATGATATGGAACTGAGTGCTCCCACAGTTTTGAGTCTATACGGGATTCGACAGGATTGAAGTTTTGCCCAACCGATATGGCATATGCAAGTGCTCCCACAGACCGCAGTTCTGCTAGACTATTATGTTTTGAAAAAAGTTTTGGATTGAGTCCCGCTTCTTTAGCTGAGATGGTTGTCATTTTGCTACAGTTTTTATTTTTATCTTTTTCCTCCTTTCATTTGGAATATGGTGCTCAAGCATATCCTAAAATAAGCTCCTATCCATATCTGATTCAGTATCTATTCATATCCCTCCATTCTTGCTATGTTCTAGTTACGTCAAAGTAGGCCTTCTCTTTTGAGATAATAAGGTCTAGATTCCAAAAGGCTGAGTATTGTGTAATGGCATGAACAATTAGTAAACTTGAATGAGTTGGAGAAGGGTACATGAATGTGTTTGTTCATTAAAATAAAAATTCTTGTCACAAAACATTTCTATTAAATACAAAAACTCATGTAATATGGCGGTGCGGCCTAATGGCATTTGCCCCCTCTCATGAGGGATGTCCAGGAAGCGACCCCCTTGTCAAAATAAATGAATAGATAAGAAATAGGGAAATGTGAGAAAGATAGATTTAGAATTGCTTACAGTATACAATTGTGATATGGATGCATAGTGGCAGGCTGGCAGCAGTGACTCATTATAGTTATCTAGCAAGGCTGAGGAGATAGAAATGCAACTAGGTCTAAATTTAAATGCAGTAATTCATAAAGGTCATGTTTCCAGAGCCTGAATGAATTGTTCTTAATAATCAACAAATAAAAAAATAGAAGTTATGTTACCAACTTACCAGTATGTAAGATTTGAAGAGATAGACGTGCAACTAGGTATATTTGGCATGGTCTGATATCCAGATTACCATTCCGCCAACCTTGGTTACCTTTCTGCTATATTGAGGTTGCATTTTAAGTGGAGTGATTTTCATTCAATTACATTCAAATTTGGTTGGCAGGATGTGATGGTGCTCCACTGCTACCTTTGTTGTTTGTTGCTGTCAATATGGGTTTTAACATATCATTGCTGTATCTGCTCAAGATCTCTTCTGCTGTGGTGTCTTGCCTTGCTTCTACATTTTCAGGTATGTCTTCCGGTCTTGTAGAAGGTTATCCTGCAGTAATTGTCCTAGAGGGTGCAAGCTGTGGCTTAAATTTTTCTATGGTTTGACTTATTTCTCTTGACAAAGGATTTGATTAGCATCAGGCATGATGGTGAGGATAAAGGTGCCGTTTAGATCGGGTTGAGTTTTGCTCGAGAGTATTAACCTAACATTCACATAATACAAAGTGTCTCCATCCTCCATTAAACATTGCAGAACTAACATCAACTGTCAACTAATTATAATACAAACGAATACATTTACAATTCTATTGGCATTTTAACCCATATTCAGGTCTGATTTTATTTCAATATGCCCCCAACTACTTTTTTTACCCACTCTAAAAACATGTATGCTTGAATTCTTATGACAAGACAACAATCTTTGTTCAATTACTGGTGTTGGAGTGTGCTTCAAGATAATGACTAAAATTTCTAGCTCTGCCCTGATAAATCAAATAACGACAGTACACTCAAGACGTAATGAAAGGTTACTTTCCATGGCAAATCAATCTTTCCCTTAGAAAAGAATCCAGTGGTTACTCAGGAAATCAAATCGGGGTAAAGTGGTAACAGATGAGAAAGAAATATCTTTGCCTTCTGTGTGAAGCATGAATATGACTTGTCACCACCTCACGTTCGTCTATTGTAGTTCTACACATTATTGACAATACAACTTATTGGTTTGTAATTTGTGGATTAATTTACTTAACATGTCGGTCTGTTTTTGGGTTTACATGGCAGTGCCGATAGCTGTTTATGTGTTCACGCTGCCGCTACCATACCTTGGAGTTGGATCATCCCTTCCCGCAGGCTTTGTTGCAGGAGCCATCATTCTTCTTATGGGATTGCTCATCTATGCTTGGACACCGTCTGTTTCCACTTCCGAGTAGATGATGATCCTTATATTACAAGCAATATCGTTGCTATCAAAGTGTAGCCAGACAATTCCAGCTCCTGCTTTCTGGTTTTAGCTCAAGTGAGGAAGAGAATAGAGGAATGCTCATTTTCATTGCATTTGTGTTTCTGGCAAATAATGCCGTAGCAAGTACAGTTTCAGACGACTTCTTTTCTTTTTTGGTTTGGGGCCCGGGGGGGGAGTGGTTGTCTATATTTTAAGAGTAATGCTACATACAGTCATTGAATGTGTAAACGCCGCGCAATCGCTTTGAAAAAGAGTAGGATTCACGATTAAAAAGTCAGTTTTGTTTTTCATGTGGATCTCGTATTAATTTACTTTTTTCAAAGCGACTGTGCGGCGCTTGTACAACCACGACTGTAAATATCATTTCTCATATTTTAATACATTGAGAAGGGATGTGACTGGGATTGGGATTCAAGAAATAAAGAAGTGTACGGAAAAATAAAGAAAAAGAAGATGAGATGTCTATTAAGTTAGACATTGATTGTCACAAATGGAGACCTTTGAGATTAAAAGAAGAATGCTTCAGTATATCCTTGTTTTTTTTCCTTTATTTTTTTGTTCCTTCCGTTGTTATTCACATTTCCTCCCATCACTTAAACTTTCTCATACTTTTCTATGCTAGTGCCAAACACAATAAAATTGACTTGGAATGAGGGGAAAAATGTCCACAAAAATCCTCCTGCAGACTTTATTAGTAAAGCCTAGAGCCACAAAAAAGGGAAAAAAAAATGAGAACTCTGTACAGGCAAAGCCAATGTGCAACAGATCAGAAACAGAGATGTCTCATCACATACAAGTCGATGCAAAACTAGACAAAACTCCAAACCCAGCATATGAGCAGCAAGACGTAAAGCTCCTTCTCCAGAGCTGTTCTCACCCATTTCCATAAAAATTTAGACAAAGACATGAAGCCAGTGGTAAATCGACAAATTCTACTAAATGGGAAGATTGATGGTGTGATTATGATCTATGGAAGGAAGGAAAAACCAAAACAATTTTATTGAAATGAATTAGCATCTACAATACTCATTATCTGTGTAGTGGATATTTACAAAAAACTATTCAACTATGCTCTTTCACACCTACAAATCAGATCATCTACAGAATATCTAATGATAGATAAATCTAGACAAGGTAATTCAGCCCACGCAACAGGCACCGCCCGCCCTGTTGTTTCATGATCAACCTCATCTATTATCATTAAATAAAAATATAATGACCTGGACTGGCATCTATATCATCAAGGCAAGATGAACTTTGCCGCTAATGCGCTACTTATGTGGCAGTGATTTCAAATCCATCTTTGTACTGCTCTATAGCATGATGAGGCAAAATCAGCATCTCCAAACTAAAACATCCTCGGTTTTAGGCAACACATGGTTTAAGTTTCCATTGAATCCCCCCTCTAGACAAATTCGTCAAGAACAATATCAGCAGGGTCTCCAATCCAGGGCCGGCCTTCTCTCCATTTAAACTTAACTCTTAGCTTCCCATTAGCATCCACTCCAACTACCTGTCCCCTGCTAGCATGTGTCTCCATTCCCCATCCCCACCTAGGTGTCACTAATCCTTCCCTAAATCTGACCATGTCACCTACCTCAAATGCTCTCGTCTTCTCCACCTCATATTCCTTGCATATCCAGAGGGACTCCATAAAGCAAAACGACAGCCAAAGTTCCCCTTCCTCCAAGCGATGAACCACACCAACACTTTTGGGAGTCACTTCTCCCCAATGATAAACCGGTGTCACCACAGATGATTTGACCCTTACCCAATCTCCAACTTTTAACATCTCTTCCTCCACCAGCTCCACTTCTGATGGATCAAGCATCCATGCCTTCAAGACATTAGGAGTGTATGTCCTTAGTTTTCCATCTGCATCAACTGCTGTTAGAGAAACGATGCTAGCATGTGTGTAACCTGACCACCCAAATCGCGGATCTTTTATAGTTGATGTCACCCTAACCCGTTGCCCAGTTGCAAACCTATCCACTCTTTCTAGCTCGGAAACATGCCCTGTCCATAATTCCGACTCTCCACAGAACCCAACAAGGATGGTGCCATCCCACCCATCTCCTTTATACCCTATTCCTTGTACAACACCAATGCTTCCAGGTTGCAAGGATTTCCATTCAGTGGCATCGTTATTTAATCTTACCCATTCTCCAACCTCAAACATCTCCTCTACCTCAAAATCTGCAGGATCTCCTCTCCAATAAGCTGACAAATTGAAGAACGAAACTCTTATTTCTCCATTAGCACTTACAGCAGTTACGACACCTCTTGAACTGGGGCAAGCACCTCTCCACCCCCATCTTGGTTCTGTCAATCCAGCACGGAACCGAACATGCTGCCCAATTTTTATCTGAGCAACTTTTTCAACTTCTGTGCAGTGAGCAATGAATTTACCCTTACGAAAACAACTAACCAACTCTAAATAAGAGTAATCCTGTAAGCTGTGAACTACTGCTATGGAAGAATTGAACTTATTGTCTTTCCCAACAGTATTCCATTCATAAACTGGTCTTGTTCCCATACATTGCTTCAACCGAACCCAGTCACCAACTGCCAATCCCGATAACCTTTCTGCATCACCGGGAGCAACTTTCCACAAGCTCACTCTGCCAGCAACTCTCACCTAGAAAAATTGTCAGAAGCAACTCTCTATTACTAATTGGAAAAACTCAACAATAACCAGCACACCTCACAACAGAAAACTAATACCAACAATAATAAAATGATGAAAAAAAAGCATACTCACATTAAGGGTCCCATCCATGTCAATCCTTGTGATTTTCCCTGAGGTAGATGGAGTTTCATTTGACCACCCAAGTAATGGCTCATTGATAGATGGCATCACTCGGATCTCTTCTCCAGCTTGAAAAGGTGAAACCTTCTCCATATCTGTCATGGAGCAAGAGAAAGTCTTGCTCCTGAAACAGAATGAAATGGCCATATCACCATCCTCCACCAAGCTATGAATTATTCCTATACTGTCCCTGGTGACATCTTCCCACCCATATTTTGGAGAGGGTACTGAAGCTTTAACTCTAACCCAATCACCAACCTGCTCATTTTGGAATGTATCAAATAAAGAAAGGATATTACCTTGAAGCTTTAACTCTAAGCTTCAATAGATTTTTCTTGAGTATATTGGTATACAAGTTACCATTAAAGAAGGGTTACTACCTTAAAATTCTCCACCTTTTCCATGTCTGAAGGATCAGCCCTCCATGGTATGTGCCGTTTTGGTATATCAATTATCAGAAGACCATTACTCTCTATGTCGCTTATTTTTCCAACACTATGATGTGTCTCACCATCCCAAGGAAATCTGGGTTCTGAAACAGATCTCTTTACACATACTTGGTCACCAATCTGTATTTTTATACAACATATTAAATTCTAAGGAGAAAAATAAAGCAAAAGGGAAATGGAGCTTCTTCTTTTTTCCCTTTTTTGACAAGGAAGAAAGGGGAAAGGGGGTAATGAAAATTAACTTCTACATAGAGAAAAATTTCCTAACCCTGAATGGGATGAACGGCTCCAATTCCTCTGGTTCACAAAGCCATGGGCTTGGTAAGTAGCTAAATTCTATCAGAAGACTACAATCAGGTCTAATACCATAAACTATCCCAATACTACCAGGGATGACAGCACCAAAACCATGCTTTGCTGTGTGCAGATTGTGGCAAACTCGAACCCAGTCACCAACCTTGAACTGTTCAACCCTTTCAAAATCTGCAGGATCAGCCTGCCATCCCCTAGATGCACCAGTAAATCCAATTCGTATGATTCCATCATCATCGTCAATACACAGGACAGTTCCAATGCTGTCACGTGATTGTCCACGCAAGTCATACCTGAAAACATGACAGTATACTCTTCAAACTTTGAAATAGGTAAAACTTCAAGTGACTTCAGGCATTATTTTAAAAACAAAGTGGTTGAAGTAAACATAAAACTGATCTCTATAAAAGGTATATGGATAAACGAAACTATTCATGCTTCCTGAGTACAATAGCTTAACTCTGACATGATTATCGAAAGCCCATATTGTTATTTGTCATTTTGGATTATTGCAGATATATAATCAATGAATTTTAGGGTGTGAAAAATAGTATCACAACTAACCTGGTAAAGTCAAGTGGTCTTGGGGACAGGCAATGCAATACAAGTTCCCTTAACGAAAAGGTCAGAGATTTAAGAGATTATGGTCACTCCTGATTGTGTGGTCTTGATTGCAATCGCGCTGTACTCATGTGCACTATATAGCCCTTTTGGGGTATAGCACAAATAAGTTTATCATGACCTTTATATATATATAAACACATATGATTAGTTTTTCATGTCCTTAGGTCATGGCAATTAGTGGTGATGACTTTACTATGATGAGGATTGGCAACCATGAAGCATGAAGCCTAACTTTTGAAGATGGTTAAGGAATGGAGCACCAATCAAACCTTGGCTTTTCAACGGCAGCCTTAAGTTGCACGAGTTGTCCTCTATCCAAAGGGATGACTTTTATAACTTCATTGACCAAGACACGAGCTACTCCAGTGCAAAATGATACAACAAGGATGTTGCCGTCTTGGACACTTTGTACAAAACCAACACTCCCATGCCTTGCACCTCGCCAGCCATTTACGGGGGTTGTCACACTTCGTTTAAATTTCACCCAATCCCCCACTTCAAATCTAAAATATCAATCAAAATACAAAATGAGTCCATAAAAAGTTTAACATGCTTTAAGGAACCTAACTGTAGTATCATACCATCAGTTACTCACATTGTTGGAGACAGATGAAGTCCCTTTCTCATAAGTGCTTCCATAAGATCTTCAGAAATCCAATCTCGTGGTAGGGCTTCCAGTAAGTCACGCAGTGTCTTACCACTGTTATCGGTCACAAATAGATTTTCTCAAACATTTATTCAGCACAATGCACTGACTCAGCATCACGTTTGATAACAATGCTTTAACCATGTATGATTTACTTGAAGATGTACAAGCCAAGAATCTTAAAAATCCTTTTTAGAAGAAAACTGAATCAAACAACTCTAATGAGCTAAAACTTGCCTGTGGTTCCTTACTTCAAGTGCAGCACCTGGATACTGCAGCATAACTACGATGCACTCAAGACATTCCCGTATATACTTTGCTGCATCAGCAGCTATATGAAAAGCATTGTCACCATCATCATCCTGATTACGATTGCCATAAAAGACATCAGTTGATAGACAAGCCTTACATACCAAAGAAAGCTTGAGATACTAACCTTCCATACCAAACTTAACTACTGAATTTGAGGGATAAAATTATATTAGTGTTACATAAAGATTATGCTTTAGATCTGTACAGCTATCACATACAGTAAATCAGGTGGGGCATGTCAGATTGTGCCGATGATAAACATGGACACTTCTCATATCCAATCCCATATTCACAACTTCATGTAAAACCATAAGGAGTTCAAAAGGCAGGAGCTTAATATAATCAGAAACAAAATTCTTCTTTATGAGATGGATTCATATTAAAAACAAATAATATATCATTATCAAACTTAAGCATATATCTGTGTCTGGATGTGATTGACCACATATTTTTTCAACCAACCAGATTTAAAAATAAAAAAAATAAATAAATTAAAAAAAAAACATTTTTCTTGTCAGAAATAAAAGTTCATTAGATTTTAAAAAAATGATAATAAACACTACAACAGAGAATAGTTATTTTTTTCATAAGATAGGTTTTATTAACAATCAAGAAGAAAGAAACAAAAGCATTATGTATACTTCAAATACATCTAATGAGAGAAAGAGAAGAGATCAAGAATATCCTGTAAGCTAAAGCTAGGAAGGCATAGGTGGGCTTTCATCCAATGGTAGAGTGAATTACAAAAAAAGCTTTGAGTTCTTCCATGGTCCTTGTATTATCTTTGAAACTTTAGTCTTTTTTTATCTCCATACACACCACATTAAGCAAATCGGGATCATTTTCCATAAGGTCTTGTCGTGATCACTTTCGTACTGTCCTTTCAGCATGCTAATAGATCCACCACCCATCTAGGCATTACCCATATTAGCCTAGGCTAAAAACTGCTTGCCACAAGGAGGTAGCTACCACATAGAGAAGCATGCCAACCTGTTCATAACCTTGCAAGTTTAACACCCTTTTCATTATGTAAATGCATTCTCCATAACTGTGAAAAAGCTATTTAGCAGCTTCCATGGTGATCAGAGCAATTCTAGAAGCATCTATTTAAGCTGAAACAGCAAAAGGCCCAGTATTCAAGTTCCAATACAGCTGAAAAAGTACAAGGTCTTTTCTTAAGTGTTTTCTTTTTAAAGAAAAAAGGCATCAAGTTCAGTCCATACCACCAAGTTTTGGCCATGAGAATTGTAACAAAAATATTTACATATGAGTTGGCTCTTCTACTGGTGGATGTCTGGATGATGCCCGTCCAAGTGATCAGGACCAATCACACGACTGTTCACATCTGACCAATATTTTGCAGTCCTCTTTATTTTAACATTGTCAAATGATTTTTTGTCATGAAGAAACTCAAATGCAATTGAATAACTGACCTAGTTAAATCAAAATAGTTTTACGTTCCACACCATTCTTTTATGAGTACTTTACATGCCAAATGGGACTCACTAAATGGTGAGTCCTCTTTTTGTTTTCTTATTCCTAGGCTGGAATTGTGATGGTTTATTCTTCATTCATGCAGACATGGCATGATGCAAGTGGTCACTAAATTTGGTAGGAACTAGGGTACTATAGCTGAGTCATTTGATATGAGTGACACTTCTAAGATTAACAAGATAACCATTTCGATGGAATCAGGCCAAGGTTGCTAAACACATACAAGCACACACTCATGCGCATATGTTATATATATATATATATATAGAGAGAGAGAGAGAGAGAGGGAGAGAGAGAGATTTATGATAGACGTGACAACCATAAGTTATTCTTTACATACAACTGCTGTAATGAAAATCAAGAGTTGAATTGGTCTCGTTTCAAGTGGACTGTCTATCTTTCAATAATAAAGCCAACTTGATACATGTTTCCCTAAACAGGGCATATGCATATGCCAAAAGCATACACGAGTATAAAAATAATTTCCAAATTATAGGACATGTGCAACAACTATCCATAAGAATCCAATGTATCTGTACTGTGCTCAGAATATAATTGGCAAAGGTACATTTTCCTCCAACAAGTAGCATTATTTAGGAAAGCCTTGGATTATTCACTAGTACAAAGATTCTTCTCATATACGTAATTCAAAAGTAAAGTTATAAACAAGAAGCAAATAGAACTCAGATCGTAGCTCAAAGAAAAAGAGCTCATGCCTATCCTTTTATGGGAAGCTATTTTCCATTTATGGGACAGAAGACCATTTGGAGGAGCAAGGCCCCAGTGAAAGCAGCCTTCATTTTTTGGATGCCTATCCATACCAAGGCATGTTGGACAAACTAAGAAAGTGACATGCCATGGTGGTGGAATGGTGTTGAGCATGTGGACGAGAAATTGGGGAATAAGTGGATCATCTGTTACTACACTGTGACACGGCTGGCATGTCGTGGAAAGCTGTTTTAATTTGTACAGGCTAAATTGGGTAATCCCTTAGAAAAGTGGCAGATCTTTTAGCATTCTGAAAAGGGCGATTTGTAACACCCCAGCCCCATGGGAAAAAGAATTCAGAGTGGGTGTTATAAAAGGTGATCAAGAGTGCCAAGCCCTACATTGGCTACTTACTACATGAAAATAGGCTTTATAAGTGAATTTAGAAAGCTTCAAATTGATTAGTCTTTTTGGGGTTATAGCACAGATGTTGCTAGTGCCTTCCTTGGGTCGTACACAGTTTGCTGGGTTGTTAAAATTGTTTGAGAGTCAGTACAATGAGACCTTGTAGAAGATGATCCCGGTTTGCTTGATGTGATCTATAGGGAGGGAAACAATGATCTTATTTTGAAGATGCCGCAACCGAATATAACAATGGGATTAAGGTTTCACCAAAATTTTACAAATAATAGTAACATAAGGTATAGAAATCTATAGGACCAACCTGCATATTGCAATCTGCTCCAGCAGATAATAGTAATTCAACACAAGGTTTTGCACCCTTTGCCAATGCCAAATGAAGTGGTATCGTATTGTTCACATTCCTGATGTTCACATCGACTCCAGCATCAAGAATGATCTACAAAAAAGCAAAGCAACCATTATAAAGTTATTGATCCAGTGCCAAAAGTAATTTCAGTAAATTGAAACTCCATTTAAGAATTAAATACTAAAACAGTCACTAATTACACACACATACTAAAATAAGCACAGAGATGGTAGAGAAGCCCATCAAATCACCTTAACCAACCCAACATCATTGGCCATGGCAGCTGTATGCAAAGCTGTTCTAAATTGTTGTGTATCTTGGGCAGTTGGGCTTGCTCCAGCTGCAAGCAGTATTCTTACCAGCTCTCTACCCTCTACAAAGAGTGGTACTATTAAAAACATAAGCGATACAATATTTACTTGACAGAGTAAAGAAAAATAACACTCATCCCAGGTACAGCAGACACATTTGCTCAGCAGAAAAATAAAGGAATAGGTTTCATATAAATACGATTTTGATCTTTAACCCAATTCAAGTAACTCTCATGTAATACTAGCTTTGTACGACATATTAGATGCTGTGAAAACCAATGCCAGAGCATCATAAGACCTTAGTCTGAGCAGAGCTCAGGAGTTCAAAATAGGGAAGCAGTCAGAGATGGGAAGGCCATAAAATAAATTTATCAGCATGTGTTGCGGCCATCCACAACACTAAAAGGAAGGCAAGCTGCAGCTTCCATTGCATATTAGATTGGAACAGACTTATTCCCATTACATAAAACAAAGTACAGGGGATAACATATTTGCAGAGAACACAGATGTTCTTAATTTAGTTGGAGAACTTAGAAGAATATAGAAAGGTCCATATTGAATTTGATAGAAAGATCAATAGTATAAGAAATCAACAGTGCTTGACAACAGTAAATTTCTGACAATCAACTTTACCCGTCTCACGATCTTTCTTTATAGCAGCTGCCATACATAGTGCAGTTCCAGCTGAACTTGGTATGTCAATCGCTTCAGAAATTTCTTTGGGTGATGCAATTTCTGCCCACCTCTTAACTATAGCAACATTTAAAGTTGATATACACAAATGCAGAGGACTGAAATAACAAAAGGGTAATATCATTCATCTGTTGAGAGAAACAAACAACAAAATGATAAAAATAATTTCTTTAGAAGTAAAAATTTTATTTATATCAATAGAGAAATGGGCATAACCCAAGAATATGAGAAGTATACAAAAGAAGACAGACACCTATTGCACATGACTACATATATTGCACAGTTTCATTAAAAATGCTATTAGTCTTAATGGTAAAGCTGCTGTTATTATTGTGAGTATATCATTACTCTATTAGTATTTGCTTACACATGAATGGAGAGTAGGAGAGACAGGCACATAGGGTACATCCATGATGTAACTTTTAATTATTGTTGATATTTGAGATTTGAAGAACCAAAGAAGGGAATAAAATACTACATTCAATGACCAATAGCAGCCTCTCAACCATATCGTCCATTCAGTGAAAAGGTCTAAACTAGATATTGTAAAATCTACACCCCAATTCCAGAAAGAAGAAACAAGAATAAGCCCAAACTAGATATTGTAAAGTCCTGTGTATTTGGACAATGCCTTGCTTCTTTAATATTAATAAAAATAAAAATAAAATAAAAAATTAACTATAAAAAAAAGATACTGTAAACATAGTTCTAGCTTTCTAAAGACCTAATGCCCTAATATACTTGCCTAAAAACTAGAATTCCTGGTTGAGCTCCAATCAATTTAAATCTTCAAAATCAAAGAAAATATTTCACACTTTCCAAACATTATTAGACCCATGCTACAAATGTTGATTACGCCAATAAGAAAAAAAGCAATATGAATGGCATGAAAAAAGTAATAATAACATCTTCAAATACTTAATATTTATATGTCTATAAAAGGAAAAAAAAAAACTATCTTACAAGCTACCACTTAATCTATCTTATAAACTATCTTCAAAGATTGTGAATGCACAATGGGGGGATTTAGGAATTTTTTCTTTAGTACTTTAAATTTTTGGGTGAACAATCTTGCAGGGGATATGGATATTTGTAATGCTTTATTTTAGTACTGTTTTGCTTTAGCTTGTACTTAGGTGTATTCTCTTGTATACTTCATGTGTACCAGGCTATGCCTATTTACCTGGAATAAAATCTCTTATACCTATCAAAAAAACAAAAAAAAGCTACCAATTAATCAAAAGTACAGGAAAAGGAAGAAACCTTCACTAAGACAGTCAACAACAAACATACTTTATGTTTTAGATCTACAACTATTTCCTTTTGGAGTGATCGTGTCTACTATTATTAGAACATAGCGATTTTATGCCATTATAGCCATTACAACATTCAGACTTCCATAGTTATGACAACATGTTAAACAACACCATTTTGTATATAATAAATACTATCCAGGTCTCGGTAAAGCATATAGTAAAGTTTCACAGCTTTGATTCTTACGTAAGATCTTTTGAACTTAGGACACCCATTGATTTACAGCCCCCATTTTCCAGCACTACAATAGCACACTCAGTGAATTTCTTGGCAACGGCGATATGCAGTATAGTTTCACCATCAGCATCCACTGCAGTGGGATCAGCTCCCGCCAATAGTAACTCCTGTGCTTGTTATTGGGAATTTGAGAAAATATAAAAGAAAAGAAAAAAGAAAAAAAGAATACCGTGACCTCAACCCATGGCTGGCTAAGAAAAAAACTTACACGCATACAAACAGGTTGCCCATAAAATGCACAAATATGAGCAGCAGATCGACCAAAGCCTTCCATTGATCTAGATAAGACATTAGCTGATTTTCTGATTAGAGCACGTACACATTCAGAGGACCCAACTGCTAAAGCAAACACTATTGGAGGATTCCCATTTTCATCTGGGACATCCACATCAACACTACCATACTCCAAGATAGCATCAACTATCTCCGGGCAACCCCGTCTACAGGCCAAGTGCAGAGCGGTTTGACCCTCAGGGTTATGTGCTTCCAACAGAGAAATGATTGAGCTGCTATTGTTCCCCAATGCAGACTTGGCAAGCAGATCCCTGCATATGCAGAGAAGAGGAGATCAGAGGTTTGGAAGAATGACAATGATCCATAAATACATACAAAATGACTGATGCAGAAAAGAAGTGTGTACCAAAATGGACTGACCTAACACCATTCAGATTCCCTTCAGACACAAGTTGATGCAGATAGTTGCTTTTAAGAAGGGAAATGTCCAGCACAGATGTAGGGGATCGTTCCAACAGATCTATTCCAGAACCATTAGCCAGTTCACTGGATTCCACAAAGAATGCTTCATATATCCAGACAACATAATTTTTAAAATTCAAGGTAAGAACATATATATTCACATTCCATCTTTGCAGCAGATATGATGCAGAAATATCTATGCCCGGAGCAAAGCAAGCTCATTGGTCCACTTCCTCCAACCCCTAGCTAGCATAAAATTAGTATTTAACTTGATGCATATGATAGTCCTGTTTATTATTGTGTCTGTGGTGTCGTAGAAAGGTCATGTGCCACCATTTGACCTTTTAATGAGTTCAGATGGTTGGACTTATTACTACATTCGCGGTGAAAGAATGAGGTTTTAGGATCATGAATTTCTATTATAAGTAGCCTTTTTTAAGTTATTGTCAGCAGACTAATCATATCTGTTGTACAAAATTTCAGATTTGAATATTTCTTGGGACTCCTTGTGTAACGCCCCAATGGAAGGCCCAAACCACATGACCTATACTCCAGAAGGACTAATTAATGATACAATTGGAGTTCCATTGGAACTTTATAAAGAGCAAGAGCTTCTCCTTCCCAAGCAATGTAGGATTCCATATACCACCTATTCGTATCCTTATCATATGGGGTATCACATTCCCAATGGAAGGCCCAAACTACATGGCCTATACTCTAAAATGACTAGTCAATGATACAATAGGAGCTTCATTGGAACATTATAAAGAGCAAGAGCTTCTCCTTCCTAAGCAAAGTGAGATCTCATACACCACCTACCATTATCCTTATTATATGGGTATCACAATTTACCCTCCTTAAATTCCCGACGTTCTCGTCGGGCCTATCTGTTGTTGGTGGCACGGCTCAAGTCCCACATTTCTGGTTAGAATATGCTCTAATACCATTTGTAACACCCCAATGGAAGACACAAACCACATAGCCTATACTCCAAAAGGACTAGTCAATGATACAATTGGAGCCCCATTGGAACCTTATAAAGAGCAAGAACTTCTCATTTCCAAGCAATGTGGGATCCCATTCACCACCTATCCTTATCCTTATCATATGGGGTATCACACCTTGAGCCTAGATTTAACATTTTGTTGTTCAAATTGAATCCTACTCTATTTCTGCTATGATTATTTTGTGTTATTTCCAGGAAATCTTCTTAAGGCCATGTTTTTGTAAATTAGATTGAGCTAAAGGTTGCAACATTAAGCTATTGATGGTTTCCAATAGAAGTCATTGAGATCAGAAGATTAAGGCCCACAGACAGATGGCCGAGACTAGAGAATCAAGTTATGATTCCGTAAGCAGGTGATTCCATAACCTATGGCAGCACAAAACTCGTAAATAGAAGACATGTTAGTTAATGGCTCCATTAGTATCCTAGTTTATTCCACAACTTCACCTACTAATTAGCAGTTCCAATTTCCTATTATATATTTAATTGTGTAATATAGAGAGTTTCATAGGATAATATTTTTTTTATAAGTAGTTTCAGAGGATAATATTTAAAGAAATCTACATATAACAATGGTACTTCACTTATAAATAGAAAAAATACATCAGGTGGAAAGTGCGGATTACGTACTTATTTGAACTTGTGGGACTGTGAGGTATTCGTTGCAAATGGCGAAGAAATATAGCAAGCATTGCATTAAAATTTGGTCTTCTTGATGACTTGCACTGTAAGCACTCTCCAATCATTTTCCACAAATCTCTAGGGATCCCAACACCTACAACAGTTGAATACTGTGGAGGTGGTCTTCCATCCTTGACAACAGCACGATAGATTTCTTCTGCACTTAAACCATCCCATCTGCACACATCATCTTAGGTAAGTAAAGAGAATTTTTACGTTTCAAAATTTATAGGAAAAAGGAGTACAACACGTACGGAATGGAACCAGTGCACATTTCAACTAGGGCACAACCAAAACTCCAGGCATCTGACGCTGCTGATATATAATTCACATCATCCCTGAATAAGTGTAGTGGCTTCTTTAAAGGCTCCCAAGTTTCTGGAGCTGTGTAATGTGGACTCAGCGACGTACAATCAATGCACCAGTGCATTTTTGAGCACTCAGCCTCTGGACCAGGTCGAGCTTTTCGGCAAGAAGGTTTCTTCAGGATTATTGGAAGCCCATAATCAGAAACCACTGCACAGCCATTTGAATCCAGGACGAAATTGGATGGCTTCAGGTTCATGCATACTACTCCAGCTGCATGGAGTTCGGCCACTCCACGTGCAATGTCTGCCCCATATCTGCATTTAAGAAATTCGAACAAAAACAATGATACCAACAAACAAAGCAGAATTAGAAGTAACTTCCTATCCTAATAAGTTAGAAGGATGAATGAATCCAGTTAGAAGAAGGAATGGCTGTTGCAAATTAGAAGAAGGAATTCAATTAACTATTTTCCAAGCAATTTTATAATGAGAATACAAGATATGGAACCGTAATTTATGACTGGGACGTATGCCCGGGACAGACTAAAAAAAACACAATAATCCACCAACCCACTATCAACATAAGATAGAAATTTGATTCAAGGTTCACACAAAAGCCTCGCCTAAAATATCTGTCATAACTGCAACTAACTTTGATAGCTCTATCGATGGCATTTATGACACAAATGAATTGTCTCCTCAACAAGCAAATCTGTCCGGTACATGAGATGAGCTACCTCAATGGCAATTCCTCTTCTCAACACCAAGGGCTCCGGATTAAGATATACAAAGGTATGATAATGTGGAAATAGCTAATTTGAGGAACATGATCATATTATCAAAGCTTTGTCATCATATGAGAATTTCTCTCTCCCATAGAAGAAAATAAGCAGAAGAAGGCTCCTTAACTTGTAGTTTTCTTTGTTTAGATGGAAACATTGGGAAAAATTACCAACGTAGAGAATCTTAGGAACTAGCATGTTTTAGTGATTTACTAGTGTTATATGTGAAATAATAATAATAATAATAATAAAATTGGGGAAATGGTTGATAACCTCGTGCTTCACTGTAAAGTACTAGGCTCGGCAATAACACCGAATAAGTTTAAAATAATTAAACTCGTAAAAAAAAACATCGAAGATTCGCAAATTAGAATTACCAAAAGATTATGCTTCATGCTAACAGTTTATAAGCTTTGTTACACAGAAAAATATATACGCAAATGAGAAAATTCTGAACATACACACACAAATGAATATTATGCTTGAAGTTGTATAACTAGCAAATTCGATTTGAGCAACAATTCTCATTACAAACGTCGAAGGCTTAGAACTTAGAAGAAAAGATAAGGTTTTACCTAAGGATTTGCTCGAGAGTGAGGCGGCCACCACTGCGCCGCATCTCGGACTGAACCGAACCGTAACACCTCTCCATAACGAGGCACAAACGATCGCCCTGCTTTACCACCCCATGAAACGCGCAAACGTTCCTGCACCACGTCGAGGAAAGCCGAAGCTTCTCGAGCTCCCCTTCCACCCAATCACTGTCCGCCACGTCCCCAATCTCCACCAACTTAACCATCACCTTGTGCCTACAACTCAAAGCCCTTAGCTCCCCCGACCACCTCTCCGCTCTGACTCCCCCAGCCCCCTCCCCGATCCTCTTGATCAACCTCATCTCGTGATCCAAACACAGACTCCTGCCCAATCCGGTGCCCCCACTTCGACAGCGCGGGCTACGAGGAAGAGGCGGTGCCGATTCCGATTCCGATCCGTCGTCTTCCTCCTCGCTTAAGTCATCTTCGTCGGAGAGAATGGGAAAGAGGGAGTAGTTCTTGGGTAGGGAGAGGACGGAATTGCCAACGGTGGAGGGGTGGCGGCATTTGGGGCAAAGGAGGGTGGGTTTGGGAGGGGCGGAGTAGGAGGAAGATGAAGAGGAAGAGGATGGAGGGACGATGCGGGAGAGGCAGATTTTGCAGAAGCTGTGACCGCATTGGAGCAAGAGAGGGGCGTGGGAGTCCTCGTCATAGGGAGTCTGGCAGATTAAGCAGCTGGGGATCCGGATCTTCTTCTTCGAATTAGATGGAGAATTCTTCCGCATGGCGCTTGGTTGATGGAATCGGAGTGGTTGTGAAAAATTAAAGACTTTCCTGGTTGGGAGAGAATTCGGAAGAAAAAGAAACCGGGGAAGACGAAGGGGGTGGGGAGGTGGACTTGGACCTTTTATACGGTTCCATAATCCACGCCTCGGTAGGTGAGTATGAACTCTGCTTCCTTTTATTTTTATTTTTATTTTTTATTTTTTTGCCTTGCCACGATGGCAAAAAGGAATAGGGAGAAATAATAGAACGGGACCAGCCTTCTACGTACTCCTCTTAAATGCGTAAATATATACGTAATGTTGAGTATGGTTGTGAACTATATAAATATTATTAATTATTTTAAAAAAATTATCTATTATTAAAATTAATTTTATTTCATATAATTTTTGTATTTAATTATTTTTTTAAAGTGATTATATATCATTTATACTTAACTATAATTATTAATTTTAATTATTTAAAATATCAATAAAAAATAAATGTTTCTCAAACTATTAAAAGTTTTTAAATTACCTCAAATTAATAATTTTTATCTTAATTTAACTATGACCGTCGAGATAAATAAAAATAGATAATATGACATCATCTTTGATAGTTAAGATTGAGTTTGAGTAATAAAAAATATTGTAAAGTACTGTGAATAATAATAATAAAAGTAAATAAATAATAATAACAATATAATATATTAAAAATAGTACTTTTAGTTGAGAATAAAGAGTATCAATCTTTTATTGTTTGGTATATGATTTTTATTAGTTGTTGTAATTTCGAGTTCAAATGGTAAAATCTTTATTTATTTATTTTATTTTATTTTATTTTATTATTATAATTTTTTTAAATTTTTACATAAAATATAATAAATAATTCAATCTTTTTAAATTTTAAAATAATAATATTTTATTTAATTTTTAATTTTTATTTAAAATAAATTCGAAACCGCACCTTACTTGTTTTTTTTTTTTAAGCTTTTCTATTTTCGAATTTTGACGAATAAAGGCAATATACGAAGCCGGTTCCCCCATCTCTCTTTCTCTCTCTCCGTTCAAAATCAAGGAAGCAATGTTAAGAGCTTCTCATCTCCCACCGATAGCAAATCCAGCTCTCGGTGCTCTTAGAGTATCTCTGTTTTCCTGTCTCAGCCTCTCCTCACCTTCAAGCCGTCTCAAAGTCTCAAAATTTGCACCATTTCGCACGCTTATTCCTCCAGCCTTCGGACCCAGTTCTCCTCATCGATCACTTTTGAGCTTGGAGCGAGTCGTTCCTCTGCGAGGTCTTCCATGCCCCAAGGGAACAGGTAGGTCATTCTGTCAAAACCAACAACTTTACTTCGTCGTTTTCCAAGTACTTTTTTAAAAATCTTGTGGTTCATGTTCAAAAAATGGTGCCTAAGCAAAGAATTTGTCTTTTTTAAGGGATGAATTAAAAGAAAGGAAACTAATAAGCCCATAATAAGCTTCTTTAAGTGGTGCATAAAGAGCTTAACTTATAGCTCAAAATTTGGATTGACTGTTGTTAATCAATTCGATTCACTACCGCTTAGTGTCGTTAAGGATTATTTCCGGAAATTCAGTTCCATACTGGGCCATATGGATGGTGAGGATTATTGCGGTGCCAGAGGTGCCGGTGGTAGGGGTCGCGAGGCCTTTGGTAGTGCTGTGATGCCTTCATTCTATACAAGGGAAGAAGCGGCTTCGTAAGGACATAAAATCATCATCTTATCATCCCATAATGTGATATTAGATTATTGAAGACTATTTATTATATTTTATTTGTGAACTTATCATTTAATATCACGTCATGATATGTTGAGAAAATGGATGATGAATAGATTTTTTCATGGAGATAACCTATGACTCATGGGCATGCGTAAAAATTTTGGACACATTTTTAGATCCAGCATCAAGAGTAGATAGATAATCTACTCGTGGATTTTATTCTTTATTTTATTGGAAAAAAGGAATATGGAAAATTTAATAATAGGAGGATAAACCTGATTATACAGCAATATCAAAGGAATTGCCTAAAGAATTACAAACGAAAATAGTCAACGAAATACTCAAAGGGGGATGACATATTGCCAAATGCATGAGCCCACTCAAACGAAGTTCTTAGAAATAAGAAGTTTGGCTCATTAGCAGTCTAGTAGTTAACTACTTATAATTAGAAAAGTAGTCTGGTTGATTACTCAATGCTGTAGAGGATGCAGTTATTTCTCTCTCAAAACCACCCACACAAGGCAGAGAGCGTCTGCCTTACATTTCAAGCTGTTTATATGCCATTCAAACATTTCTTGACAACAAAAGTACACAACAACTATCTTACGAGGCATCACCCATTTAACTTCAACTACCACAATGAAAAGTCTAAAGATCTTTTGCAACCGTGCAATGAAGTAGCAAGTGATCAATAAAGTTGCACGTATAACACCAGTCCACCAATGTGATGTTTGATTTAGTCCATCCTCCACTTTAAGGATTCTTCCCAATGCTGCTGTTAGTGCCCCAACCCCTCCCAAAGGAATTGCGGGCCTATGCAACCTATGAGCCCCTTCGTTTTTCAGCCTATTAGAATTGTGGATTTATTCTATGAAACCCACCTTATGGAACCTAATAACATCTCTGGAGTCAACTAAATATAATGGGCACCAAGATTTTTGAGACTTGGGTGTCTACCCTTTCACCACCAAGGCATCTTGAAAATGACTTGTATTCCATGAACATGATATCCATCTGGAGGGATGTATATAATATATGACAAAGGTGGAGTGTTAAGAGTATTTCTATTGATTGGTCATGTCATATAGGATCAAGTAGTGCGTTGACTGTTGATATTGACAGAAACTAAAGTGTGTTCAACTTTTTGCCCTCGATTGATTTTTCCATGATGAATTGAACTATTTGAGGGTTACTTTATATCATATTTAAATCTCTCTGGTGTTAGTGTACACATTCTAAGAAGTGATTAATATATAGATTTTTTTTTAAAAAAAATTCCCCCAATAAATTATCACCTGTAAATTTGTTCAATTTATCACCCCTTGATTATTAATAATCCTTATAGGAAAGTAAAGAAGCATAAAACTTATTTTTAATGTTAGAGTCTCTCTCTCTTTCCTCTCTCTCTCTCTCTCTCTCTCTCTCTCTCTCACACACACACACACAGAGACTATGACATCATGTAGCTGTTAGTAACTGAGAAGTTCTACATTCTTTTCTGATTCAGCTTCATTTAGTGCTGGGAGTAACTCTGGAGGTGGCAGGGAAATATTGGTGCAGCACTTACTTGTTAAAGAAGATAAGCTTCTGGTGGATCTTCAGCAGAGAATTTTAGGAGGTCTGTTTCCATACATCTGTTACCAAATAAATAAAAGTTTTTGCTACTTGAAACAGTAATGATGATATGATGCAATTGCTCTGTAGGTCTGAACTTGGCTCTTTGTTATTAAAATCTATGTATCTATTTATTAAATGGAAGACCAACAATTTCTAAAACCAAAGTTGGCATGGATACTTATGAAAAACTTGTTTCTATTATGCTTCAGCATTCTATTTTTGTTTGTTACATTCAGGTGAAGACCTTAGTGATCTCGCTGTGGAGTACTCTGTTTGCCCATCCAAAGAAGAGGGAGGAATGCTTGGGTGGGTGAGAAAGGGGCAAATGGTATGCTGATGAGATTTATAACTGTCTTACAAAGCTTTCTGAATCATTGGGAACAAATTCTTGAGTACATTGTATTCTACAAGGATGCTATAGAGTTGAGTGACATGAAACTATTGTGGATTCGAGAATTTTTCATATTTCTAAGTAATTTAGGAGCTCTTTTTTCTTGAGAATGCAAATTTTGCCTTTCTTTATTTTTTTTTTCTGTTGTTATTTATTCAAACAGAGCTATAGTGAACTATGTGCAGTACTGCAGAACTCAAAGAAAATGACTGAAGAAGTTATTTGAAAATTTACTATCAGAATGAACTTGGTTATTGCCCCACAATTATCTATTTAATCACCTGTGCAAGTGGTATTAATTTTCTCTTTGCTTTATTGAGAAGCAACTACCTTGACACTTGTATAGTTAGTGTCATGCATCAGATATTTTGCCTTTTATTTTGTTTTGTTTTTTTTCTTACCAACGTTATCTGAACTATATTTGATGGTGAAATGCACTAGGTTCCTGAGTTTGAGGAAGCTGCATTCAATGCACCTTTAAACAAAGTTGTAAGGTGTAAAACAAAGTTTGGATGGCACTTGTTGCAAGTTCTCTCTGAGAGGTATATTTCAGTTTTCAAAAACCTCTCTCTAGTTGAATATGCTTGCAACTTGAGGTGTACTTATTTCTTTTGTATACTTGCTCCTGATACTGTTAGGGAAGAATCCATACTTCAAGATATTCAACCTGACGAGCTTCATGCAAAGATGCAAGATCCTAATTTTGTGGAAGAGGCACAATTGATTGATGTTCGAGAACCTGAAGAAGTGTATGCTATTACTAGTTAGAGAAATCATTATTTTGGGTTTTCTGCTTTACAAGTAATATAAAAGACTAAAATACAATTTCAATCAGCATATTGACATTGGATTTCTTATTATTAATAGTATACGGCCACACAAAGTGACATCTCAAAATTTAGGAAGTTGGTTGGTGAAAAGAAGAAGTTTGTGAAATAAAAAATGGATTCGTGAATTACTCTCTGATACTATGCGAACTTGTTGGGACCACCTAGTTTGGATATCTTTACATAATATTTTAAAATTTGTTCCATAATTTATGAATCCTTACTGATCAAATCAACTCATCAATATCCTTCCCTCAAGGAGTTGACATAATGTTTTTTTTTTAATTCCGACTGAATAATCAGTTAGCTCTTGGCCTTTGGTGGTGCATTTCCTTTCTTTTCCTCTGAGTATTTTGCTAGACATATGTTTATGTTTTCACTGTTCAGACAACTCTCTTTGGCAGGTCCCAAGCATCTTTGCCAGGTTTTCAGGTTCTTCCTCTCCGCCAATTTGGAAACTGGGGACCTGAGATAAATACCAAGTTGGATTCTCAAAAGGATACTTATGTTTTGGTATGTATCTATAGTTAAATGGCAGAAGTTATTTAGGCCTGTAATAACCTATATAAAAAAGAAGCAAAATAGAGTCATATTTCCATTTCAAGCCTGGAATCTGTGTTACTTACTTTCCATTACATGATAGCCAATTGTCTTTAATGTCCTCTCCAATGTTTGTTGATTGCATTCTTCAATATTTTCAAAGCTTCCATTCTGCTTCAATGATTTGTGTATGGGGGTATGCCACATTATGTTCTAATTTAAAGTTTGATGCCAGTTGCATTGATCTTGATGCCATATTGAATTATTCAAGGATACATGCAATCGGATTGGAGACTTTCCCTTGTCTTCAACTTTACATGTACTCTATTAATGAAATATTTATTTCAAACTTTTTCATTTGAAAATACTTCATGCAATGAGGTAACAAAATATCCAATTTTTGTGTACTTCAGTCATATTTTTTGTTTGATTTATTTTTGTTTTAATTTCAGCACTGGGTAATTATCCTTTTAAATTATTTTGAATGAATTTCTTTTGTTCTGTCTATGGAGTTCTCATTGTAAATATTTCCATGAGATTTAATCTAAATCCTAGATTCACTAGTATTATACTGGGGTAACAATCATGTCTTGAACTACAGTGTCACCATGGCATGCGGTCTTTACAGGTTGCTAAATGGTTGCAGACACAGGTATAAAAAGCCTTTCTTTTATTCATTTTCCTTGCATGAAATTGCTCTTCAGTTCTCTTGGCACCTCATGAAAATTGAAATTTCTATTATTGCTTTTTGGTCACCATGGTGCATCTTTTTAATTATTACAGATTTCTTTGTCTCATGTATACCTCCTGTGTCTGCTTTGCCTACTTCTATGAATAAAACTTCTTGATTACCTATCAAAAAAAATTATTGCTTTATGGTTACTGTTTTCTCTTTGCATAGTTAAGGAACTCAGCACTGTGGGGGCCATTAGATCAAGAGCCTCTTGAGTTATTGGGGCTAGTGGATTTTGCTAAATCTAGACCATTGCTTTCTAATAAAATGGTAGGGGTTTTAATAAAATTAGCACTTACCTCTTTAAAAGCCAACCATATATATCATGAACTTTCACCATATTTAGCACATTGAATTTGAATTTCGAGCTGATAAAATGTTGTGCCAAAATCCATACCACGAATTGATCAATGGTTGAAAGTTAGTAAATGCCACCTAGTAGATTACCCAAGGAACTCTAGACTATCTTAATCTAGTCTCATTGGCTAAATGATTCTATGATATGCTGCCTAGGAAGTACTAAATAAACTATTTTAATGTGCCATTGTTTAATAGTTCAAATTATTTCATTTCTTTGCGGGAGTTAAATGTGCCGTCCTTGATTTGGTTCCAATTGTTCAGGGTTTCCAAAGAGTGTTTAATGTTGCCGGGGGAATCCATGCATATGCTCTGAAGGCTGATCAGTCCATTCCTACATACTGAAAATATAATTTTGTCTTCCATTAGAGAACTTGTCTTTTCTGCCTTCCTTCAGCCTCTTTCTAGATAGTGCAAGTAGATCTTTAGTTTTTGATTCTTTGGGAATAATTTTAACTTTTCCATACTCCTGACAGAAATTGAGAAATGGCCACAATCAACTGGTACTTAAGAAAGTGAGCAATTCCTTTTGTTCCTACATCCTCAATAATTTAACTATTTCTGTACTCTCTTGGATACCCTGCAGTTTGATTCTACGATCTTTTTGTTGTGTCTTGTGTTTTGGTAGATCCAAGTTATGCTCTAACTATCATTTACTTGCAGTTTAATGTTCTTAGTCCTTCCTAATAATATGATTTGAATGTAATTTTGGATACTTTTTAGGTTCGGTTTGGCAGTTGAAAATTTTCATCTCAAACTCAAAATTTTCATATCATCATTACAACTTTCCCAAATTTCCATATAAAATATAATAAATAATTAAACTTTTTCTTAACTTTTTCAAATCCTAAAACAATAATATTAAAATATAATATTTTAATATTTCATTTTAAAACTCAAAATTCTCGTCTAAAAATTCTCTACTATCAAACCGAACCACATATGGTGATTGAATAAAAATCTGGTAAATACACTTGGACTAAGTAGAGGGATGTGTTTGAATAAAAATCTCTAAAATCTGAATGGGTTGGGTTTGATATTTTGTTTTCCCAGCCCTATATTTTAAATGATTGCGATAAAATATAAAATTATTTAGAATGGAGAAATGTCATAATCACAAAAAATGTACAAATTGACATGGTTCGATGTAGTATGTACACTTCGAGTCATATTAGTTTACGGATTTACTTTTATGAAATCTCTTTATGGTTAAAGTATTTCTTTATGAATAATAATGTAAAATCTAAGATGAATGGTATCAATGTTTTTTCATGTTTAATGAGAGATTCATTTCTGTAAAATTCTAACTTTAGGATTTCTCAAAGTAAACAAATTGCGAATTACAAGAGAAAATATAATTAAAATAAATTTCTTAATATGTATTACCATTGCTGTTTACCATCAACCTAATGGTAAATATAGCTCATCTATTATGATCATCGCCTTCCTTGTTACTATTCACCATTGTTTTAGTATTGAAATTTATTCAATTTATATTTACTTGTCAAAACAATAAAAAACCAAATACAACCATCTAAACTACAACACATAATACTATTTGGGATGGGATTTTTTCTTTGCAAACGCCTCCATTTATCATGGTAAATACACTTATTTTTTCGGCATTTTCTTCGTGGCTCATATGTTGCAAATATCACATGACAACAAACATTATGACAGATTCATTTTTTCTTGCAATAATACATGTTCTTAATCAATGAAATCAAAATGGTAATCAATTTAATTAATCCGAATTAACTCAAAATTAATGTCTAATAATTTCTCTAAATAGCCCTTCATGTTCTGAGACAACCTAAAGTAAACTAGGTAGGTAGTTGCCAACTTGATTACCCTTGTGCATATAGGCTGTCATACCCAACCTCCAACAGACAACATTAAAAACCGAAATTCCATGCGAGAAATCCTCTGAATCCTTTGTCGCCAATTATAAAGAGAAAAAGAACAAAACTCATGAAGACTCCATGCACACGTCTCAGACAGCCCAAACAAAAGACTCTTTCAAACGTACGTACGCTTGAAAACGAAACACCCACCAGGCCCCCTAAAATCCCTCGCCATCAACAATAATAATCCAAGCTTAGCTATCTATGTACCCTCTACCTGCTCTTTCCCACGCACATGCATACACACTTTCTCTCTTTTCTTTCTTTCTTTCTAGCTAAACAATCTTCTTCAACCCTCCAAAACCCAATAATTAATATTGCCTGATCACTTGCCATTTTTCTGAGTCTGACTCTCTCTCTCTCTCTAGCTCTCTCTGATCTCCCCCTTCCGGCATGGGCAACTGTTGCCCTCAAGGTAAGGGAAATGATGCTCCTTCCACTACCGGAAAGGAAGAACCCAACTCCAAAAACAGCGAGGACGTTCATCCATACAATATTAGCAATGACAATGGCAGTGGAACACCCAGCGGAAACTCCGGTACTAGCAACGCTAAGCCTGCTGCTCCGAAGCCTGTCCATGTAGGCGCCGTGTTGGGCCGCCCAATGGAAGACGTCCGGTCGACATACTCGATCGGAAAAGAGCTTGGACGGGGACAGTTCGGGGTCACCCATCTGTGTACACACAAGGTGACGGGCGAGCAGTTCGCGTGCAAAACCATAGCCAAACGAAAGCTGGCGAACAAGGAGGACATCGAGGACGTCAGGAGGGAGGTTCAGATCATGCACCACTTGACGGGTCAGCCCAATATCGTCGAGCTCAAGGGTGCTTACGAAGATAAGCACTCGGTGCATTTGGTTATGGAGTTGTGCGCAGGAGGAGAACTTTTTGACCGTATTATTGCCAAGGGGCATTATACTGAGCGCGCTGCGGCGTCCTTGCTGAGGACAATCGTTCAGATCATCCACACATGCCATTCCATGGGAGTCATTCACAGGGATCTCAAGCCCGAGAATTTCCTCCTGCTCAACAAGGATGAGAAATCGCCACTCAAGGCTACGGATTTTGGCCTTTCCGTTTTCTACAAACAAGGTTACATTAATTAGCATGCATCCATATTCTTCATCAGTTAAGGTTTTTTGTTTCTGGTGTTATGAGGGATGGAGAGTCCATTTTTAAAATCCAAAATTTTCTAATGGTCGGGGAAATATCGTAGAGCAATTATTTATTTATTTATTGGCACCAGGTGTCTAGGGTCAGCGTCCTGACTAATCTCGGAAGTGTAAAGGTCCTTGGCAAAGAGTTTCCAAAAGTATACCTTGAGTAATTTAAGGGAAAAATCATTCAATCCGATGGCCTCTGAAAATTGTTTGCACTCAAGAGAATTTGAACCTATAACCTGGGGGAGTATACCCCCAAGGCCAAGGCTTATACCACTTGATAAGCCAACCCCCAGGGATTCCTAAAGCAATTATTAGTGCCACAAATGAAAGATACTTATTTTTCAATCAAAGGTTTCCAGCTTGATGATGTTGAGTTTTAATTTAGTGATATGGAATCAAATGGATTCCTAAAAATTTCAACTTTTGATCTCTATATCTATACATTTCTATGATAAACAGAACATTGATTCATTGAGTAATTATGTAGGAAAAAGTCTGTTCTTGTTCGAAAGAACTTTAGAGCTTTAAATGGGAGAAAGATAGGCACATAATGGGTTCTATAACCTTTATTGATGTTTGTGTGGATTTTGTTGACAATATGAAATGTTCAACAAATACTCGAAAGATTATTTCGCATGTCTCTCTCTTTATGATCACTTGATAATGGGTAATTATATGAAAGAAAGGATTGCATGCTCCATTGCTGCAACTTACAACATGTATCTAAGAGCAGGAGTGCTTTAACCATACGTACAGGGGAAGTATTTAAAGATATTGTTGGTAGCGCATACTACATTGCACCTGAAGTCTTGAGGAGGAGATATGGACCAGAAGTGGATATTTGGAGTGTTGGGGTCATGCTGTATATTCTTCTATGTGGTGTTCCTCCCTTTTGGGCTGGTGAATCTCTTTCTAATTTTGGTTCTTTCTTTTCTTTCTTTTTTGGGTCTTTTTTCTTCATATATATAACTAGGAGAAATAATTTTGGTTTAACAGAGGCAGAACAGGGTATATTCAATGCAATTTTACGGGGTCACATTGACTTTACAAGTGATCCATGGCCCTCCATTTCAACTGCAGCAAAAGATCTTGTCAGGAAGATGTTGAATTTGGACCCTAAACAGAGGCTGACTGCCTTCCAAGTTCTCAGTAAGTGTACTTTGAACACCTATCCTCTTCGTTTTTTCTTCTTTCTTCTTTTCTGCTGAGGTTTTTAACTACCTAACATGTGAAAGAAAAAGGGAAAAGAAAAGAAAAATTACTAGTACTGCTAACATTTCTGATAAAAACATGTTTGTTTGTTTACAAGATCATCCATGGATTAAGGAAGATGGGGAAGCACCTGATACTCCTCTTGACAACGCAGTGCTGAATAGGCTCAAACAGTTTAGAGCTATGAATAAGTTCAAGAAAGTTGCTCTTCGGGTACTGATTATTTCCCAATTTGAAAGTAGTCCAATATTTATATCTGATCATTATGCAATACGTACAATCTTTAAGAGAGTCTCAGGATTAGCACCCTGACCTTTAATGGAAAACCGAGTTCTGCTACATATAGTTACTTTTGCGTACTCCTTACGCACTCTACTGATTGGCCAAATAAGTTATTTTATATTAAAAAAAAGTGACGCAGTCAATCACATTAGTAGAGCGCACAAAAAAGTACGTAAAAGTGACTGTACATAGAGTTTTTATTTTTGATATAATCCAAAATTAAGGGAGAGAAGATGAGAGATGTTGACATGGATGGACAAGAGTAAAAGCTCATTAAAGGTTTAATGGAGGAACTCAATTCTCAGTCTGCCAGACAACTATGCAGTTAGTTAATTCCATCAAATTCAATTTGTAGGTTATCGCTGGATGTTTATCAGAGGAAGAAATCAGAGGATTGAAAGAGATGTTCAAGGGCATGGATACTGACAACAGTGGAACAATAACACTTGAAGAACTGAAGCAAGGACTCTCTAAGCAAGGGACAAAACTATCTGAATATGAGGTCAAACAATTAATGGAAGCGGTAAGTTCTTTTTCTCTTTTATTTTTATTCATTTTTTTGCAAGTTTTTATTGTATTTTTAATAGCATTTCTACAAAGATATAATATGGTTTTGATATTTTAATGTGGAATTATTAAAATCTTTTTTAACTTACAATATTTTCACAACAAACAGGCTGATGCTGATGGAAATGGAACTATAGACTACGATGAGTTCATCACAGCAACAATGCACATGAACCGAATGGATAGAGAAGAGCATCTTTACACTGCCTTCCAATATTTTGACAAGGATAATAGCGGGTAATAAAAAAAGGCTATTCATTTATTCATAAGCATGACTTGATTGCCTTCCACACCACAGAGTTTGAAACTTACAAAAATATATACAGCAACTGATAACATTCAAATCACATCAACACAACAAGATAGGATAGGACAAAATAGTTTAAGTTCTATCGCTTTCAAACTAAAATTTCAAGACAATGTGTGAAGGACACTTGTGTTGTAAACTATATGATATTCAGGTACATTACGACTGAAGAGCTAGAGCAAGCTCTCCATGAATTTGGCATGCATGATGGAAGGGACATGAAGGAAATCCTTTCTGAAGTTGACGGTGATAACGTAAGTATAGAGCAAAAGGGGAAAAAGGAATTCTTTCCTATAGCAAAACTATAGTCTATAGATTACATTTGTTCTCTTAATATTTTAAAACAATTTATTTTCATAAATATCCAGGATGGCCGGATCAACTACGATGAATTTGTGGCAATGACGAGAAAAGGAAACCCAGAAGCAAACCCCAAGAAGCGACGTGATGTCAATCTTTGATTATATATAATGGTGCATGCATGGTGGGCAAAAAGTTTAGAAAGAAAAGAAAAGGAAAAATGAAATCATTTGTCACTGGTGCTTTCATGTTTTAGAGAAACAAAGTGGGTGAAATTTCCTATATATGTGTGTAAATTTCGTGGAAACTCATGTAGATTAAACGTGTCATGACGAGGAATATGGGTGTCAAGTGCTTTCATGAAAGTGAGTAGTGGCTCAAGAGTAAATATATATTGGTGGTGAGGGTGTCAAGTGTTGGAGTTTTTTTTTTCCCTTAGTCCAGTTAAAACTAAGCATTAAAGAAATATTCTTGCAGTCACAATTCTTAATAGAGAAAAGTTGTTCTTCATCCTGAATTTTATCATCACCAATACACTTAAATCGGTGTCATATTTTAAGTGGCTTTTTCATTCAAGTGCTTGAACAATGAAAACATTTAAAATGTATTATATCAACTAGTGACTGAAGATGACAAAATAAAAATTTAAGAATAACATTGCTCCATCTTATATATAGCCACTATGTAGAGTAGATGTGATAAAAGGCTGATAAATGATATTTGCAGTCATGAAGTGCGTAAACACCACGCAATTTTTTTGAAAAAAGTGAGTAAATATGCGATCTATATAAAAAAATTAATTTTTTAATAGTGAATCATACTCTTTCAAAATAATTGCAAGTAAATGCGCGATCCATATAAAAAAATTAATTTTTTAATAATTAATGCCACTCTTTCAAAATAATTGATGCTTATATATTTTATAACTATAGGTATTATTATTACGGAAGGTTATCAAATTTAAAATAAAGAGAAAGACCACTTTCTGGGGTAATCTTGTAAATAGACTATCATGTAGAGGACAGGTTTGTCCGCTTGGGTAAATGAGTCGGTGATGGACGGATCATCGAGGATTCATGGATTAAAGAGTAGAGAGAGGGTTATCGCGAAAAACACTTTCCCATATTTTCTCCCGTCCAAACAAGCGAGCCACTTCAATTCAAGCATGGCCACTATCAGCCTGCGGAAGGCGAACACGCGGCTGCCGCCGGAGGTGAACCGCGTGCTGTACGTGCGGAACCTGCCTTTCAACATATCGAGCGAGGAGATGTATGACATCTTCGGGAAGTACGGGGCGATACGGCAGATAAGGGTGGGGACGAGTAAGGACACACGCGGCACGGCCTTCGTGGTCTACGAGGACATCTATGATGCCAAGACCGCCGTGGACCACCTCTCCGGCTTCAACGTCGCCAACCGGTACCTCATCGTGCTCTACTACCAGCAGGCCAAGATGAGCAAGAAGTTCGACCACAAGAAGAAGGAGGAAGAGATCACCAAGCTCCAGGAGAAGTACGGTCTCTCCAAAGATAAGTAGTAGGAATCGTAGATGGATGACGATGTTCCATTAATTAGGTTTAGAATATATTCCAAAGATGTCGTATTTCTTCGGTACTTTGAATCTAAGAGTTTTTTATATTCTGATGTTTGGGCGTTGTTGGTTTGTGAACTCTGATTTATGGCACTGATTTTTTAGATTTATTTAACTATTGAGTTTCTTTGCTTTTGTGAAACCATTGGAACTGATTGGATGGAATAGCCTCAATAAGTGGTAGATTATGACTTCAAAGTTCTTTTCGTATTTCTAAATCAATTTGGGATGTTGTATAGCGAAGTTTATATGGCGGGATAACCGTGGGAATAACTAGAAGAGTTTTGTGAGGTTTGCATTATTAAATGGGGAAGATGTTGTGCGCAGAGTTTTCAACTAACGTATGGCTTTGAATTACTTCAATTTGAATGTTTATGGTTTGGAATTTCTTATATGATCTTGCACTAGCACGCGAATTGAATTGTTTGAGGCAATTTGTGCAATCAATTAGTAGGATTTATTCAAAATTTCAGTATTAGATTATTTAATTACAGTTTGGGAACCTTAAGTTATGTGGCGATCTGGGTTTAATGCTGAAGAAATCGTACTGAAAGTCCAATTGAAGCTGTGTCAGGCTTCTACTGTGTGCTAATCATACATGCATGGTGAAGAATATAGTAATTCTAGTTTGAATTATGTGCAGGGGCTGGACTTATCCTCAAATCAGTCTACACTTGAAGTTTATAGTGGTATCGTAGTTTGCTTTTTGACTTCTAATATTATATATTTAGTATTCAAATCAATATGTACATTAGAAGGCATGAATCATTCCCTTTTGCTTACCTATATTAGTAATGTCTGGTTAAAAGAATTGAAATTGCAAAGAGATGCTCTAAAAAAACCAAGGTAGCTTGATGAGTTGCTAAGTAGGCATTGTATATCTATGGTTCGTTACTTGTTTTGGTGAACGGAGTACTAGAAGGATTCTTTAACAGTTCTAGGGGACAACGGCAAGGGGATCCTCTCTCCCCTCTGCTATTTGTTGTTGTTATGGAAGCACGAAGTTGAATGTTGCAAGCGGCAATGAATGGAGGTTTTCTTGCTGGATTTTCAGTGGGTGGGGTTACTATATCTCACCTTCTCTTTGCTGATGACACACTTTTGTTTTGCGAGCCGCACAGTGATCATTTGCAGTACTTGAGGGCTGTATTACTCGAAGCTGTTTTAGGCTTGAAGGTATATATCTCAAAGTCTGAAATGGTTCCCATGTGCGGTGTACATAATATCCAAGACTTGGCGAATATCTTGGGTTGCAAGGTTGCTTTGCTGCCTTTGAAATTTCTTGGCCTTCCGTTGGGTGCTGCTTTCAAGACAAAAACCATTTGGGATGGTGTGTTAGAAAGAATTGAAAGAAGATTGCTGGTGGAAACGGCTATATTTGTCCAAAGTGGTTGTTTGACTCTATCAAGAGCACTCTTTCTAACCTCCATACCATATTTCTTATCCCTTTTTCCATTATCCTAAGAAGTGTGGCTACTTGGTATGGAGAAAATTATTTCGCAACTTTCTTCATGGGGAGGCATGGGGGAAGATATTAAGTTCCATACTTGTGGATTGGGATAAAGTTTGCTCACCAATTCCATGTGGTGGTGTTGGGGGTGCCAATGTGAGAGGTTTCAATAAAGCACTTTTGGAGAAATGGTTGTGGAGATACCATAAGGAAGGGGAGGGTTTATGGCGAGAAGTCATAGATGCTAAGTATGGGAGTATGATGGGGGGATGGTGTTCTAAGGAAGTTAAAGGGACACATGGTGTGGGCTTGTAGAAAAATATTAGAGCTGGATGGGGAAGATTCTCCAAGTGCTTTAGATTTGCAATTGGAAGAGGTAATAGAGTTTATTTTTAGGCATGATGTCTGGTGCAGTGAAAGGGTCTTAAAGCAGGTGTTTCCCATGCTCTACCAGATTTCTTGCGACAAAGAGGCTGTCGTGGCTGACTTTGTGGTAATATCTAATGGTGCTGTCCATTGGAATGTAAGTTTTTCCAGAGCTGCTCATGATTGGGAGTTGGATATGCTTGCTGATTTCTTTGACTCGTTATATGCAATATTGATGGGTACTGAGATGGAGGATAGAATGATTTGGTATTTGAATGGAAATAACAAATTTTCGGTGCGCTCTTTCTACAAAGCCCTCTTGGGAGTATCTAATGATCATAATTTTCCTTGGAAGGCTATATGGCAATGTAAAGTACCTTCCAAGATTGCTTTCTTTGTATGGATTGCATCTCTTGGGCGGATCCTCACATCGGATAATCTGAGAAAGCGTGGTCTTACCATAACATTTTGGTGTTTTTTGTGCAAGAGTGATGGGAGTCAGTGGATCATCTCTTGTTACATTGTGACGTGGCCAGATGTTTATGGAATGAGATCCTTAATAGGACGGGTGGCTTGGGTCATGCCCATAAGAGTTAGGGATATTCTGGGGTGTTGGAGAGGAATTATGGGGAATACACAAATAGCTGTTGTGTGGAGAATGACCCCTCACAGCATTATGTGGTGCTTGTGGCTAGAGAGAAATAAGAGGTGCTTTGAAGACATGGAGTGTTCTTTGGATGAGCTTAAGCGATTCATCTACAATACTTTACTTTCTTGGGCTTTGACCATTATTTGTAATAAGACAATTTTCATGACCTGCTTGTATCTCTCACTAGTACCTAGATGTAATTAGGCATGCTCCTTGCATACTTCCAGTGTACTTCGTTAATGTCTTTATTTCAATAAAATTTTACTTTTACCTATAAAAAAAAAAAAAAAGTAGCTTACCTTGATTTGATAGGTTTCCAGATGGTTTCTTTTTCCTTCCATAAATGACTCAGAATATTCAGTTAGTTGTCCCCCCTCTCGTTTCTAAGTGAAAATTATGTTAAGCATCTGTACAGATTTGAAAGTGTCTTCCCAGTGTTGTTTTTATATTTGTGCCTCTTAGAGACTTTGTACAATGAGGTGAAAGTGTGGCTTTTGGGTTTTGCGAATGTCTGGAAAATCAAATTAAATGACTTTTAGGATGGAGAATCTTCTTTATCCGATAGAAGTATAGGTGGGAAAACCCCACAAAGGAGTAGATAAAGAGTGGGTGATTTTGCGAATGTCTGGAAAATCAAATTAAATGACTTTTAGGATGGAGAATCTTCTTTATCCGATAGAAGTATAGGCGGGAAAACCCCATAAAGGTGTAGATTAAGAGTGGGTGAAGTGTGAAAGAAAATTACCCTACAACACGCCGTCACCCCCCCCCCCCCCCCCCCCCCCCCCAACACAAAAAAAAAAAAATAAAAATAAAAAATTCCCTTCTCCTTGGTGGTACCAAATAAATGCTTTAGGAGCATAAGGATTCTTCTGATCTATAAAAAGCAGGTCTGATCCTTTGGCTGCGGCCGTCCCCTGTATGTAGCTATGACTATTTGGGCGAGTCTTTTATACGATCTCGTACTGTGTGGTTTGCAGGTAATGGAACATTAGTCACATTATAATGGATTGTACACATTCCGCTCGGGAGTGTCTAATAGATGCAGGAACTGCAGTACATTATGCCCCGAAATGTGACAACTGCATTTTATGAATGGCACTACACCTCTGGTCTTTGGGTATCTTGGGTCCAAATCTGGGGTTCTATCCTATTTCAACTAAAACCTACTTCCCTGTCAACTTGGATTATTTTTTTCTTCCATCTTAAATTAATTGTCTATTCATAGTCTTTCTTTGAGCTTACCGCTCAGAAAATTAGTCCTCCCTGGTTATTCATTGTATTTTCCCGTTTGCTTTTCTGTTAATTATTGTATTCCGGCGTTTACTCTGCAATGATGAGTCGGAAGGGTCCTGCCTTAGAGAGGTTTCCCGATATTTATTATTATTTTTTTTATTGTATTCTGAGTTTCGACAATCTAATGGACTAAAGCCACTATAGCCTAGCATTACTGTGACTTGCACACGAGGTCCTCCAATGGTGCTAATAAAGAATTACAGGAAGTAGTTACTATTAGGCTACTTGAAGTTTCATGTTTGTGAGGGGAGCAATGTTATTCTTAAATTTTTATTTNCTATAGTGGCTTTAGTCCATTAGATTGTCGAAACTCAGAATACAATAAAAAAAATAATAATAAATATCGGGAAACCTCTCTAAGGCAGGACCCTTCCGACTCATCATTGCAGAGTAAACGCCGGAATACAATAATTAACAGAAAAGCAAACGGGAAAATACAATGAATAACCAGGGAGGACTAATTTTCTGAGCGGTAAGCTCAAAGAAAGACTATGAATAGACAATTAATTTAAGATGGAAGAAAAAAATAATCCAAGTTGACAGGGAAGTAGGTTTTAGTTGAAATAGGATAGAACCCCAGATTTGGACCCAAGATACCCAAAGACCAGAGGTGTAGTGCCATTCATAAAATGCAGTTGTCACATTTCGGGGCATAATGTACTGCAGTTCCTGCATCTATTAGACACTCCCGAGCGGAATGTGTACAATCCATTATAATGTGACTAATGTTCCATTACCTGCAAACCACACAGTACGAGATCGTATAAAAGACTCGCCCAAATAGTCATAGCTACATACAGGGGACGGCCGCAGCCAAAGGATCAGACCTGCTTTTTATAGATCAGAAGAATCCTTATGCTCCTAAAGCATTTATTTGGTACCACCAAGGAGAAGGGAATTTTTTATTTTTATTTTTTTTTTTTTGTGTTGGGGGGGGGGGGGGGGGGGGGGGGTGACGGCGTGTTGTAGGGTAATTTTCTTTCACACTTCACCCACTCTTAATCTACACCTTTATGGGGTTTTCCCGCCTATACTTCTATCGGATAAAGAAGATTCTCCATCCTAAAAGTCATTTAATTTGATTTTCCAGACATTCGCAAAATCACCCACTCTTTATCTACTCCTTTGTGGGGTTTTCCCACCTATACTTCTATCGGATAAAGAAGATTCTCCATCCTAAAAGTCATTTAATTTGATTTTCCAGACATTCGCAAAACCCAAAAGCCACACTTTCACCTCATTGTACAAAGTCTCTAAGAGGCACAAATATAAAAACAACACTGGGAAGACACTTTCAAATCTGTACAGATGCTTAACATAATTTTCACTTAGAAACGAGAGGGGGGACAACTAACTGAATATTCTGAGTCATTTATGGAAGGAAAAAGAAACCATCTGGAAACCTATCAAATCAAGGTAAGCTACTTTTTTTTTTTTTTTATAGGTAAAAGTAAAATTTTATTGAAATAAAGACATTAACGAAGTACACTGGAAGTATGCAAGGAGCATGCCTAATTACATCTAGGTACTAGTGAGAGATACAAGCAGGTCATGAAAATTGTCTCTATTACAAATAATGGTCAAAGCCCAAGAAAGTAAAGTATTGTAGATAAATCGCTTAAGCTCATCCAAAGAACACTCCATGTCTTCAAAGCACCTCTTATCTCTCTCTAGCCACAAGCACCACATAATGCTGTGCGGGATCATTCTCCACACAGCCTCTGTTTGTGTATTCCCCATAATTCCTGTCCAACACCCCAGAATATCCCTAACTCTTCTGGGCATGACCCAAGCCACCCCTGTCCTATTAAGGATCTCATTCCATAAACATCTGGCCACCTCACAATGTAACAAGAGATGATCCACTGACTCCTCATCACTCTTGCACAAAAAACACCAAAATGTTATGATAAGACCACGTTTTCTCAGATTATCCGATGTGAGGATCCGCCCAAGAGATGCAATCCATACAAAGAAAGCGATCTTGGAAGGTACTTTGCATTGCCATATAGCCTTCCAAGGAAAATTATGATCATTAGATACTCCCAAGAGGGCCTTGTAGAAAGAGCACCCTGAAAATTTGTTATTTCCATTCAAATACCAAATCATTCTATCCTCCATCTCAGTGCCCATCAATATTGCATATAACAAGTCAAAGAAATCAGCAAGCATATCCAACTCCCAATCATGAGCAGCTCTCGAAAAACTTACATTCCAATGGACAGCACCAATAGATATTACCACAAAGTCAGCCACGACAGCCTCTTTGTCGCAAGAAATCTGGTAGAGCATGGGAAACACCTGCTTTAAGACCCTTTCACTGCACCACACATCATGCCTAAAAATAAACTCTATTACCTCTTCCAATTGCAAATCTAAAGCACTTGGAGAATCCTCCCCATCCAGCTCTAATATTTTTCTACAACCCCACACCATTTGTCCCTCTAACTTCCTTAGAACACCATCCCCCCATCATACTCCCAGACTTAGCATCTATGACTTCTCTCCATAAACCCTCCTCTTCCTTATGGTATCTCCACAACCATTTCTCCAAAAATGCTTTATTGAAGACCTTCACATTGCGCACCCCCAACACGCCACATGGAATTGGTGAGCAAACTTTATCCCAACCCGCAAGTTGGAACTTAATTTCTTCCCCCATGCCTCCCCAAAGAAAGTTGCAAATAATTTTCTCCATACAAGGAGCCACACTTGCAGTTAATGGAAAAGGGATAAGAAATAGGTATGGAGGTTAGATAGGGTGCTCTTGATAAGAGTCAAACGACCACTTTTGGACAAATATAGCCGTTTCCACCCAGTCAATCTTCTTTCAATTCTTTCTAACACACCATCCCAAATGGTTTTTGTCTTGAAAGCAGCACCCAACGGAAGGCCAAGAAATTTCAAAGGCAGCAAAGCAACCTTGCAACCCAAGATATTCGCCAAGTCTTGGATATTATGTACACCGCACATGGGAACCATTTCAGACTTTGAGATATATACCTTCAAGCCTAAAACAGCTTCGAGTAATACAGCCCTCAAGTACTGCAAATGATCACTGTGCGGCTCGCAAAACAAAAGTGTGTCATCAGCAAAGAGAAGGTGAGATATAGTAACCCCACCCACTGAAAATCCAGCAAGAAAACCTCCATTCATTGCCGCTTGCAACATTCAACTTCGTGCTTCCATAACAACAACAAATAGCAGAGGGGAGAGAGGATCCCCTTGCCGTTGTCCCCTAGAACTGTTAAAGAATCCTTCTAGTACTCCGTTCACCAAAACAAGTAACGAACCATAGATATACAATGCCTACTTAGCAACTCATCAAGCTACCTTGGTTTTTTTAGAGCATCTCTTTGCAATTTCAATTCTTTTAACCAGACATTACTAATATAGGTAAGCAAAAGGGAATGATTCATGCCTTCTAATGTACATATTGATTTGAATACTAAATATATAATATTAGAAGTCAAAAAGCAAACTACGATACCACTATAAACTTCAAGTGTAGACTGATTTGAGGATAAGTCCAGCCCCTGCACATAATTCAAACTAGAATTACTATATTCTTCACCATGCATGTATGATTAGCACACAGTAGAAGCCGACACAGCTTCAATTGGACTTTCAGTCGATTTCTTCAGCATTAAACCCAGATCGCCACATAACTTAAGGTTCCCAAACTGTAATTAAATAATCTAATACTGAAATTTTGAATATATCCTACTAATTGATTGCACATATTGCCTCAAACAATTCAATTCGCGTGCCAGTGCAAGATCATATAAGAAATTCCAAACCATAAACATTCAAATTGAAGTAATTCAAAGCCATGCGTTAGTTGAAAACTCTGCGCGCAACATTTTCCCCATTTAATAATGCAAACCTCACAAAACTCTTATAGTTATTCCCACGGTTAGTCCCGCCATATAAACTTCGCTATACAACATCCCAAATTGATTTAGAAATACGAAAAGAAGAACTTTGAAGTCATAATCTACAACTTATTGAGGCTATTCCATCCAATCAGTTCCAATGGTTTCACAAAAAGCAAAGAAACTCAATAGTTAAATAATATCTAAAAAATCAGTGCCATAAATCCGAGTTCACAAACCAACAACGCCCAAACATCACGAATATGAAAAAACTCTTAGATTCGAAGTACCGAAGAAATACGACATCTTTGGAATATATTCTAAACCTAATTAATGGAACATCGTCATCCATCTACGATTCCTACTACTTATCTTTGGAGAGACCGTACTTCTCCTGGAGCTTGGTGATCTCTTCCTCCTTCTTCTTGTGGTCGAACTTCTTGCTCATCTTGGCCTGCTGGTAGTAGAGCACGATGAGGTACCGGTTGGCGACGTTGAAGCCGGAGAGGTGGTCCACGGCGGTCTTGGCATCATAGATGTCCTCGTAGACCACGAAGGCCGTGCCGCGTGTGTCCTTACTCGTCCCCACCCTTATCTGCCGTATCGCCCCGTACTTCCCGAAGATGTCATACATCTCCTCGCTCGATATGTTGAAAGGCAGGTTCCGCACGTACAGCACGCGGTTCACCTCCGGCGGCAGCCGCGTGTTCGCCTTCCGCAGGCTGATAGTGGCCATGCTTGAATTGAAGTGGCTCGCTTGTTTGGACAAGGAGAAAATATGGGAAAGTGTTTTTCGCGATAACCCTCTCTCTACTCTTTAATCCATGAATCCTCGATGATCCGTCCATCACCGACTCATTTACCTAAGCAGACAAACCTGTCCTCTACATGATAGTCTATTTACAAGATTACCCCAGAAAATGGTCTCTCTTTATTTTAAATTTGATAACCTTTCGTAATAATTCTACATATAAAAAGTGTATAAACATCATGAAATTATTTTGAAAGAGTAGAATTAATTATTAAAAAATTAATTTTTTTATATAGATCACGTATTTACTCGCAATTATTTTGAAAGAGTAAGATTTCCTATTAAAAAATTAATTTTTTTTTCATATAAATAGCATATTTACTCACTTTTTTCAAAGAAATTATACGGTATTTACGCATTTCATAACTACAAATATCATTTATCAGCCTTTTATCACATCTACTCTACATAGTGGCTATATATAAGATAAAAAATGATAAACACACGTCACTTTTCACAATATTTTACATAACAATTGTTGGGGAGTATTTTCGTTAGGTGCCTAAGGCCAACGGGGGCCAGCCCTAAGCCCAACATCAGGCAGGTTCCCCATATTCCAAATAGCCTGAGAGAGTCTAGCCTGAACCCACAGAATTTCATCTTCCCCTGACGGTTTGGGAAGAACCCATAATCCATGTAAATCAGGTATAACTATTCAGGCTAAGATGAGACATTGCAGAAGAAGCACGGGAAGCAAAGGCAGAGGAAGGAGAAGGAAACACGCCAAGAGGAACAGACCTAACTCAAAGCAGTACTAAAAGATCACGCCGCATTAAATAAGTTGCATTAAATAAGTTCACCAAACAATCACGTGCATTAATGGTTGATCCCAGATGACCACGCTACATTAAAGACAATATGGCGGAAGGAGGTCCAAGAGAATTTTCCTCCATCCTAGCCCGTAGGATATGGCCATCTAATCCCCTGGGCTGGGTATATAAAGTCCCTTAATTTTCAGGTAAAGGGATCGGATTTCTCTCTAATCAAGCCTTCCTGCTAAAAACTCTACATTAACCATCTTTACTAACTCTTTAGTAATCTGTCAGTGAATTAATCATCGAAGGTTACTCGGGCTACCCCAGGGCCACTCTTCTTGATTTCCTTTTCTTTGTTGCAGGCCCCATAAGCAGAAGATCACGACCGCTAAGAGCCCAACCTAAAAGTGTACGAAACACGTCATTAACAGCAATATTTTAAAATGAGGGATATTTTTATAAACTATCTTATAAAAGTAATATTATTGTACAAAAAACTCATAATTTACATGTATTGTGAAATGTATTGTGTGAATATTATTGTTTAAACGAGTGATATATTTTGTTTTTATTGATATTTAATGCTTGAAAACAGCATTCCAACTAATTTCGGTGTGCAAAAATCCTCAGCAATAGATGAGTGACATATAAAATCACTAATAATTAGTAATGACAAGATTTAAAATAAAAAATATTATTATTTCTTAAGTTAACGTATTGAGTATAGAGAATAACTTTCACTTAGACTTGTTTGGGAACACAAATCATCTCATCTCAAAATTTTTTATAATTTTCTTCTCAATCATCACTCAAACAAACATTTGTCAATTTCAAATTTTCAATTTTTTCATCTAATCATTACAATTTTTTCAAACTTTCAAACAAAACATAAAAAAGAATACTACTTTTTCAAATTTTAAAATATAAATAATATTAAAAAATTATATTTTAACAATCTTTTCATTTTATAATATTTTTCCAAGACCTAATAAAAGATCTTAACTCAAACTAGTTCACTACTATACAAAAATCATCTTACTACTATTTACCGATTTTCCATCTCAAGTCATTCTCCAAACATCCCTTAATCCTAACAAACTCGAATTCTAAAATATTCTCTCGTCAACACCAGAAAACATTTGAAAAAACAAAACCCCTGAGCATGACGTGCTAAGAGGTAAACTTATAATTAAGTTGTCCAAATATAAGTGGAAAAGAGATTCATGATCACCCTGCCAAACTAAGGCAATTTAAATAATCCAGGATTGGTTTAGAGGGAATGTGTTTTTTCTCATTTTGGCGAATGTTAGACCTTGTTTTGGTCCATATCCCCTTGGTCAATGTCTATGGATCATTACATGGTACTGCATGCCATAACAAGTATTGATAGATAAATTTCTGATTGTTGTAGAAAGATGAAGAATGATAGTAAATCAATCCTAAGAAGATTTTGACCTATATCAATTGCTGCATTAGGCCCTGATTTTCTAAGAACCCAACCCACTCATTGTCAATATCTTGCACCCTTAGGCTAAATTTCGAGTTCTGTCCTGTAAATATGATGGCACAGGTTCATCAGTAAAAGCATAAGCAATAAAATCTGCATCTTTCCTTTCTTTTTCTTTGGCCTAAATATTCAGTAACCTTTAAAGTGTGCTGCATATGCCATTTCCTACCTCTTTTTGAGTTTCCACAGCTTTTAGCTCTTCAGACTCAAGGAAAAAAATAATAATAATAACATAATTAGAAAACAGTATAAAATAATTCCATTAAATTATTAAACAGTGAGATGGTGGCAGGAGCATGAACTCCTTCATCTCTATTTCATACAAACTCACTCAAGACCATGTATACTTGAGCATCGTGTATTCTTGTTCCTCCATGAAAAACTAAATATTGTTGAGGTAATACAACACGAGTTTAAGCTGTGGATTTAAATCGCTTTACTGGAGCTTTGAGGGAAGACAAATACTTGGCATCTAACTTGTCAATTCCATCAAACAGATAACTGAATGGTGGCATTTCTACATACTTTCCAGAACCAGGAACAACCTTCAGTTCATCATTTTCCCAAACAATTCTTCCTCCAGCAATTGTCACTTCAACTTTTCCCTAAGAACATAAAGTCAGCTTTTAAAATCTAACTGACTAAGACAAATTTAAATGGGATATATGAATGTGCATGATCTCAGAGTGAGAGAGGACTTTGAAGATTTATCAAATTCAAGCATGTACAAAGAATTCAACAGTGACCAAAGGGAGGTTCGTAAGGAGAGCAAAATATATACAAATTATGTGGGGGGAAAAGATGGTTGGAATCGAGTATTATTAGTACTAAAAATTGCATTTGAGTTTAAATCAAGTATCATTTCCATTATTTGTCTATGCAATTTGCATGGACATTTTTACATTTGTAGTATCAGACATTCAAAAAAATCAACTGGAATGGCTTTGCTCTCATGTTTTTGTATCATGAAGGGGAAAAAAGGAAGGGGGGAGGGGGAAATATACTTTGTAACTCTAAATTGTCACCCTTTTTGCAACGTGACACTCAAACTATTATTTTGAGGATGCAATTTGTCAAATTTGGTCTTTGGGTATCATGTTGCAGATGGGGTGACAGTTTGGAATTGCAAAGGGTATTTTTCCAAAAGAACAAAAGATAGAAGATGTTAAAAAATAAAAATAAAAAATAAGCAAAGATTACACCAATATCAATGAAGATAAAGAAATGCGTAAAACATAAGTTTTAACCAATGAGGTAGCTGATAAGAAAATGGTGGTGCTATTACATGGCGATGGGGAATTTTAGATGCAGTGACATTGTTCTCTATTTCCAGCTGTGGGTTCCTTTTTTTTTTCTTTTCTTTTTTGGCCAGAACAGAATAATCACTAAACCCCATCATCTCCAACCATTATATGCCGACCAAACACCTAATTATAAGGGGGGAAACAACCACTTGACTACAAAAGCAGGTGGTCACTTTCTCTGATTAACGCATTTAATGACATGAAATCTATAAAAGATTCTCTATGGTGAACAATCAGTTCTATTATAGCCATTTTATAAGATTCTCATAATTTAGATGTCTTCAAAACATATTTAGGAAAAGATATGTGACAACACTCTGCATCCCTATTTCACTATATTATAGCCATTTTATAAGATTCTCATAATTTAGGTTTCTTCAAAACATATTTAGGAAAAGATATATGGCAACACTCTGCACCCCTATTTCAGTCAAAATGAACATAACACTCTGCTTTCTCACAGACAGCATAATTTTTTCAAATAAACCGAAACATAAAGCTAGCAACATTCATCATCTTGGCTTAACTAAAACTTTCATTCATTGTAGATAAATGAGGAATAAAAGGGTGTTATGCATTTCTTTTTCAGGAAAGATATAAATAGATTTTATTTTTTTATTTCATAGTATTTTTTGCACACACTAAAACATGGATTAACCTACAAATTTAAGATGGTTGCCAAGACATACAAATAGGCTACTAGCAGTATCCACCTATCAAAATTCTTGAACCAATTAGGTCCGTATATGTCATAGCTCACACCCCTTGCCTTCTTTAGCACAAACCTTCAATTTGTAGGATGCTTACATGATTGGAAAAAAACAAAAAAAAAACTTATACCATTACATTTAAGGTCGTGACAATCATATCCACCTATGTCCCACGCTCATTATAAACTCAAAAAAGAATTTAGGAGCCACATTTGTTTCAGGATTCTGCAGAAACTCTTATCTATATTATGTATTTTTCACAAGCAACATTAATGTATGACTATTCATCATTTACCATTCTTTTGCATGCCAGACATATTTCAATATATATAATAAGAAATATGTATGGCATTATTAAGTCACAGAAACATATTTATGGCTGCATCCGTGTCTAGATATCTCGGAGTTGGTGTGTCTACAAATTATAGCTCTATAAGAAAAAAAATCATTTAATCTCTAAATGATAGCAGATACAAAGACTACCTTTCCTTTCCTTCCCTCAAAAACATTTGTATCCGATCGGGAGTGGTGGGACTTTGCAGTTATTTCAAAGCTTGAGTTTGGGTTGAGTATAATTATATCCGCATCAGATCCAGGAAGAATTGCTCCTTTTCTTGGATATATATTGAAGATCCTAGCACTGAAAAAAGCACAGACAGTGAGATCATTTAGTCATACTTCAGGCATCTTAATGAGGATTAGAAAGCAAGACACATAATATTTGCTTTCAATTTTTTTTATTAAATATCAAACAACCAGAGATAATCAGAGCAATAGAATACCATTCCGTGCTTGTTACCCGAACATAATCAGTGACAGAAATTTGGCCAGACTCCTGCACAAATACATGAAACTGAAAAAAAGGAGCAATTTCTAGAACAGATTTTATATTGATCTTCTTATTTTGAGGGAATGGGCAAGAAATTTCTTGAAACTTACCACCATTATATCCCATACCAAATGCATTCTCTCCTCAATACCTAAAGATTCCCAGGCCACATCTATTAGAAAGTAGTATAACATACATTGGGCCCAAATAATTATTCAGACCCATATAAATGATTAAGGAATTTTAAGAGACCAATATGTGTGTTCACCATTGACGCCATTGGGAATTTTTCGAAAATCATTCATCCCTAGAGCTTTCTGTGTAGAATTCCAGGAGCAATGGTCGGTTCCTACAAGCTGCACAGTTTAAAGTGCCCCCTGAGAAACAAATTCAAATCTCCATAAAACCAATAAGGTCAAGTCTTAGGCAATCCGACAACTGAAAGAAAGTCGGACAAATTAGCAGGTATATTTTTGGCTTTTAGCACATAGTTATCAGATAAATTTGGAGACTGAATTCATAGAAAAATGTTTTTTAAACCCATGTAATGGATAATAAGAATACCCATCTTCTTCTTGGAAGCCTTTCTAAAATCTCATATGAAATCATAAGCTCCTGGGACGTCAAAAGTCCCAGCTTTTGTGATTAAACTACTTTCTCTAATGAGGAGATAGAAACCTGCAAAACTCCTGTCGAAAGGGCAGCTTGAAGGGCCTTGTCATGTCCAGGTGCCCTAAGAGGGGGGCTCATGAGAAATCTGAAACACGAAAGGATGTAATGTTGAATAGTCAAAACCCACAGAAAGTATAAAAATCAAAAAACAAAATAATAAAATAAACCATAAATAAAAGGGGTGAAGGTTCTTGCTTTGCTGCAGTGATGAAGTCAGGGTCCCAAACCCCAGAACCATCAAGGGCTAACCCAGCAGCAGTTGGCTCTCCAATAACCCTCTGCCCTGAATTGAGAAAACAAGTAGTTGATCTTCTCTAATCAATAAATCATAAAAAAAGAAGAAAAAAAATTGCACCAGGAGATCAGTATAAATTGTGACCTTTTTATGATGAGGAAACCAAGAGATCAAGCAAACCCAGCATTCTCTTACCCAGTCAAAAGGGTATTATGACTTTTAGTAATGAAAAATGCCAATTTGAAGATCACGGCAAACTAAATCAACCAGCTAGGATGGGAAAGAATACGTGTCACAGGATCTTAATAGCCCACTTATCAAATTTCTGCGCATACTTGTATGCATGTCTATATCAACGTGATAGCCATTTCTTCCAACTTTAGCGTTTTAGTGTCAATGTATAACAATATAACAATAGATTGTATATAGGTAGGTTAGTCAACACGCCCCTAAATAGCACATGGTGCTGTTAACACGCCCCTAAATAGAGGTAGGCTGCACATGGTGCTGCTGAATATCATGAGTAATCTAAGGGGTCATAGATAGGTGATCTTCCCGCTCAAAAGTACAGTACACAAGCCATGTAAATTCTATATAAGTGTGAATAAATCCTCTGAAAAACGATCATCGAATCCATTTAACATGGTATCAGAGTTTTCTTGAAATTTTTCGGTCTATCTCTAGTGTTGTGGTCCTACAAGAATTTTTTTTAAAGAAATTCTCACCGAGCTGCATTTCTTCTCGGTTTTGTTCCATTATGTTCTGCTCTTGGTTCTTCTCGGTTCTGCACAGCTGCTCTGTCCTTCTCGGCCCAACTCTTGGTATTTCGGCAGTCTCAGTGCTCTCCAATCCTTCTTCGTGTGGCAGGTTCTCGGTCCAGTTTTTTGGTGTTTCGACAGTCTCTGCATCAGTCTCTGCATCAGCAGGTTTTGCGGTTCAGTTTTTCGTGTGGCAGGTTCTCTGCCATTTTTGTTCGTGTGGCTTGATTTCTACAGGAGAGAAAAGTTCTTCTTCTCCGTGAGCTCCTGAAATCTTGTTGGCTCTGTCCTTCTCGGCACAGTGATCTGTCTGATTTGTGGTTCACGGCAACATCACAGTTCTCGGCAAACCTAGGTTCTCGGCAACCCCATCACTTGCTGCTCTATTTACTCTCCTGCATCAGTCGGCAAAACCCATCACTTGCTGTCCTTATTTTTCTCTCGGTTGTGGTATTCTCTCCATCCAGCAATATATATATATTTTACTTTTCCAGCAGCTTCACGTGAAGAGGGGTATCTTTTGGTCTATTTATTCTCCTACATCAGTCTCAGTCGGTCTATATACTTTTCAGTCTATATATATCTTTCGGTCTATTTACTTTTCTCTTGGTTGTGGTATTCTCTCTCGGTCTCAGTCGGTGCTCTCCATCCAGCAATATATATTTTATTTTTTTTCCAGCAGCTTCACGTGAAGAGGGATCTCTTTCGGCACATTGATTTTAGTTGTCAGAACCACTGATTACTTTATTTTTTATCTTCACGTGTTGATTAATCCATAGTCGGCACGTGTTGATTAATTTATTCTCCTTCACGATTAATTTATTATCTTCACGTGTTGATTAATTTATTATCTTCACGTGTTGATTAATTTATTAATCCATAGTCGGCACGTGTTGATTAATTTTTTTTTCTATGGATTCTGCACCTGTATGTATCAAGTTTACAGGCAACAATTATTCTACATGGGCGTTTCAGTTTGAACTCTTTCTTAAGGGAAAAGATCTTTGGGGTCATATTGATGGCACGGATGTCGCCAAACCCTCTCCGTCTGAAAAATCTCCGGCTGACAAATCTTCTCCGTCATGGGCTGTGCTTGATGCACGCATCATGTCTTGGCTTCTTGGTTCAGTGGAGCCCCATCTTGTCACCAACTTGCGACCTCATTGCTCCGCTCAATCTATGTGGGCTTATTTGAAGAGGGTTTATCATCAGGACAATGATGCTCGTCGCTTTCAGTTGGAACATGCGATTGCCATGTTTCAACAGGGTAGTCTTTCTATCCAAGACTACTACTCAGCCTTTCTGACTCTTTGGCATGAATATGCTGATTTGGTTACAGCGAATGTTCCTGTTGACACTTATATAGAATTTACATGGCTTGTGTACTGTACTTTTGAGCGGGAAGATCACCTATCTATGACCCCTTAGATTACTCCTGATATTCAGCAGCACCATGTGCAGCCTACCTCTATTTAGGGGCGTGTTAACAGCACCATGTGCAGCCCACCTCTATTTAGGGGCGTGTTGACTAACCTACCTATATACAATCTATTGTAGACTATTGTTATATTGTTATACATTGACAGCCCCCCTCAAATTGATGCCCGTAGATCAACAAGCATCAATTTGCTGCTTAGGAAGCAATGTCGATGACGAGTGAGAGCCTTGGTGAAGATATCTGCAATTTGTAGTTCGGTTTATTCAATCAAAGTCCAATCTGATGGACGTTTGGAACGTTACAAAGCTCGACTTGTTGCTCTTGGAAATAATCAAGAATATGGTGTCAATTATGAAGAGACCTTTGCTCCTGTGGCTAAGATGACTACTGTTCGTCTAATTCTAGCGCTTGCTGCTTCCAATGATTGGCCACTACATCAAATGGATGTTAAAAATGCTTTCCTTCATGGTGATCTTAAAGAGTGTATTTACATGAAGCCACCCCCGGGATTGTTCGCCTCTCCGACTTCACAAGTGTGTAAGCTTCGTCGCTCCCTTTATGGTCTCAAACAGGCACCGAGGGCCTGGTTTGATAAATTCCGCACAACTTTATTACAATTTTCATTCAAGCAGAGCAAGTATGATACTTCATTGTTTCTTCGGAAATCAGACATGGGTCTTGTTGTTCTTTTGGTTTATGTTGATGATATTGTGATCACTGGTTCCGATTCTGTCTTACTTGGCCAGCTCAAGACTCATCTCTTAGAGTCCTTTCATATGAAAGATCTTGGATCTCTCACATATTTTCTCGGTCTTGAGGTGCATCGTAATTCTTCTGGTATTTCACTCAATCAACATAAGTATGCTAGTGACTTGGTGGCTACAGCTGGTTTACAGGAGGCTACTTCTGTTGATACTCCTATGGAATTAAATGTCAAGCTTCGCAAAGAGGAGGGTGACTTACTTGCTGATCCCAGTTTATATCGAAAGTTGGTTGGTAGCCTTGTTTATCTCACTATTACTAGACCAGACATTTCCTTTGCTGTACAGCAAGTCAGTCAGTTTCTTCAGACTCCTCGGCATCTTCATTTGGCTGCTGTTCGTAGGATCATACGCTATGTTCAGGGCACTTCTGCCCGTGGTTTATTCTTCCCGGCCAGCAATTCTACTCGTCTCGCTGCTTATAGCGATGCTGATTGGGCTGGTTGTGCGGATACAAGTCGCTCCATCACTGGTTGGTGTGTGTTCTTAGGAAATGCATTGATTTCTTGGAAGAGTAAGAAGCAAGACAGAGTGTCTAAATCATCTACGGAATCTGAATACCGAGCGATGTCTTTAGCTTGTTTTGAAATTATTTGGCTTCGGGGTATACTTGCTGAGCTCGATTTTTCTGAGACCGATCCCACACCTTTACATGCCGATAATACAAGTGCCATTCAGATAACGGCCAATCCTGTCTATCATGAGCGCACGAAGCATATTGAAGTCGATTGCCATTCTATCCGTGAAGCATTTGAAGCTCGTGTTATCACTCTTCCACATATTTCCACTGAACTACAAATTGCGGATATCTTCACCAAGGCTCTCACTCGTCATCGACATTGCTTCCTAAGCAGCAAATTGATGCTTGTTGATCTACGGGCATCAATTTGAGGGGGGCTGTCAATGTATAACAATATAACAATAGATTGTATATAGGTAGGTTAGTCAACACGCCCCTAAATAGAGGTGGGCTGCACATGGTGCTGTTAACACACCCCTAAATAGAGGTAGGCTGCACATGGTGCTGCTGAATATCAGGAGTAATCTAAGGGGTCATAGATAGGTGATCTTCCCGCTCAAAAGTACAGTACACAAGCCATGTAAATTCTATATAAGTGTGAATAAATCCTCTGAAAAAGGACCATCGAATCCATTTAACATTTAGGACCATACAATTTAGAGATACATTGAGAAGGATGGTTCTGGTATGTTGACAGCCGACATTAAAGTTCCTTTCACGCCCTAATAAAATAAATTTTAGCATCTTCGATCAATTTTTTGTTAAGGGAAGCAATTGTCAAAAAAAATTGTTAAGGGAAAATTGATGAGAACATTTTGATTATTGTGTTTGTTTAGATAGTTGAAAAGAAAAGTTTTTTGGATTGCTATATGGCTGACTGTGAACTATGGAACCGAAAGTGGCCAACTGAAACACCCGGTCCAAAAAATGTGTATTTGAGATGAGGATGCACGACAACAAAATGAAAGACAGGAAAAAGATGATGAAACTTTTAAAAGGGTGGAGATGGCACCAATTAAGGATAAGATGAAGGGAAATCATTTCAGATGGTTCAGCCTGTGCAGAAAAGCTATGACATAGCGGGAAGAAAAATTGAAAAATTGCAATATTATGTAACCTAAAGGTTGTGGAAATGGCCGAAGGCAAGGCAAAAGAGAAACTAATAAGAATCAATAAAGGCATCCTTATCAAAGATTTAAGAGAGAGATATGTCGTCAGACAATTCTGAGCCCAATTAGTTGGAAAAACGGTAAGTGTTGAGGTTCGTTGGAAATTATCTCAATAATTTAACACCATCCAAGCAATATAGTTCATCCATCAAGGCCTTGTGATTGAGTAAAAGAATGGATCTTTTGGTCAAGGAGCTGTACAAGACAATCTATTTCCTCCTTTCTTATCTTCTCCTTCTAGCCAAATCCTAGAGTAACTCCTAACATAGTATACACTTATTAGTTGTTATGATGATATCATGAGATCTTATCAGCATCTAGATGTGGGCTAGTACAAGCATCCTCTTAATTTGAAAGTACAGGATTTGAATCGGCATCCCTTCACTAAGTCCTAAATGCATTGTTTTATCCCAAAGATTTCATTGCATTCAAAAGATAACCTTGGTGATTAATTAAGAAAGATAATCCATGGCCACCTTAACAGCACGAAAAAATTGATCAAAAGAGTTTTGAGGGTAAGAATGACAAGTGAACCTAGCAAGAAACAACTATTATTTGCTGGTCCTGCTTATGATCAATATGCTCTAATTTGAAATATTTGGAAGTATGCTAGTAGAAGCATCCATGTGCTGACATCACGTCAGCCACTTTTTGCAATTGAAAAAAAAAAAACACGAGCCCACTAAGTCAGCAGTTAAGAGATGGAATATAGCACTCATTAATATTAAATCATTCAATTTTTGGAAATTGCATTCATATCATATAGCAAACTTTTCTTTCGTTGAAGAGAGCTTTGCACCCGCCCTAGGAAGTAAACCCCAAATATATGACCCCACCCACCAAAACCTTTACAGATAATTTCATGATGAGGGCAATACTTAAGACTGACCAAATCTAATATCATGTACTCGAATGGTTGGCTCAAGTGGTAAAGGCCTTGGGATTGAGGGTATGCTCCCCCAGGTCTAAGGTTCAAATCCCCTTGGGTGCAAACAATCTTTAGGGGCTATCAGACTAGGGGATTTTCCCCTTGTATTACCCGAGGTACACTTACGGGAAACTCCTTGCCGAGGGCCTGTGCACTCCCAGGATTAGTAGGGACACTGTTCTTAGACACTTGGTGCCAATAAAAAATATCATGTACTTGTCTTTTTTCCGAACTCACAAAATATATTTTTTTGATGAATAAGAAAATTTTATTAAGACAAGTAAAGAAGCATAGCCCAAGTACACAGGAAGAACTCACAACATATATAACTGCATAATGCTATTTTAGGATAGCAATGCCCATAGGAAAGGGTAAAAAAGTGGAACAGATCATAATCCCATTGTCTGTTTGTCGCAATTTCAACATTCTGACATGCTTAAAAGATGGCCATTATCTTGTTCCAGTATAACTGCTATAAGCATCTAAGCTTTTCTCCTATTAGTTTTATCATATTTCTAAGAGTTAGAAAAAGTACATATGCATTCATATCTGGATATGAGCAACCAAAAAAAATTGACATTATATGTCACCAAAAAGGAAAATGCCCAATTTCAAATGTAAAGGTGCAGTTTTTACAGTCCAATAACATGATACTCCATAAAAGTAGACTGATGATGCAGTCAAAATAATTTTATCAAATCAAACAAAAATCTAAAATCGTAGGGAGAATAAGACCTGTCTTTCGAGCCCTAGCTATTTCTTCCACAGCATCAATACTCATTACATGAACTACATAGAGAGGAGTATTCACAAAACTTGCCAAACGAATTGTTCGAGCAGTTGCCTCTCCTTCCAGCTGTATAGACATCAAAGTCAAATCATATGGTGAATTTCTTCAGAGACATCATGGAATAAATTGGAGTCAACTACAAGTGAAAGAACAGATATACTTCTTTAGTCATTAGCCCAACCAAACAACATAGTGATGTATCATCACTTACTGAAAAATGAGGTAACTACAAGCAGTTACCATGCTTTTAGTATAGCCATGAAACTAAAGATATTGACTATTCCATTAAGAAGCCTATAACTTTATCACAGATTATCAAACAAAGAGAAGCTTATCCCTAAAGAAAAATTATTTACCATGCCAAAATTTTAGAGCTTATAGTCTTTTTGAGCCAGAAGACAAGGAAATAAAACGTATCTTTAATAATTTTTTTTTGATAGGTCATATCTTTAATAATGAATATGTGCTAATTTGTTGAAGGAAACAAATGAAGCCTTGGCCATGAGTTGAAATAACAGTTCATGCAGCAGCCTTGAGAGATGACGAGTGTAAGTTTTTTTTATAAGTAAATGACGAATGTAAATGTCATGTTTTAGACAAAAGTGATAAATTATGAATGTAAGTGTCATGTTTTAGACAAGATTGAAACATTTAGGATGATGCTTCCATTCTCAAAATTAAAATAATATTAATAAAAACAACAACAACAATAATAACGATAATAATGATGGTGATGATGTCACACATGACAAATACTGGGGTCATTTTAAGGACCTCACTTCCTTACTCTGTAAGTCTTCTACAGAGTTGTTACCGATCAGAAAAGGAATTACAAAAAAAAAAAAGGAAGAAAATAATGAAATAAAAAAGAGGGATCAAAAGAAAGAGATACCATGAATTGACCCAATAATATAAATTTTATTTCATAACTAGAACGAAGAAATGACAATGAGCACCTCTTATAGATTTCAACTGCCTAGGACTTTGGAGGCAATCAATTAGATCTTTTCTGTAAATAATTTAAAACCAAGGTTGTCTTGCCATACAATCCTCAACCGGGCTTCTTATCAACAGCAGAAGCAATCCTATGGGAGTATCTTGGGTTCTCCTCTATTTTTAACTTGGGTATGTATACACTTTATTTTTTCTTGAGAGACATGGCTATCGTATGTCCACAACGGGACTATGGCTGCTTTTATGTGTTACAGATCAGGTACACTACATGTATAGACAGAATGCCATGTGTGAGACTCTAACTGCATACAGCTCGAATAAAGACTCCTATGTAAGCCTCACTTAGTTGTGTCTGAGTAATTATTCCTCAGATGAGCAAGGAAAGAACTGGTAGATTGATGAAAAGATAGAAGAGAGGGCTGAGATGAAGTAGCGTAGCACCAGTCGGTGGTGAGGAGATAGACATGACGGGCCCATGACATTTGAATTTCTCTTACATTTTATGTTTTCGAATCAGATTCTATCAAATATTTCACATTTTCTACAATCATCTCTATTTTAGGAAGGATGCCACATAGTTCCTCAATTAACTAGATGGGTAACCTTTAGGGATTACAGAGAACATGGGACTCAAATTTCCCTGTCCTGCACAGAAATATTTTTTATAGCTGATGGCCCTCATCATGCCTTTGTAGAAGAACAGTAGTTCCCAATATTGATTAACACAAAGAGTCTCTTTAAGAAGAGGGCTTAGCACGATACTTCTAATTTATCTTTGTAATGCAATTGGATGTTGTTGTTAGTTTTTTCTTATACCTAGTTTTTTTTTTCTTTCTTTCTTTCTTTTTCAACGGATAAATGAGGGTGCGACCCGAAGAGGTATATCTTTTATCACATTTTGAGTGTCATCAACCTCATGTGGCATTGTATAAGAATATCCTCCACCAAACCCCCCCCAAAAAAAAAAAAAAAAATGCCAGAGAAATGGGCATGATGTGATGATAGACACAAAACAAAAGGGTAGGAAAATTACAGGAGTTCATTACCTGTACTGTGAGTGGCGAAACAGTTAAATCCCTGTAATGCAATGCAATGTATGCTCTATTTGGAAGGAGAGGCACTCAATCAGTAATTTTAGCCCATCATCATAACAATTAAAAAAAAAAAAGTTGTAAATGGTAAAAATAAGAAAGATAAAATAGAATAACATGGTCCAAAAGAGGAATTCCATTAGATCATATTTATTTTCAGATTGATACTACAAAATAGCATAGTCCAGAGCAGCAATTCCATATAAGATTACCGATGGGGGTCTTGAAAGAGCATGTCCCTCTGGACCAGTAATACCAAGTTCTATCATTCTCTTCTGTCCTTCATACACAGCATCTCCATTTTCTGCATGGACCATAGCTAAAGCACCAAGGGACTTGCACTTCTTAAACCCTTCCAATAGAAGCTCATCATTAACCATAAATACTCCCTTGTAGGCCAGGAAGAACTTGAAGGAGTTGATACCTATATATTGGAATATACAATAAAATCATAAACACACTTCATATGAAACAAAGAGGAAATTAAAGTAGTGCTCACCAAAATCCAATGGAAGACAAATTTTGTGCAGTACAAATTACAAGTATAGAAAACCAACCTTTTTCCTTAACCATGATTTCCATTTCTTTTGAAACAACTTCATCCCATTTTGTAACTGCCACATGGAAACCATAGTCCATGCAAGACTTCATTGCTTTTTTTATATAGGTCTCAAAACCTGCTGTTAAACTCCCATTAACTGGTATAACAAAATCAATGTGCATTGTTGTTCCACCAGCTAATGCTGCAGCCTGACCACTGAAGAAGTCATCAACTGTCTCCATACCCAATCCGTTCATAGCTAGGTGTGCATGAGGATCAATTCCACCTGTTCTTGTAACAAAAATGTGGTTGTAGAACATTTAAGGACTGGATTATACCCAATTACCAATAAGTGTTGGAAACAGAAATGGGCAAAGCAGTAAAACTTTGAGATGCTCAGATAAAAAAAATAAAATAAAATATTAAGTTTGAGATGATGAGTGACTGAGGGATAAAAATCGGGGCCAGTCCTGACACTTCATAGGTGTAATATGTCAAGAAAGGCTGGAACTCAATATGACTGAACCCAGCACAGGATAAAGCCATGCAAGAACCACGCAATACTAGATTCTATCCTTCCAACTTCCTAAGGTATGATAGAAGGGATTGTATGCTTGTAGAAGCCCTTTTGGTACCAGTTTTTCTACTTTGTTTTCATCGGTTGTCATATAAATGCAATGAAGAAGAATAGTCTGTCTCAGACGTCTAGCTAAGAAAGAAGTAATAGGTAAAGTCTTCTTGTTCCAAATGTTGAAACCGTGAATGGAACTAAGAAAGAAGAAATATGCAAGTCTCTGTTCCAAATGTTGATGCCGTAGTCCTCGTGTTGTTCACTTCCGAAGCAAATATAGTGAAATTGGAGATCTCTTCAGTAGTCGTAATATGAAAACTAACCTGGCATGACAAACTTTCCAGTGGCATCAAGCACAGTAACATGATCAGGAACCTGCCAAAGGCAATCAAACAAGTCAAAAGCAAAACAAAAAATAGCAAGCATGGAATAAAAAAATTGAAAAGGAAATACGAAGAGTAGACAACAGGCCAAAATATGGAAGGGGCCCATAAAAATCAGAACAAAGAAGTCCTATATGTCTGTAACAAAAAGCATCATGGAACTCAATGTGAAAAGTAATTGTTTTGAGAAATATAGTCCCTCCGTCCATAATAGATCATGTTTACAAATGATATGCATTTAAATGAAACAAATAAGCTTCCTAAATGCCCTTAGATATGCCAAGAAAGGCAGCTTCACGTGTAAGGGCAATACGGGAAGCTAAATGAATAAATGCTTTCCTTTTTGAAAAGGTTCATCAATTTTTGAACAATTCAAAGGAACACACAAGAGACAGATAGTACAAAATCCCATATTACCAGTGGGCTTGTGAATGTAAGAGCGATGAGTTGCATGATGCATGGTAGCTTGAGGCCTTAATCTGCTATAAGCCTAGAAATACAAGGAGACGGGAATGATTAATTTTGACAGAACATGTTCAGCACCCTATGAAGGATAAATTATTTATTTTAGTATACCAAAGTGCGGTATTGATTGTCAAATATCTAGGCTTGGCTAGCTTCTAGGACTTATCATGCAATTATCAGCCACCTTTTTCAAAACTAATTTACTATGAATATCCTACACTAGCCCCCAATGAGATAGAGGAATTCAAAACCCTCTTCCTCAACACCCTCTTCCTTTGGACAGCTGCGATAGACCTTAATGGGCTTAACTTTCATGATTTCCTTATTTATTTTCCCCTTCTAGATAGATGTATTTCCTCTAGTTAAGTGGATTTATAGTATATTTCCTGTGCACTTAGATTGAGCCTTTCAACTAATAAAATCTAATTATAAAAAATGAAATTGGAAACAATAAAATAAATAAAGTAATACATAACGGGAGCGTGGAGAAACAAAAAGATATTCACCTCATTTGTGGTACTAAATTTAGGATATTTGTGACATTAAGAAAATCCCAAGTAAATGTCCAAACTGCTATACTTGGGTTCTTGCCTATTCTTATGATCAATAAAATTTAGTTTACTTCAAATTTTCCACGTAAAATTCTGGAACGACCTAAATATAAGATATAATTTATATTACGTTCAATACTCAGCTGTCCTTTACCACTATGATATGACCCAGTTCCACCATTTACATCATTAGTCTAATTTACAGATATGACAAACCATTACCATATTCTACCAATCCAGAAACAAATCATCAACTGGATTCACTAGATTAGAAAAAAAATAAAAAAGAAAAGACAAGAAAACCTTGATATTGGGCTTCACAGAAATTATGATCCCATCCTCCACATAAACATCAGCAACCTCTTCTCGATGAGCATTCACAACAGTCCCCCCCTTTATCAATATCTTCGAAGAAGAGGTTGACAACGAGATTCCACATTTGGATTCACCAAGCCCAATCCCAGAATCACAAAACTGAAAAAAAATAAAACATTGGGGAAAAACACATTCGTTTCATCTCACCTGATCATTTATAGAAAAACAAGTTTTCAACCGGGTAGTCAATAGTTGAAGAGATGGGTACCTCGTTTAACTCAGAGACGGAAGAGAAGGTAGAGAGAAGAAGCGCGAGAGAAAAGAGATGGAGGAGTATATGGCTCTTGGAGTTCGACTCCATGACCGATGAGTATGAGACTGACTGAAGTACACAGCGAGTGCCTGTTAAACAAGAACAGAGACGCCAGCCGCCAGGTGAGCTGCCAAATATTCGCTACTTTTTCAAATCTTGTCGCATGTTTTTTATTCTTTTAAAAAATGAAAAATGATATTTGAAATTTACGAGGGTAAAGAAGTGTAATCGTTAATCCGCTAGTCAAATGATGATAGAATTGGATGCCTACGACTATTTCGACGTATAAGTTAATAAAAAATTATATATAATAATTCGAGTATATAATTAGAGGTGTTTTTAGAGTTATATGGTATCTATATATCTTCTATAATAATAACTGGCTATAACATTGCTACAGTAAATTTCCTTTCCGTTTCTGTGTCCGTGTTTACAATCCTTACAAAACACTACGTTTACACTGCTTTTACAATCTGTACAAAACACGACGGCTGGGCAGCGGGAGAGACCAGACCTTGGACGGGAGGTTGTCCACAAGTTATTAATCAGCTGCATGAACACCCATTAGAGCAAGAAGAATACGAAGACGATGATGATGATGAAGAAGAAGAAGAAGAATTAGAGTTGAACCAGGTGGTACCAGCAGAAGAAACTCTGTTGAGTTCTCCACCAGGAGCTCTTGCAGATCCAGAGAACTCAAAGATGGAACCCAAAGCCGAAGCCGAAGCCGGCCACCAAGAACAAGAAGCAGAAGATGACAAGGGAGCTAGCTTTTCACCTTCCTCTGTAATATCGGCAGAGTCAGGGCAAGAATCAGAAGCGCAAGAAGAACAAAGAGATGCGAAGCCTGCAGCTTTAGGCGAAGAAGCAGAGGAGTCAAACGAAGAGAAAGAGATGCCAGAGAGGCCATGGGAAGGGCCTTCCCATGGAAGGCCGGAACCCAAATACCCGATCCCCAACGAACATTATTCAGGTTTTGAGCCAAATATCCAGGAAATTCAGCAAAAGCCAGAGAGAGGGAGTTCAGTCTTGCCGGATTGCTTGTTGTTGATGATGTGCGAGCCGAAGCTGTCTATGGAGGTCTCCAAAGAGACCTGGTTTTGCAGTACAGACTTCATTCGATGCCTCCCAGAGAGACCGGCCAACAAAACAAACGGCGAAGATGAGGTCAAGAAACCAGTCAGCACGGAAGTCTCCAATCCTACACACCCGCCGCACCAGCTGCTGCTGCAGCCTCCACGATCTTCATGCTCGTTCCCAATTGCGGTGGCGGCTCCGGGAGCAGGTTCCTCGATGGCTAGCATGATAAAGCAGAAGCTGGTGGGGTCCAATGGGTATGAACCGTTCGTGCTGACACGGTGCAAGTTGGAGCCAAGGAGGTCGTCGGGTAAGTTCGCCCCGGAGGCTTGTTTCTGGAAGAATCGGAAGATGGAGCCGCACCGCCCGGCTACACTTGATGTAGGTGCGGCTGGGATCGAATTCTGAAATGAAAAAGGAGACGAAGAGAAGCAGCAGCGCACGGATTGAAGAAAGGGAACAACGGTGCGCAGAGAAAGAAGGAGAAGAAAAGAACAGGCGAAGACTATGGCTCGACCAAACAACGCCGTTTGGGAGGATTTAGTGGGCTGGGTTGAAGACTCACATGTTGGGCTGAGCACAAAAGAAAATTAAACTGTACTCAAACAGGCCCGGTCCAAAAATAGAAGAGTTCAACAAAAGAAAAATGCATAATAAAAAATAAAGGCTAAATAAAAACACTACAACTCAATATTAATAAATAAAATAATTAAAGTCCAACATTAAACTAATTTAAAGTAAAGAGTAATTTAAATATAAAACAATAATTAATACTAAAAAAACACATCAAAATAAATTTCACTACTTAAAAATCATAAAATAAATTCAACAAAAAATCCGATAATTATCTCATAATTAAGCAAACACTTCCACTAACTAAAGAATTAATTTGAATAAAAAACTTATTAAAGAATTAATCACATTTTTTATATCCATAATGTGGTATACAGTTGTGATCTCTTAAAAATATATTAACTTGGAATAATTGAAATTGTTTGGTAAGTAAGAGAAATAAATCACACACTTAATAATTTGTATTAATTTATCATATTTTTAATTTTTTACATTTATATTCTTTACTTTTCTATTGATCATATACAAGCATTAAATTCACATCATGTAGGAGCATTTGCCATATTTAAAAAATATTATAACATAGACTTCAAAAAAAGGTGATTCAACTTTGTGCATTAATTAATTTTTTATAAAAAATCATATTATTTTTATTAAAAATCTTATCTTACCCAATTAGGCAAATGTGTTTTGCACGTTGCACTGACTTCTTGGATCAATTGAGATAGCTCTTCTTTATTTTTCAAAACAGTACTTCCCACAGTTGTAACTAGGTTTTACAGATCTTCCATGTATCCAGGCATAAAATCACCAACAAAATAGAACTTTCCATGATTTTATTTTAAAGTAATAAGTAAAAACATAATTGACTATAATTGATAACTGTTTGCATAATAATTTGTTTAAAATAAAATAATTTTCTATGTTTTAAGTTATTACAATTTTAATATCAAAACCTTTATGTTGTATTGTATTAGAGATAATTTGTTATGTTCTAATTTCTCAAATATACAATTGTTTTAATACAATTACTATATTTTTCTTTTATAATATTATTTATTTTCATACAAAAATTTTATATTTATATTTTGCTTCCACTAGGCAAAACATCCATTGGACGTTTTCATTGTACTAGTATATATATATAGACATAGAGACGTATAAAATCATTACTATGATTTGATTATCTTCATGGTTAAATAGGCATGAAGTTTATCTATAATAAATAGGAGTTATCTATTTGCCATATTATCGCTTATCCACCCAACTTAATGAGAAGACTATCAGGTCCTAATGGGCCTTTAGCCTGTGACTTGGGCCGTGTTCGTTATTATCACTCGTGTTTGGAGATAAGCCAATATTAGACCCTTCAACGAGCCTGTACATGTTTTTATTTTTTTTCAAAAAAAGAAAGTAAATAAATATAAAATTTATATGAAAATCTTAATTTTTTAATATATTTGCTGGAATCACGAATGCAGAACCATGGAAACATCAGAGGGATGGAAAAGCAGTCAAGAGCTCAATGCCTAGTTCGAATCAGTGGGAACCGAAGAATAGGGGGAATGAACAGTGTGCTGGGACAATCCCTGTCAGTGCCTTTACTCACCTTAGCCCAACACTAATGGCACCTGACAACTTCTCTACTTTGAGCCCTTCAATCCCTTTGATGCAAGAGATCCGTGACAGGGAGCACCAGATAGATCCTGCTCTTTACTCTTTGTCCCCCTCATCAATGCAAGGTAGATGTACCCTTCTGAAGTCAAATAGAAAAGAGGTTGTCCATGATCTTAAGCCCGAAAGGCCCAAAGCCCATCAGCTGTCAAAGGCCTCAGTCTACCATCATTTAATCAAATCTCTTGATTTTCTGAAGGAACCGACACATGATGGATTGACTGACCTTCAAAATCCCACTCTTAATCACGGCCCATCAGATTTTCCCAAAGCTCATCTGCAACTTAACCCACACCACTCTGACCCCAAATGGTCTCATCCTCTTGTCCCCTCTGATGACAAAATGAAGCCCAGCTCTTTAAGCGAACCATAGATCATTTCTATCATAAAACCCCCTGCCTCGACAGAACAGAGTTTCCTCTCTAAAGCAATATCTCTACCTGATCCTCCTCATAGCAAGTTCACAGCAACCTCTGATGTAACTCAGTCTAATATCTACAAAAGGGGAATTGATCATATTGATGTGGAAGTTCCTCCAAAGAAGAGAGTGGCTTTTATGAGAGACTTAATCACATACCATACCTCCAGTTCGGATTATGGAGGTAGTAAGGAAGCTGAACAGCTAGTCAAACCGAAGAAGAAAGGATACAAAAGTGCTTTCAAATCAGTGAAGCACTTCCAAAAGCCTCACAAGATGCTTAATCAAGCTGAAGCTGGTAACAAAGAAGATGGCGGTAATGTTTTCTCAGACCCTTTTCCAAAAGTTGAAAGTGATCCAACTGTGGTTGAGGTGGCAGACCCTAAACTGCCACCAAGTCAGTTATGAAAATCTTATCTTGGAATTGTAGAGGTCTTACCCGACCTCTAGCAATTCGTGGTTTGAGGGCTCAAATCAGGATGCATCTACCTGATTTAATTTTCTTGTCTGAAACTTTAATCTCTGATGCTATTTCGGCTAGTATTGTAAATAGGCTTGGTTTTTCCCTTTTTGTGAATGCTCCTCCTCCGAAGAAATGGGGTGGTCTGCTTTGTATGTGGAGACCCGGTTTGGATGTGGAACCGGTTCATGTTGGTTGTAATATTATTGCTATGTTAGTCTACTCTGATCCTGCTTATGTGCCTTGGCTTCTTTTGTTAGTTTATTGCCCTGCCCAACCCTTAGACAAGCAGCCTTTTTGGGATTTAATCAACTCAATTGTAGCCTCCTTTGCTGGTCCTTTCTCGTTATTGGTGATTTCAATACTGTTCTGAACCAACAGGAAAAGATAGGAGGAAAACCCTTTGCCTCTTCCTCTAATCCTTCCGGCCTTAAGCTTTTCATGAATCAGCAAGGTCTCAGCGATCTAGGCTTTTCTGGTCCAAAATTCACCTGGACCAATAGGAGATATGGTAGTAGTCATATTAGAGAAAGAATTGACAGGGGAATTGCAAACTCAAGTTGGAATACTTTATTCCCAGATGCTAGGATCAATCATATGCCCATTCACATCTCTGATCATGCTCCGATTCTCCTTAATACCTCTGCTGCCAAAAAAGCAAAAAAATCCTTTAAATTTGAAGAATTTTGGACAAGGGATCCAAATTGTTACTCGGTTATCAAGGAAAATTGGCAAACTTCTTTCATTGGCACTCCTTCTTATATTTTGGTTCAGAAATTGAATCTTGTTAGCAAAGCCCTTGCTATTTGGAATAAAGAAAGCTTTGGCCACATCCAGTCTTCCATCAAACTCATCAATAGTCAATTAACAAAAGTTCAATTGGAAGACCCATCCGATTCCAATCTCCACATAGAGGAAAATTTGAAATTATGCCTCTATGAACAATTGAAAAGAGAAGAGATCCTTTGGAGACAAAAATCTAGACTGCAATGGTTGACAACCACGGACCTCAATACTAAATTCTTTCACATGACTACCACCATGAGAAGACGTAAGAATGACATCTCTTTTATCAAAGATTCTTCAAATCAATGGACTAGTGACCCAATTTCTATTAAAAATCTGTTTCTAGATCATTTCACTCAGATTTACACATCGACTAGGCCCAACTTTCATGAAAATCTTGAGAATCTTTTTCCCCAAAAAATCTCTCATGCTGACAATGAAATGTTGTGTAAGATTCCCTCTGAAATTGAAATCATGGATACCATTAAACAAACTCCCTCTTCTAAATCCCCTGGCCCTGATGGTTTCACTGGTATTTTTTACAAGATTTACTAGAATATCATCAAAGATGATTTCATTCATGTCATCAATCATTTTTTTCTCTATGGGATCCTTTTGCAAGAGCTTAATCACACTCACATTATACTTATCCCCAAATCTGATTCTCCTAACACGGTAAATCAGTTTAGGCCTATAAGTCTCTCAAATGTGTGTTACAAAATCATTGCCAAAATTCTTGCAAATAGATTAAAGTTGGTCCTTGCAAATTTTATCTCTCCATTCCAATCCGCTTTTATTCCTGGAAAAGTTATTCAAGAAAACACAATTATTGCTCAAGAAATTTTTCACTTCATGAAAAAAACCAGAAGGAAAAAAGGATTAATGGCTATTAAAATTGACATGGAGAAAGCTTTTGACTATATGGAATGGGATTTCATCTTAAAAGTCTTGAGTTGTCTGGGGTTTCACACAACTTGGATTAACTGGATCAAAGCTTGTATCACAACTGTTTCCTACTCTGTTCTTATTAATGGTGAACCCCATGGCTACATCCAACCTTCCCGAGGATTAAGGCAAGGAGACCCTCTTTCTCCTTTCCTCTTTATCATTGGCAGCGAAGTCCTTTCTAGAATCATCTCTAGGGAAGAATCGCTAGGACACATCAAAGGCATTAAGATGGGTAGTAATGGCCCTCTTATCTCCCATTTACTGTTTGCTGATGATCTCATCCTGTTTGGAAGTGCTTCGATCACTAATGCAAATTGTTTTCAACATTGCCTGGACAAATACTCTGATTGGTCAGGACAAAGGGTCAATCGTAACAAATCTTCCATTCACTTTGGTAAGACAACCCCTCTGAACCTCAGAAGGGAAATTGGATTGATTCTAAATTTCAAAATTTCTTCAAATCTCAAATATCTTGGTCTTCGTTTGAATCTTGGCAGATATATCAAAAACCCCTTTGAGGACATCTTAGACAGAATCCAAAACAAACTCTCTGGTTGGAAAGCCAAGTTGCTTTCACAAGCTGGTAGGACAACTCTTATCAAAGCTGTAGCTTGCTCAATTCCTGTCTATTCTATGTCAAGCATCATGCTCCCTAAAAAGGTTGCAAACAGCATTGACAGATCTCTCATGAGATTCTGGTGGGGGTTTGATCCCAAAAAAGTTCACAATTTCACTCCCAAATCTTGGTTTTCAATCTGCAAACCTAAATCTCTGGGAGGGTTAGGTATCAGAAATACTTCTAGCTTTAACAAAGCCCTCTTATGCAAACTGGGATGGTCTCTTCTCAACAAAGAATCAAATCTTTGGGTTTCTGTGATCTCTAATATTTACTTAAAAAATAGGAACTGGCAGGATGTCTCAACCAAACCAAGTGATTCTCCCTTTTGGAAAGGCCTCTTGAAGCTAAAAGATTTTCTTGCTGCCAGTTTTTGCAAACAAATTAACAATGGTGTTGATACCCTGGTCTGGAAAGACCCTTGGATCCCCTCTTTGGTGCCCCCCTATCCTGTTCCTTCCTCTCTAAACTGTCCCCATGATCCGGATCTTAGAATTTCTGAAATCATTCTGGAACAGCCTAGAAGATGGAACTCTCTTCTTCTTCAAACTCTCTTTTCAGATGATACTGTTAGAGAAATTGAAAGGATTCCCCTGGCTCTTTCTAATTTTCATCTCATAAAGGACAAGATTAAGTGGAGACACCATTCTAGTGGGATTTTCTCTGTTAAATCTGCTTATGCAACTCTCACAATTCCCCCCGGGCTTTGGATACTGGTCACTCACCTCAAATCTGGAAGAAGCTTTGGTCTTTGCACATTCAAGATCGTCTCAAGCTTTTTACTTGGAAAATTCTCCATGAGATTTTGCCCACTAGAGCCTTGCTGAAAAACTGCCTCTCTTTAAATGATGAACAAACTCTTTGTCCCATTTGTTCCTCAGCTGAGGAATCCCTCTCTCATCTCTTCCTTTCTTGTCCTTATTCTAGGATTTTGTTGAGACATTCGCCTTGGCCTCTTGATATTGAGGTTGTGGTAGGACAGGATATCTCCTCTTGGGTTCTTGCTATCCTGGATCCTGTTTCAGCTCTGAATATCCTTCCTAAGAATACCCATTTCTTTCAAGTTTTTGCTATTATAGCAATGGATTGTCTTTGGTTTTACAGAAATCAAATCATTCATGGATCTTCAACCAAACCAATCCATATCTTTGTGGATTCTGTTCTTAAGACATACCTTGATCATAAGAGGGCGTGGGATAGACATGAGTGTTTTGACAATTTTCATTGGAACCCTCCTCCATTTGACCACATTTCAATTTCCTTTGATATTGCTGTCCGAAATTCTGGAAGTACAGCCACGGCCATATGTAGAGATCATTTGGGAAACCTTCTTTGCTGTAGAACCCAATTTACTAGAAGCTGTAACCCGAATTGTGGAGAAGCTCTTGCCGCCCTAATAGGTATTAGGCTTGCATCAGAAAAACATTGGCCCAAAATAATTATCGAAGGAGATTCTCAGAATGTTATTTCAGCTTTGAACTCATCTCATAATTGCTCAGATTGGATCATGGAAGCCTTCACAACTAATGCAAGATCAAGACTAGACAAGTTTGAAAGTTGGAAAGCTATCAAAATAAATCGATTTCAGAATCGATGTGCGCATTCCATTGCGCAATGGGCATCTACAAATCAAGTATTTGGAGATATACCCAGGATCAAAATTCCTCAATGTTTGCTGGAGTTCCACAGTGGCAAGGATCCCCCTTGATTTCCCTTTTGTAATTTACTGTTTTTACTGCTTGTTGAACGTTTATTTGTTAATGAAGTTTGTTTTCGAGAAAAAAAAAAAAAAAAAAAAAACAACTCAATGCAGCATACAAATCAATGTATGGCTAGCAGATCATGCACATGATGATCTCCTCTCCTCGGATATTATATTGTTTTGTTTGCCGACAAAGTTCGTTTGTACGTTGTAATCATCACAAATTCATTGCATCATTGAGTTGTTCCTTTCTAAACAAATCGTCTACCAAATCCGGACCTTATAATTAATATATATATATGTTATTATGGTCTTTAATTCGTTTAAAATAACAAGCTTGAATTTGAGAAATTGGTGGCTGAAATCATGCCTTGGATTGAGGCAATTTGAAATATGAAAGCGTGTTGAAATTCCCAACGCCCATTTGGGGATTTTAGGTCTCTGATCAAAATATTTCCAAGTTTGTCCCACGTTAAGTTTGTCACACGTTAAGTGCACCTACGCTTCAGAAATTAATGTAAAATCACCGATTTTAGATTCAGATTTTAAATATTAATAAGGATTAAAGAGAACTCTCTCTATCGGACCATGTAAATTTTCTAAATGTTTGGCAACGAGTAAACTACTGGATTTGGTTGGAAAGTTTTAAAAAATTTAGAGTTTCATTTTGATTGAATTTGAAGAATGAAATTTGTTGATTAATATACCTTGTTGAAGTCACATCCAAGAAGGGATTTGCCTTGTTTTGGGAAATGATGAGGTGCTTCCCAAATTTTGTAGAAAACATGAGAATATGATTTGTCAATCCCAAACTCCTTCCATCTTTTGAAAATAAACATTAAGGAGAGGTTTGGATAGTCAGTTGAAATGAGATGGGATAAGATAACACTTAAAAATTGAATAAAATATTATTAGAATATTATTTTTATTTTAAAATTTTAAAAAAATTGAATTACTTATTATATTTTATGTGAAAATTAGAAAAAATTATAATAATTAGATAAGATGAACCGAGATACTCCAAATCCAAACATCCCCTGAGTTCTGCTACTTATAAACCAGTGTGAATAAACTGGCTATTTTGGATCATGCTAGTCATTTAAAAAACTCAAAAATAAGTTTTTTTTTGCAATTAGATGTAGTAGAACTCCACGTCAATAGTATGTTTGGCATACCAACAAGCAAGCTTGGAAATAAAAATTTCCCAACCCATATATCTTCTATTTAGATGGGAGGCATCTTCTAATTGAAAACAAAATGGAAGCAGAATACAAAACGCAGAAAGTGTACAGAAGTTCTACATACAAGACAAGTATCATCAAAATTGCTTCCAAGAAGAACCAAATAGAGACATTATTAGATGGAGAAAATATCCACATTTGCTTGTACTTCTCTCCATTCGTTTGCATAGTAGATTCTGTATGAACACAACAGGTAAATAGGCTACCTGATAGGGTTAATTTCATGATGCTTTGAGGTGGCATTCGAACACGAACATGTCTCCCTTAGAAAGTACACAACAGTTGTTTGTTGATATTTTGAGCAAAATTGATGATCCCTCCTAATTATAAACCTTGTTGCGCAAAGTCCTTTGCCGCTGTTGCACCAAAAGTTACAAAAAAAAGAGAGGTAAATGGTAAGACAAGAACAAGAGAGTTGGCAACCTAGCTGACGGTGAAGATGAAAGAATACGATAATACAAGACAAGTACAGAGTTATCTCAGTTATTTTCTAAGAAAGTTTCAAATTCCTTGGTATAACAGGGAAGAATAAATATTAACTAATATGATATGATAACACAAGTCCGGACAGAGTGATCTCATTGATCTTTGTAGAAAGTTTCAAATTCTTTGAAGTGTAGCATTAGGCAATTACCCATTGGCTTACATATAAAACAATGGAAATGAGTGATTAGAAAAACTTCTGGTGCCTATCACAGGATCAAGGTATGTCAATTCATCACATGGGTGACGATAGGTTCCACATGAAAGCCATCCCATGCACAGAGTGATGAATACACAAGCTAAGTAACTAAAACCTGGTTACGACATCTAACATTCTTGCAACATCAGTAAATCTTCACATGTTTCTTGTGCAACCTAAATTAGCATTCCTCGTTTCCCAGCATCCTACAAGAGTATTCAACACCACTAAAACAATGTTGCCCAACATGTCTTTAACTATGGCATCCAACTGTTTCAACTACTGAAATGGAGGGCTCAAAAGGGGTAACCAATGTTCCCTCAAAACAAATGTTTGTTTTTACTAAGGTTTATTCTACAATTAGGATTCTGACCACCCTAAAATTAGCTTCCCAAAGCACTGTTCCTGCAATTTTACCATTCCATTTGGTTGCCAATAAGATCCAAGGGAATCAGATAAGATCATTTGTAATCATACAACCAGCACCCTTTCCCAATAACATTCCCAACCTTGAATCTGTAACTGTCTTCCCAGCAGCCAAACAGGGCATACAAATGCGTAATGTGATGCTAAACAGGTATAGTAACCTAGTTATCATTCTCCGTTGGAATTTACTCAGCACAAAAGAAGATCATTTTACGAGGTCTAGTTGGAATTTACTCAGCACAAAATAAGATCATTTTACGAGGTCTAGTTGGAATTTACTCAGCACAAAAGAAGATCATTTTACGAGATATGAAGACCTCTATCACAAAATTGTCTTTGAATTCAGAAAGCATCCAACCAAATCAAGGTAAAATTCACCTTTTGACGAAGACAGAACGACTATGACATTCATAGTCGTGTTGTTTGGAGGAAGCTGCAAGCGAAGGGGATATAGTTTTCCATTCAAGGGATTGCGATGACACAGGATGATACCCTCTAATCCCGTCTCTTCCACGAATTTATGAGTCAATTCATCAACGCCATTCCCCTTAAAAGTAAAAGAATATCCCTCCACTGTTTCGTCGTCCACATCACCATTATCATCAGCCACTTGGTAATATATAGTCCTCCCTTCCGACTTGGGTGGCGAACTCACATTAGAATCTGTAGACTGCAAAATCATACACCAAAAGAATATTAAAAACGAGTGGAAAAATTAACCCAAAAAGAGAAAGTTTCAAGCTTTGTTGCAAAAATCTCAAACCTCTTGTCTCGAAAATTTCCCGGATTTGATGGAAACCGAAGATGGTGAGCTCGAATCATCGAAATGCAGAGAGTCGGAAGGTGGAAGTGGCAGAGGAGGCTGAGATTTAAAAGACGGAGACTGAACCTGAATCTCGATGATATCAACATCCCAAAGTATCCAATCTTGGGTGGACGTCCTTTGAGGAATATCATGGGTCACGGAGTTCCGCCAAGGTGGCACGCCGCCATTGGCCCTCAAGAAGTTTCCGTACCGGGTCTTGAGCCTGACCTGGTTCCCTTCTCTGATGGGCTCCCACTCGACGGAGGAGTCGGGCCTCCGGGGCAGAGACTGGACGACCTTGCGACCAGTCATTCCGAGCAAGAAGGGTTGGTTGGAGGCGGTGAGGTACCTGTTGTAGCAGCTCTTAAGGCGGATGATGTGATGTGAATCCGGCACGAACTCGACAGTCCAGCGGGCGGTCTTGGACGATCCATATCGATCTTGGATCACGGACTCCTCGTCCTCCTCGGCCAGGAGGTACTTGTCGTGGTGGCTACGAAGGCGCACCGCCTTGGCGTTTTGGAAGAGCTCCATTCCAGACCGGAACATGTTGGAATACTCGCTCTGCGCCCAATGAAATTAATCAACAAAGAGCCTAGAAGAGTGAAACTATAGATTTGGATAAATAAAACCTCGTCAAGGACTAGAAGTTCTGGGCGTTTTAGCCGTTTAAGCGAGAGAGAGAGAGAGAGAGATTTGAGAGGAGTTTCCATCGACGATTAAGGGACTCTTATATGTAACGTAAATTGAGCGAAAATATCGTTCAATTTTATAAAAAATTTTATTTCATTTCCTTTCATTTAATTATTACGATATTTTTAGATTTTTACATAAAATACAATAAATCATTTAATTTTTTAAAATTTAATATATTTTAATATTATTTTATTTAATTTTTTTAATTTAATTTTTTCTCATATCTTATCTAAATTAGAGATTCAAACGATTTTCAAAGTTATCTTGTTTACGCCAGATGGGGACGCCGGCGCTAGGACAATTCAAACAGACATGGCGTGTAGTTCCTACTTTCTGCGCCAGCCAGTCGGCACGACACACGGTTAGATATTTTTGATCGATTCGTCTAGAATTGTTCTTTCTAATATTCCGTATCCGCGTGAAGAACTATCGGCTCGTGAGTTAAATGGAATCTGAGTCTCCTATCAAAAAAAAAAAAAAAAATGGAATCTGAGTCATCTGACACATCACCACGTGAGGGCAACTCAGTATTTAGAGATTAGGGCAGTTGTATTGGATTGACCAAATGATCTACCATGTTAAAATATAGCTAACTTCACTAAAAAAATCAAACATATAAAACATTAAATCTACTTTACATAATATATATATATATATATGTAAGGGTTCCAATTATTTTTTAATATTATTTCTCTCGTTGTCACTTAATATATAGCCCATGTGCATTTCTTCCAAGATATGTTTAAATGATATCTTTGTCACTTAATCCAATTTTTTAAATGCATATCGATTATAAATATCATCTTTATCGTCCATGTCTAACATTATAGTCGGTGTCGAATATATAAATATCATATGCAAAAATTGTATGACTCTTAAGAAATGAGAGAAATTTTCATTAACAAAATATGACTATGGAAGATTTTAGTAAAATAAATACAATTAGATAAAATGATATATATTATATAACCGTTAAGTTTGTTGAAAATGAGAAATTGGAAAAAACATAATAATTAAATAAATAAAAATGCTCGTTAGATATAAGAACAAAATATCACCATTAGATATGAAAAATATAAGTATTGAAAAAATAATAAATAAATATTAAAAAGAATATTTTATTCTCACAATGAGTCACATAATGTGAATAAATTTTGGATCGAGAAATAGTGAAAAAGTGACATATTAGCTAAAAATTGCAGGTTTGCCTACACTAATGTGAGTGCTCGCTCTCAGTGATGTAACGATAGATAGATACAGCTAGTGTGTGTAAATATGTAATCATCATGGATACTTTTTTAAAAAGAAATTTGTGAAATTTGTACTCTAAAATTGTTTAAATTATTTACATGTGATGTAATTAAAACTACTTGTATAAATATCAATTTTAGTTAAATGACATCTTATAATACAATGAGAATACCACTTATTCATATTCTTAGAATGCCTAATAATTAAGAGGATGTTTGAGTAATGAGATGAAATGAAAAATTTGTAAATAGTAGTGAAATTATTTGAATCATAATGTTTTGTGCAGTTTTTGAAAATGAGAGAGAAAAAGTTGAATATAAATATCATAAAGTTAAAAATATTGTTATAATATAAATTTTTGTATTTTTTTTTTAATTTGAAAAAGTTGTAATAATAAAATAATGATTAGATGAAAATTTTAAAAATTTAAAATTTAAAGTTGTATGTTTTAGTGATATTTGGATGTTGAGATGTAATGAGATGAGATGAGATAAAACTATCTTAACATCTAAATAACCCCTAAATGGATGTTTCGAAATCAATTCCATTCAATCCCCAGTCATTCCATCTAATTTTCTTTCTAAATACCATTCAAATACAAACATTTTAAAACTAATCATTACAACTTTTTCAAATTTTCAAATAAAAAAAAAACAATTCGACATTTTTAAATTCCAAAATAAAAATTATATTCTAACAAAATTTCAATTTTATAATATTTTTCTTCATTTTTTCTCTTTCTTTTCCCAAAATTATATAAAACATAATTCAAATTATCTCACTGCTATTCACAAACCATCTTAATACTATTTACAAAATTCTTATCTCATCTTATTCCCAAGCATCCCGTCTCAAGATTGATGGATCAAGTTCGTGTCTAATGATTTATAGAGACTAGAGAATATTCATATATGTTTAATTTCTTAATAATCACTTGATCTCACCTCAAGAAAAATAGGAAATCCATTTAAAAAAGAAAAAAGAAAAAGAAAAATAGGAAAGTATGATCAAAACGGCATTAATTTGTTTTTTCAAAAAAGATAAAAGCCTGATGTTACCGATTCACACCAAAAGTGGAATTATTTTATTCACACATAAATTGATATTCTATTGGAAATTGAAAACCAATTTTAAAACCAATTAAAAAAATACAGCAATTGAAAACCAATTTTAAAATAAAGCTAAAAATAAAAAATGGTTATATTATTTCCAAAAATAAAAAAGAAAATTATTTTTTGGAAATAATCTTTAATTTTTAAATAATTCTATATATTTTTAAATAATATTTTTCAAAAACCCATCTTAAAAATAAATTAAAAATATATATATTCTTTATTAATAAAATTCCTATTTTATAAAAAATCATTACAAAATGTATCTATTTGGTACGTAGCATTAGTCTATTTAATATATAGAGAGATGGGGGGGAACACGCATTGGTGGCGCATGATAAATGGCAAAAAGGCAGAGTGAAGGGTTGACCGAGAGACTGTGTGATCAGCGTGCTCATTATCTCTTTTCTTTTTTGTTGTTGTTGATGGAAGTGGTGCGTGCAGCGTGCCACGGCCACCTCTCAACTTAGTGCGCAATGGTTGGTGGTCGACCTCAATGTATCTACTTGCGTCTGTCTGTGTGTGTGAATCTGCTTTTTATTGTTTTCCTTTTCCCCCATCTTAATTTCCACCTTACAAATGGACACTTCCTACCTCCCATGCCGCCACCATCCATCCATCCATCCATCTATCTATCTAATGACAACCAATGCCATTACTATACAGTACTTAGCCTAAATTCCATGCTTTAACTATGCCTTTTTACGCATCTTTGGTATCTATCATAGCATTGACAGTGGTCTAGTTAAAGTTAGGCTAGAATTTAACTAGAAAATTTATTTTTATAAATTTAACTAGTCATTTTTTAATAATAACAAATAACAAACTTTTCAAATTTATTATTATTCTATTAATCTAGTCTATTTCCACTATATACATCCTCCAAATTCTAAAATTTCAACTAAGAAAATCTCAATACAAAGCTAACCTAAAAAGGAAAAGAAAAACTACAAAACCTACTTGGTCTAATTTCACAATTAAAAAAAATTAAAAAATATTCATTAATTTATTGAAATGTTAAAATGAAATCATGCAATCGGACGAATTTGTTGTAGCAGAAGCTTACCGAAAAAATGAACATGGGTTCTTGAAAATAGAATTGAAAAAACTTTGAAAAGCTGCAACAACAATAGTCGATGTTTTGTTTCTCCAAGTGTGGGGGGCGCGATAAAGATAAAAGTGGAAAAATTATTTTATGACTAAAATATTATTTGACCAGTAATTTGGGTTGGCTACATTGAGGTCTGGTGTAGCTTAATTATAGTTTAGCCAAAATTTGACTTTGGCTAAGCGACTACTGATGTTCTCATTTTCTATATTTCACGACTACGCTAGCATCAAGTCATTTTTTACCACCGGCTAGCACGCATACATACATAACATGACAACATTTTATTTATGTGGATGAAGTCATTGTCAATCCAAATTGCCGTATCAAAAACGGCACAACTTGGGATCGATCATTGCTTGGAAAATTGGTGTGAATCGGCTGCTCATTCTAATCACTTTTAGACGAAATTATTATACAGATTTCGTTGTTATATAACTAAATCTCTTTAAACCAATTCAATTCTATTCGAATTTTAGTTCTACCCGATTAAAAATTTTGTAAAATTTTATTTTTCTTGTCTGAAAACAAAAAAAAGGATGAATTTTATAAAAATAAAAAATAGTATTTATATAAATTTGAGTGAATGCGCAAAGTGCTATTGCTACTATACTTTATAATTTTAAAAAAAATGTATTTATTTTCTTCATAAATGCGGACATTTAAAGCTTAAAAACTAGGTAATTTGATGTCACGTATATTAATTTATAATTGAAGATTAATAATTCTAGTGAGGGAATAAATTATATTTGATTATGATTAATAATCAATCCTTCATCTAATTGTTTGTTTAATTAAGGAACCATTAATGATGATTAATGAAAATTATGGAAAAAAAGGTACTAACCTGATTTGAATAAAACGGCGTCGGGGAGGTAGTGGAGATAACAGACATGGGGGACTCCGGTTCCGACCCCAAAACCTCATCAGACAAAGAAGATGAGCTCGACAGATACGACATGAACTCCGTAATCGAGTCGACCTCCACCGCCTGCACATCCCAGAGGGTCCAGTTCTGCGTGGACGTGGTGTGCGGGTCGTCGTGCGTGACCGAGTTCCTCCACGGCGGAGTCCCTCCGTTGGCGCGGAGGTATTTGCCGGACCAGCTCCTCAGCTTCACCTGGAACCCGTCCCTTATCGGCACCCACTCGCACTTCCAGAAGTGGCCTTTCTCCGGCACCTTCTGAATCACCCTCTGCCCGGTCATGCCCAGAAGAAATCCCTCGTCCGCGGCGGTGAGGTACTTTCCGTGGTAGCTCCTCAAGCGTATCGCGTGGCTTTTCCCTTCGACGAACTCTACGAACCATGCGGCTCTGCGCGACGAGCCGTTGCGCCTCTGACGTACCGTCTTTTGATCATCGTCGGCGCAGAGGTACTTGTCTAGGTGGCTTCGGAGCTTCACGGCCTTGGATTTGTTGAAAACCTCCATGACTGGAATTCTGAGAGCAGTAACGAATCTGCTAGTACCCCCCAGCTATGGTGCGAACTTATTATATAACAGTTTAGTTTTATTTCTTATTTTTATTTATTTATATATTTTTTAATTAAGGGAAAGCGTAATTCTGTATTATTTAGTTTGAGGAAGCATGTCCACATCACGGATTTATTTTATTGCCTATAATGCCTCACAAAATCTAACTTCATGTTAAATATGGGTGTAAAAGCTTATAAAAAATATATATATATATATATATATATGTATGTAAAAAATAAGAAAAATTCTATTTTAAATTGGTTTGTAGAGCATATTTAATAAAATAATTACATGATATAATTTGATTTAGGTCCCGTTTAAATAGTGAGTTGAGTTAAGTTCTTTATGAATAATAGTAAGTTAAAATAGTAGAGTGAGTTTTGTAAATGCCACCTAATATGAGTTTAAATGTATTTAAATGTTAAGATGAGTTTAAATGTATTTATGAGAAGTTAAAAAAGATTGTGAATTTTACGTATAAATAGGTATAGAGTTAAAAAAAATTATGGATCTCACATTTAAAGATATTTTGAGTTGAGATAAATTTAGTAATTTGAGAATTAAGTGTTTAGATGTTAGATTTTGTTTAAAATTAAAATAAATTAAGTTGATCTCAATTTGGTCTAAGTTCCAAAAGCGATGTTAGTATATAAGTTTTCTTTTCTCGATTTTCCCTTGCCTAGGATCAGTCTCGATTTTAAATTTTCTTTTATCAAACCAAGTTGAAACCAATATTTTATAATTTCTAATTTATTTTTTATAAGTTATATATATCATACATATTGAAAAATTTTGACCTTATTATTAAACATAATTAAATTAAGAATTTAATTTATAAAATGTATAAGAAACTGTGAAAAATATTTTTTAGAAGGCTTCTTTGACTTGATGGACTAAATCGAAATAAAAAACCGAATAATCGATTTCACTCATGAACCGTTCGGTTAAGATTTTGATTTTTATAAAGAATACTGTTAATATGCATCATCATTTTGACTCTTCATTTTGACCCTTCGTACATTTAATTTATTTTTCTTATTGATCAAGCAATAGTATATTGGTATTTTTTTTATTTTTTAAAAATATTTAAACATGTTTAAAAAGTGTTTAAAAAAAAGAAAAATGTAATTTATGCTAGAGGGCACACCAAATAAACAAATTGAGGGAGTACAGTAGCAATAGTATGTTACAAAACCAAACTGTTCAATTTGAGTTATTAACATGTTTAAAATCAAATCGAACCGAACCAACGAATTAGAGCTCTACTCTTTGATATGGACATTTTAAAAAATGTGATGCCATATAATAAAAATTTTATGTACACTCATTTTTATTTATTTTTTATGTACTCTACTAATGTGATTAACTGCTTCACTTTTTTAATATAAAATAATTGTTCTGACCAATCACATAAATGAAATGCATAAAAAATACTTAAAAGTGATTATATGTAGTGCATATTTGAGATTGCGGTGGGAAATAGAGTTTATAACTTTAAGACTTATAACTTATAACTTAAGTAATAAGTTCTACTATTGAAAAATTATTTACTGTTTGGTAACCATATGTTTAAAACACTTTCAAACATATTACGTTTGTTTGTAAACAAATTAAAAAGTGCTTTCTAAGGTAGAAATGCCAATTATTTGAATTTTTAAAAATTATGATCATATCCTTGAAAGTTTGAAAGTGGTAATTATCTTAAAGTTGTATGGATATTTTCATCCATTGACAGTCTTTTTAAAATTTGAATTACGTTCCACATTTTTCAGAAAATCACGTTTGAGAAAAAAGATCAAAATAATACTTTTCTTCAAACGTACTTTTTAGCTTATTTGAGATTAAAAGTACTTTAATATGTAATGTCTAAACAATCTAATTTTTTGATTAAAGAGCTTGAAAGAATATTTAAATACTTTTTAAGACTCCTAATACAACTCCAAACAGGCCCGTAGTAAAACTCTAATTTATATAAGCACTAATCTTGATTTACACATACACCTTCCATGATGAAATGGGTGTACCATGGGTGTTAATTAATTAATTAATTAATTAATTTTTTTTTTTTTTTTTTTAACCTTGGGTGTCCGGACCAGCTTGCGCGCACCTCGACTAATCCCAAGAGGCCCTGAAGTTAACGACTAGGCAAGCCTCCAGTGGCCCTGAGAGGACTCGAACTAGCGACCTATGGGGAGCAAATCTACGGCCTGACCAGTTGAGCCACCCCTCAGGGTTATGGGTGTTAATTACTTATGTTTAGTACAAAATATTTAAAAACTAAATAAAATGTATAAAAACTAAAATTATATGAATATAAAACGATATACTTCGTTTGAAATATTTTTATTTATTTATTATGAGTACAAATTAAAACATGTTCATATACGTTTTTCTATGAAATAAAAAGAATTGCTCGCTTTTATTATATGTAGATTTTCAAAATGGTCACGAAGACAAAAAAATAGCATTAAAGAATAACCTTAACAAAACTCAACATAAATAAGATATTTTTTATGTGAAATTTTTATATCCAATAATTTTTACGTATTTTTTATACATTCCATTAATGTAATTGGTCATGTCACTTTTTTTTAATATAAAATAATTTTTTCATATGTATCTTATATTTATCGATTTTTTTCAAATGAAGTGTTCAATACTTGTACACCCTAAGATTGTAATTATCATTTCTCTTAAAACAATTCACTTGCTTTTAAAGGGATGCTTGGAGAATGAGATAAGATACAAATTTTGTGAATAGTAATGATATGGTTTGAGTTAAGTATTTATTAGGTTTTTGAAAATGAGAGGAAAAAAGTCGAAGAAAAAATATTATAAAGTTAAAATATTGTTGAAATATAATTTTTGTTTTAGAGTTTGAAAAATTGAATTATTTTTTGTTTGAAATTTTGGAAAAGTTATAATGATTAATTTGAAAAAATTATAATGATTTGTTTGAAATTATTTGTATTTGAATGATATTTAGCAAAATATAAAACGATATGATATGAGTTGAAATATGAGTTGAAATGAATCAATTTATGGAAATTGTTTCCAAACATCCCATTATATTCCAAAATATGTACCTGCGAGAATTGCAAATAAAGGGTTTTGAGGGTTTGAAATATAATTCCAAAAATTGTGATAGTTTGAAGTGCAAAATAGAGTTTCTCCTTTTTTAAATCAAGTCATTTTATTTATTTTAACTATTATATTTGAACTTAATGAATTAGAGTTATTTTATTCTCAAGTCGGTTTATAAAATACACTATCTATCCACGTTACTTAGATGGTATAATTTGATTTTTAAAATTCAAATTTTATATTCCAAATTAAATTATGCCATATAATTACTTTACTAAGGCCTCGTTTGGTTACCTATCTCATTATATCTCATATTTTTTCAAAACATTAATAAATATAAACAATTTTTAATTTTAAATCATCAACTTTTGCATCTAATTATTATCTAATCATTACCATTTTTATAAATTTTCAAACAAAACATAAAACAATTCAATTTTTTCAAATCTAAACACAAAAATAATTTTAAAAAAATTATATTCTAACAATATTTAACTTTATAATATTTGTATTGAGTTTTTTCTTTATAGTTTCTCAAAATCTAATAAAATATTTTAACTTAAATTATTTGACTACTATTCACAAATTATTTTACTATTATTAATAGATTTCTCTTCTCATCTGATTATCCAAATGAGGCCTAAGTGTGTTCTAACGGCCACCAACTTAAAAATATAATTTTTCAATAAATTATAGTTAAGTAATAATCCAATTGAAGATAAAATTAAAAGAAAGTAGCATTATTCATTATAATTTATGTTTCACATCCGAGATTATCAGTGAATTTTAACAATATATTAGTCTTGAAAAAGAGATAGCTTGAAGAGATAAAAGCTTGATTTTTCCTAGAATAATATAATAAAGAGGAAGAGTGGGATCGTTGGTAGTGGATGGAAAATGAAGAGGTCGTTCACTGTATAACGGGGAGTGATGTCCACGTGGACGGAGCATCGGGTCTTTACGAACCAACGGAGGTGATTGATTATATGAATTTGATTGACACTATTAATCATCCCACAAAATACATTTTATATATTAAAAAATTATTATTTTTATTTAATTAATTAAATTGTTTTATTTATTATTCATATACCACATATTTATTGTAGAAAAAAAAATATAATGTGTAATATATGAGAATGATAAGTATAATTAACCATAAATTTTTGATCTAGATGCTGATACAAAAATATTAAAATAAATTTATAAATTAATATGATTTTATATGATATATTACATTTATTTTAAAATATAAATAATTTTAAAATTTGACGTTTAAATAATTTGTTGGTTTATTTACGTAAAATTCCTTTATTACAAATGAATTTCTCATCTTGTAGTTGAGAATTTTATATTTTTGAGTGTACGGTAGGCTAGAAGTCTTGGTACTGGGTGACGGTCAAAGTTTTTGTGTTCTTACTTTTATTTTAAATTTTGTGATTTCTTATTGACTAGTCATATTTTAAATAACTTATTCTATTAATCACTTAAATGATATTTATTTAAAATCTGTCATATCACTATTTATGATGAAAAATAATACGAATTAATGCAATGCTATTTTTATATTAAATATTATTATTTTTCTTATTGATATAATATATTTTAAAACATATTAATATATTTATTATTTTAATAAATAGTTTATTATATCGATAAATATAATTAAAGATGATAAAATAAAAATAATTATTGACAAGTTATTGTTTATTTTGTATAAAGATATTTCCTTTTTTTTTTTTTTTTTTTAATCCTCTCCCTCGTTGTAGTTATCATTACCATGGAGTCAGTTCCATGTCAACCGCAGAATATGGAGGTTTCTAACTCTTCTTTAGACCAGACGAAGAAAATGATTTAAACCCACTTGTTTACGAACGGTCCAGAATTCTTTATGCACTCCACAAGCTTTTCCTAAAGGAAATTCATTTATTTGTTTAATTTTATTTTAGTCCTTGATGAATTTTTCAAAATGATCAGTGACCTTCAATTACCTAGAAATTAATATAAACCTAAAATAAATAAATCATTCATCAGTGACCCTGTCGATCTATATTCATTCCTTGCCCCGGGGGAGGAGAAAGGAGGGCAGAGAGATTAATGACTAACCAATGAAATAATGGGTCGTAGCCCTTCCAAAGCAATCACGGGGCCCGGGGTGGACCTTTCTTTGTGGTCATGACATTTCTCTTCGTAGAAAATATAACTTGGTCCAAGGTACATGGTTAATGTGTGAATGGTCTCCAAAATTAATGTAGTTGATGGCTCCTGTTGACGTGAGAATTTCCACAATTGATCGGAAGGGAGGAAAAAATGATCCCCAGTAAGTGTGACAACTGAATAATTTGATGCAATTTTTGGACAAAACCAAAATATTGAAAAGTTGTATATCTCGACTGAAACTAGCCGATGAAGGAGTAGAAAACTGTCAACATCGGTCTCGGCACAACTCTGATTGGTTCGTTGGCATCTTAGGGTGGCGTTGCGAAATGAGAAACTTAGAAATGTGAAATGAGGAAGAAGAAGGGTGGATGAGGCTTGAGGGTGTTTAAACCCTATAGTGAAACGCCACCGTTTGACTTTATGCCTACGTCTACGGCTTGTTGGGGGGTGAAATTTACTATAATAGGTGATTTTAGAATATCTTCTGGCCTCATATATCTCACAATACAATAGAGAAATTTTATCTAAGCGTAGAGAAGTTGTGGTAAGTCTGAGTGTAGGGAGTTTTTGTGGAAAATCTTTAAGATTTTTTGAGATCTCTCTTATACAGATGTCTATTTTCTTAGAGTGATTAAGTCTAAACTGCTTTGTGAAATATTTTCTTCTTTTAAGTCTAAGTTTCTTTTCTTTTAGGAGTTTGAGTCTCTTTCATTTTTAGAGTCTGAGTCAACTTGTCTTATATCTTTTTAACTTTATCTCTGGACTAAATTATAGGTTATTGATTTGATCCCTACAACTCCAAACACACAAGGGGTAAGGCATTCCTCTTGAATAAATAGTTTGGAAATTAGGATGCCAAATGAAAGATAAATTGATATTATGTAAAATGTTTTATAATGTTATCATGCATGCTAATGTTTCGTTCAACATTAAATACTTAATAAATATTCCAATACATTCTTCGCATCTTTAAGTTTGTTCTATAGTTTTACTATAATTCAAACAAAATGTGTATGAATTAATGAATTATGGAGGGTCCTAGCTTAGACGCAAAGGGCAAGGCTAATTCCTGATCATTTGTGATTCATCTCAGTCTCTTTCGAGCCAAGATCAAGTTGATAAAACTCGATAAACGCATTGTTCAAGCATTGCTCATTATTATCTGGATTACCAGGACAATATTCTCAAGTAAAAGGCATCGAAATAAGGTAGAGGACTCTGTAGACTGTCGCCATTCTGACATGCGTGCATGAAATTAAAACTGGACCGTTTTGTGCAATTTTTGTACGATGGATCTCATTTTTTTCAGAAGATTTGCACCGTAGTTTTCACGCCCTATACTTGTATTATTCTTCTCACATATATACTCTAGGATGCATTAATCGTCAATATTCCTACTATTGAATAAGATGCAACGACTTATAAATAATAAGAATAATAATATTAAAAAAATAACAAATATAGTGAGATATATACCAAAAATGAATAATTTAATCTCAAAACAATGGTTAGAATTTTATCATAAAATCATGATTTCAGTATTTAAATGTTCCCAATCCTTTGAAACTTGTACATTTCATTAGGAAGACAACCTTATGATTAAAGAAGTGTTTTTAATGATTTTTTTTATTTTTCTAAATTTATAAGGGGTTTAAAAAAAATGTTTGAAAAAAGAGAAAAAAAAAAATTGACTGTTGGGTGAGAATGGCCGGAGAATTCTTGGTAGGTATATTCAGCCTTCCAATATATATTATACACTCATTTTATTTTTATTTTATTGTATTGATGTGACTCTTAAATTTGGTGTATCAATACCGTTACTAAAGAGTGCCAAAATTCCTTTTTGGATTGGGGCAATGTGAATATATCTTATGATTATTCATCAAAATCAAGTATTTTAAAAATTAAAAACTAATGTAACAAAATTAGAAATTATTATAATTTTATCATCTTAACACTTTCTATCGTATCATCTACAGCCAACATTTCATGAACCAACCATGTAAATAAATTATTATGCATGTTTAGATTAAAAAAAAAAAATCATTTAAAATCTCAATCCGTATGAAAACATTTGATCCAATACTATTTCCGTATGCTTATCTATCCGGTACGTCGTGGTTGATAACGATGACCGTCCCCACGTCAAGGACGTGACAAAGGAGCTGACAAGAATTTAGAGCATACGTGCGTCTCTCTATCTCGCCCTCTCGTCTTTTTTCCTTTCTTTTTCTCAACGTCGAACTCGTTGTCTACAACTGAGGTGGTAAAGGGTTAACACTTGATTGGATTGTGATATGACGTGGGGACGGTGGATTGTGATATGACGTGGGGACGGTGGATTGGGCTTCAGTTTCACAAGTGTTGGACTGTGGCCTTCAATGTATATAGACAAAAACATATCTTCCGCCACCTCGCCGTCCACCGCCCCGGCCCTGCCTGGGCGGCCCGGACAACCCCACCTGCTCATGCGGGGCGGGGGCTCCATCCAATCATTTGCCTAGTTTTTCTTAATAAATAAAAGACATAAGAATCAAAACAATTTTTATATAAAGTTTTCTTCGGCACTTAACACCCCATTTGCTACGCATCAATAAAATTTTCATATTATTTTTTTAAATTCCTGAATTTTTTTAATGAACAACCAAATTATCTGAAAGTTACAAAAAATAAAAAAATAAAAAATAATAGAAGCAATTCTTTTAAAGTAATGTTATATACAATCGTGAAAAGCGCACAAGCGTTGTGTAGTCATTTTTAAAAAAAGTTGAGTTCACTATTAAAAAATTAATTTATTTTTATGTGGTCCCATATTTATTCATTTTTTTCAAAGTAATTGCATGACACTTGTGCGCATTTACAACTGCAACTATCATTTCTATTTTTTGAATGGTTGTGAAAGCTAACATGATTAGCATGATCCTTTCTAAAAAAGTTCTCAAACAACCTCAAAATTTTGCTTATGATCCAAACATAATCTTCAAACATTGCTTGTCCATTCTAACATAAAGTAGTGCTCACTATTACACAACATTAATAGAAAGTCGAATTTATTCTTCATCACTACATTTTTCAAGCACGCACCACATAATTAAACAAACAGGTTACTTGCTCGCAAAAGAAGCATAACAGATAACCCCATCAACTTCTAACACATTCAACATGAAACCTAGTTGTCCACAGAAACTGATCATATTATTGCTTAGGAGGAGCCCCGGCCTTCATCCTCGCGGCCAGAAGCTTGGCAAACTCGACAAGCTTCTCGGTCTCTGGAATCAAACCCTTAACAGCACCATCGGCACAGAAGCTCTCAGCCCATAGCACCAGTCCAGGAGTCTTTGCTTCATCCAGCAGCTTCACCTCACCCATCTTCTCTGTTGCTCTCAGCCAACCCAACATCGATCCGAAAGCAATATCAAGATACCCAATTCTATCTCCCCAAAAGAAAGCCTTCCCTTGGCTGCTCTTCTGAAATGCTTCCTCCAATAGATCAAGTCCTTCAGTCACTTGTTTCACTAATGCCGCCTTCTCCTCTCCTTGTGCACTCTTAATGAGTCTCAAGGACGGGAAAAACTGCATACTCATTTGAAATATTATTGCTTTAATTTAGTGTTTCAGAAATGAAATGTTGCAAAAAGATGAATTCATGGAATATTTTTGCTTCATACAAATTAGGCAAGGAAGAAATGACACGTGGGCACGAACAACAAAACTAAAATTAACCATGTAGGAAGAGGCTAGGACGCAAACAAAAACAAATCCTCGTACCTTATCATCAACATAGGCAGCCCAAAATCGTGCAATGGCACGGTCGTAGGGATCAGAGGGGAGGATGGAGGGACCAGAGCTCCAGACTTCGTCAATGTACTGCACAATGATGAGAGACTCCGCGATGGGCTTTCCGCCATGGATGAGAACCGGGATTTTCTTGTGTACAGGGTTTGATTGGAGAAGAAGCTGGCTCTTAGAACCAATTGTCTCTTCAAGAAACTCATACTTAACAGATTTGATGTTCAGGGCAATACGAGCCCTGATCACGAATGGGCTCGGCCATGCACCCAGAACCTTGACATCAGTAGTACTGCTGGTGTTCGCCATAAGTGAGAGTTCTCTAGCTCTCAAAATTGTGAGTCACAAACCTGGGAAGAGGCTTGTTGATAAATACTATGAGTGCTCAAAAACCTTTGGCAGGTGAAGTCTGAAGACATTAGGTAAGCATGGAGTGAATGCTGAAGGGTTGATGGGGAGGGCACTTCACGTGTTGCATTGCTATTCTTTTTTTCATTTAAATTTATTTATCATATAAATTCGGATGCCACATCGTACAACTGTACATGATTTTGATGCTAAATAGAAGTTATATATAGACATTGAGGTTTAAATTATAAAGGACCATGCTACTCGCTCCGCTCAATAATCGCTCAATAATTCCACTGAGATGTCCCACTGAACCTTTTTTTTTTTTTTGAAATTTTTTTTTACAGAAAGATTAAGAAAATTATATTTAATTATATTGTGAATTTTATTCATTTTTTCAAAATATTTAAAAGTGTTAAAAAATGATATGAAAAAAACAAAAAAAAAACACTTTTAAATATTTTTTTCAAATCATTTTTTTAACACTTTTAAATATTTTGAAAAAATAATAAAATTCACAGTATAATTAAATATAATTTTCTTAATCTTTCTGTAAAAAAAATTTCAAAAAAAAAAAAAAAAAGTGGAGCAGGATAAATGAACGGGATCCCCCAGCGGGATCCCTAGCATTTTCCAATTATAAATATCTTCATGAAACTACTTGAAGTTATAGAACTTGAATCATCTTTTTATTAATGCTACATACCAAGATCACCTTCATACGTACCGTATTTGGATCAACAAGTATAACTGATTTACTTCGAAGTTAATTTCTTGAAGTCTAGATCGAAACTTGCATGCCAGCACTACAAGAAAAAGATGTGGTGGTGGGCCCCATATGATGTGCCACATCATCAACGGTAGCTATGATTAGGGATGATAAAAATATATGATTTTCTACCAAACCAAGGCTGGTGTCAAGTGGACACTGGAAAGTAAAAGAAAAAAAATTAAATTTGAGAGTTTCAAAGTAGGAATCATTTATTTATTTATATTCATCCCATCAAAGTTCACCTCTCTCCATAGCATGTTAATCCTCAATGGACCCTGCACACTACGGCTGATGGCCACTTTTGTCCCCACTTCTACATTTTCTTTCAAGTGATCAATGCTGGTGGGGGTTGTAGTGACAGTGCAGGGTTCTTTGAGGATTGAAAATGGATAGGAGGATGATTAGGTATTTGTTGGAGCTTTTTGTTAAAGTATAATTCGGAGGATGATAAAACCTTTATTAAAAGTAGTCGACTGATAATTATGTCCAAAAACGTTTCTTTTTTCTTGAAAAATAGAAAAGTAAACAGGGGAAATTAAAAATGATGATGATTATATATATATATATATATATTCCTAGTATAGGAACTGGTGCCAATCGCCGAATAATGCATGACTAAAGTGATTCATGAGCTTGGGCATCATGCAATGATTAGGCAGGCCACCTAAACAAAACATTGCATTATGAATAAGATTAAAAGACAAGTGGTCGGTGGGGACGGCACAAGTACTATATTTTTGGACTCTGAATGTTAAGATCCAATGTCTGAAATTGCATGCAATGCATACCCTTTGATCTTATGGCCGTTGAAATGGGAGAATTTTCTCTCCAAAAAGTAATAAAATTGAAATATTTTATAAGCTAGAGATCAGTGAAAACCTAAGGGTTGAGTTTACATCAAGATCATTAACATTTTTTTTGTTTTACGAAAAAATAAAATAAAAAATGTGGGTGCCCTGCTATATATTATGTTTGACTAAAATCATGATGAATAACAACATGAAAGATCATTCATTATATATAAAGACTAAAGAGTAAGCCATTAGTAAGAACCGAGTTGTGCATGCAATAGCTAGCTCATCAGCTAGTCTAGGTCTAGAACCACCTAATGCCTACCAGGTTTTATCCCTTCACAGCTGGAAAACCGATGAGCATTGAGCAATAATAAATGAGCAATATCAAACAACCACCAACGTAAAGATGGTCTTCAATTCTGGTTGCCTAGCTACTTCAAAAACCCATCTCCAAACCCATGAATTGATCATCATGATCAATTGGTGAAAGCTAGCATAGATTCATCACGACCAATCTCTATCTCTAAGGAATTAGTTTCCTGATCCTCATAGATTAGGAGCAATATACTCTATTGCATTCTAATCAAGAAAATTGTTTGCATCAGACATAAACAAATGAACTGCACAGACCTGATGAAATCCTATAGAAAAGAATATAAGAATGGAAGACAAAAATCTATATACATGGAAAAAACTTTATGGGAATTCAGTTACAGCTAATTGGGAAGCATTAATTGATTCTAAATCTTTGAAGATGAGGATTGGTTCTGTACGTTATCAGCGATAGTGATGCTATATTCTTGCTTCTCTATGTGCTTCAAAAACCTTTAACTTTGAACCTGTATTAGCAGAATGTTCGGCCCTTAAGAAATTACAACTCTGTGCAGATTTGAGCTTTAACTTTTAACTTGGAAGGGGTTGCAAAATTTGTTATACAGGCATGTAATAATGATGAAGAATGTTGGTCTTGGTATGGGCAGATTATAAAGGATATTGGAGATTTTCTACACGGGAGGTCTTTGTGGAAATTATCATTCACGTATAGGGAATGCAATCAAGTGGCTCATCATCTTGCAAAGCTTGGAGTTCATTGTGAAGAGGAACGTATTATGATAGAAGAAGCACCAATTTCAATTATAGAATGTGTAATGATCGAAAGACAAAGTAATTTGTATTTCATAATAATCAATAAAATTATTCTGTTTTAAAAAAAAAACTATTAAAATTATATCATGTCACCAATTTTTTATCCATCTTGAAAGTTAAATATATGGTACTAACAAGGGAGTGAATTACAACAAATTATACTTAAAAGTGTGATTTTCCGGTATGGATGATGTTAGGATGTCCTCTAAATATGCCCCTCAAAAGTGTCTCATCTAGTGTATTTTCATTTTTTTAATATGAAAAAATATGCACACAAATTCACTAGTAGTAACTTTTTCAAACATTTAAATTAAATAAAAAAAATAAAATACACTAAGAACACTTTTGAGAGGCACATTTGAAAGAATTTAAAACCCTTTGGACTGAAGGTAAGTAACCAGAAAAATGATCAGAAGTGAGCCCTAATGGACATGCAACATCACCAGATCATAATCCAATCACGATATTGTAAACAAGTGTCAGTACAAAAAACTAAATCATGATATTACCTTTACTTTTCTCATTTTGATTTTTCAAGCGTACACAGCACAAAAAACTAAATCAGCTAGAATATATTTCACATTAAGGTATTTGTTTGGATGAATCATATATAAAAAAAAGTTAAGAGAAAATCAACTTTCACATGTATAGAGTGGTGTATTACATTTAAGTACTTCGATTTTTTTTTTCCCTTGACACCAAACATTTCTACTGACAAAGATATATACCACAATCCTCTGCAACAATAGGCAGTACATACATCTAAAATAAAACTGCTTTGCTAGAAGAATGCTCTGTTTTGGGGGAGTTTAATGGAGTGGTTGAATTGTGTGAATAAGGAGAGGCTAATGACAAAATCAAAGTTACAAGCAAAACGAGCGAGAGTAAGCGGGCGCAAAGAAACAAATGACAATTACAGAGAGAGAGAGAGAGAGAGAGTGATGGACCCGAAAAGTTTTAAAGAGAAACTCACCGGCGAGAAGACAACAGCACTATTTTTGCCGAAAAGCCCCGTGTAGAACCAGAGAGAGAGAGAGAGAGAGAGAGAGAGAGAGAGAGAGAGAGAGAGAGAGAGAATGGGGTCCCGTGTGGAAAAATAAAACGCGGGAGTAGAAAACTTATTAAGGTGACTCAAAAATCGTCATAATAAGTGAGAATTTTTCGCCGTAACAAAAATATGTAACGGCGAAAATGTTATTAGAACGATATAAAATTACACAACGGCTTATTTGCGGCCACAATCTTTTCCGGCGCACTAAAATCGCTTGAAATAGATACTTTTTCCGGCTATTTTCATAATTGACACAAACATTTTCCCAAAGTTAAAAAACTGGTTCTTTTGTGACCATAATTCTATCACCGAAAATAAAAATAGCCACAAATACTATTTTTTCTTGTAGTGTAGCCATCTTTATAATTGAATTGAATTAATTAATGTTATCACAGGAATTTTAGATGAACCAATTTATTTGGGTCTTTGACTGGCTGGAAATAGGGGTGTCAAATCGTGTTAACGGGTCGTGTTCGTGTCGTGTCAAAGCATGCATATTATACTATATAGCTCAACTCTAACCTGATCCATTAAGCTTATCGTGTCAAAATCTCAAACCCTAACTCGACCTGTTAACATAACGGGTCGTGTCGTTTCAACTCGTTTTGACCCATTAGTGAATATTATGAAATAGGTTAACATGATACAATACGACCCGTTTCAAACTGGTTATGTAAATAAGTTGAATAGGCTCGAAATTAACAAATTTGACCTGACTAAATTTAACATAATTTTATATAAATTTTAAAATCACAATATTTATAAAAATTATAAAGCCAACTACAAGTCCAAAATTATAATCTAAACAATAAAAATATTAAAATTGAAATTCTAACAATTTTACTTTTACATATAAGGGTATAATTGTAATTTTAACTTTTTTAACATGTCATAATGGGTTATAATGTGTCATAACGGGTTGACCAGTTATCTACCCGTTAAGCAATCGTGTCTTAATGGGTCAACCTGTTTTGACATAAACCCGTTAAGACTAAACTCAAACCTGCTATTATCGTGTCATGTTCGTGTTGGGTTAACGGGTCTTATAACATATTGCCACCCCTATCTGAAAGACGAATAAGGTTGGTACGTGCATGGCTTGTGTGCCTGAAATTGAGACACGCCTGCAAAAAATAGTACTTGACATTTGAGCAACTCGTTTCTGTGCATTCCTAAGAAATGGCCACGGACTCCAAACTAAGAGCATTAGTGCTTCCTCATTCGGCTTGTCCAAAGTTCGATATATAGCTAAAATTAGATTAATATGTGCAAAAGAAAATCCATATTAGATTGGACATTATTAAAAGAACTTGGATGTTAGTTACAGACTTGCAGTCATTCGCCAAATATGGAAGACTACAGTAACTTCACCAAACATAAAAAGAATACTTTCTCACTCCAAAATATGATAAAAATAATACTTCAACAAATATAATTATTATTAACATTTAATTGATAGAATTACAAAATGTGATAAAAATAAATTAAATAAAAAATTATTAAATTAATAATATTTTATTATTATATAAAGAGTAAATGGATAATCCAATGTGAGGATTAAATTTTTTTTTGATACATTTGGGAGAAGGGGGTTTCGAATTTAAATAGAATAGACAAATGTAAATTCATGTGATATTAATTAAAATTTGAAGATGCATTTGGTCAATCCAATGAGAATGCTCTTAGCATTAGACTATGCAAATACAAATGTAAAATTTGCATAATATGACATGATTTTGTATTTGGCTATTCCACTCAAAACTTATTCCTAAATTGGATTATCCATCTTAGTCAAAATATTAATAAAATATTATAAATTTAATAATAATTTTTTTTTCAAATTTTTTTCTTCTATTAATTGAAACCAAACTGCCCACAAACACATTCAGTTGTAATATTTTTGCCCACCAAAAATAAATTCAATTACAAACCCAAAAACACAATACCCAACACAATATTTCTGCCCACCACAAGTACATTCAGTTACATTTATTTACGTCACAACACCATTACAAAAACATTTGTCCATTATATTTTCACCACAAAAAAACACCATTGAGAAAAACAAAAGTCATCACTAATGTTCAACAAATTTTAACTCATCACAAAAATATACACACCTCCAAAAATCAGCCTATCACAAAAATAAAAACAATGCCCATCACAAAAATAAAAACAATGCCCGATCACAAAGTTGTTGCCCAGCCACATGTATTTCCATCACAAGTGGCTGGACAACCACTAAAATAAGATAAACTATACGTTAAACATATACTACTGTTAATTACAACGTCGAAATAGGCTAGACAAATACTTACACACCTCCCAAAAGTGTGGATGGATCCTCGAATGGTGATGTGATTGCAGACTTATTCATTAAAGCGTCGAAAATTTCATCCTAAAGACGTTGGAAATAAACTTGCTGCATTGCTTTCATCCCATCAAGATCTAATTTCATCCTTGTTAATCTCAAATGCCCAAAATGAAAATGAAGCAGAGAAAATAATAAGTAGGGGTGTAAAAATAAACCGACAAACCGGCCCGGACCGGACTGGTTGGTTCGGTCCGGTTTTTGACCGATTCCAAACCGAATCAGTTCTTTCATTTTAAAAACCGGTCAAATCCGGTCCGGAATCGGTTTTATGTCTTCCAATACCGAACCGGACCAGACCGGTTCACATATTATATATATTTTATTAATTTTTAATATTATATATAATATATATAATAATGTATGAAATGATATATTATAATTTATAACATAATATTTTAATCTTAAACATAAATATTTATTTGATCATATGTTTTAAATATAATATATATATTAAATACATTTTATTGCCTAATAAATTCTCAATAGATTTTTTTTTTTATAAATACATTAATAATACTAATATACTTAATATATTAAAACCAGAAAACTAGAACGGACCGGACCGGTAAAATCGGACATACCGGTTTAGGGGGGTAACCGGTGCGTAATTGGTTTTTAAAAATATAAAACCGGTACATACCGGTTCGGTACTAGATTTTATCTAAAACTGAACCGAACCGGACCGGTTACACCTCTAATAATAAGTACTGACCTGAAAATGGTGAAGAGGAGAGAACAAGGAAGCTCTATTTGGGTCCAGGAATCGGTGGTCAGGTTTATTGAATAAAAATAAGATTTGGTCTTTGTACATTAGTCTTGCATATATGACCGTCGAGTATGATTCATTGTAGCTAAAAGTCATATTTTTGCATTTGGATAATCCAATGTAGGTAATTTTATGAGCAATTGAGTCAAATTTTGCATTTTGCTGGCATTTGGATTATCCAATGCCAGTACTCTAATAAACATAATAAGTACTGACCTAAAAAGCCATAATAAGCGAAGGACCACTCTTTGGCCTTAAAGTTTTTTAGACTTATTTTTCTTTATACACATGTTTAGATTTAAGAATACTTTGATCCGAAGCCATTTAAACGTGACATTTGCAAATAGTTGATAAATAAGTTAATAACAAAACAATATAATTATTTTTAATAATTTAGTGCCACTTCCTAATGATAAAAAGAACTAGGGTTGAGCACCGACAATGTCAAACTCAGAGTGCCCTACCTCTGACTTCGACTCCAACCTTGTCAAAATTATAACCCGACCTCAGACTTCGACTTTGGCTTGTCAGAGTAGAGTCGGATTTGGGCTTTTGTATTAGGTTTTTTTGCCTATTTGAACTTTCAATTTGACAATTTTGGGATCTCACTAGTCAGATTTGGGCTTCCAGATTTTAGTTTTAAAAAAATAGTTTTTCAATTTCAATTTTATTAAAATATAACAAAAACTGAAAAAATAAATCATTGTAAAAATTAATGTTATTATACATTAGTATTATATGTTATTATATGTTAATATTTATACATTAATATTACATGTTATTATACATTAATTATTATACATTACTAGTACATGTTATTATACTTTAGTATTTACACATTAGTTGTTAGTATACATTATTGTTATATAGTAGTAATAGTCAATTTTGTATATTTATATTATAGCATAAGTATATTATTTTATAATAATTTACTTATACTAGTATATGATTGAATTTAAGTAGCTATATATGTTATAGTTATATAAAAAATACATAATTAATATATAAAAAATACATATCTTTTTATAAGATACGAGCCTATAACCCACGCAATGCGCGGACCATTATTTATGCTGAATTTTATAACTAAATAGTTCAACAACTACTAATAAAATGTATATCACTATATAAAATGGAACATGCATATATAAAAGAATCCACTTTACCAATAAATATTTTATTGTCAATTTCCAATATTAAAAATGTAATATATATATATTGTTTTTCAATTTAAAACAATGTAATGTAATATATATATATATATATATATATATATATTGTTTTTCAATTTAAAACAAATGTAAAATCAATACAATCAGTATAAGACACGATTGTTCAATTAATATTTTTTTTGAAATTTTCTCCTCTTGGATGATGTAGCTTGAGATTTATGATCCTCTTCATTTGTATTTGAGTTGATGTCAAGATCGATGTCTACAGTAGTTTCCAGAAATAAAGTTAATATCGTTAATAAATGTCTATATATAAAACATTTTAATCATTATATTTCTAGTAAGTATAACATAGCAGTCTACTGTTCAACAAATGATAAATAATTTTAAATAAAAGTCCACATCAATTCTACTAAAAGACAAATTATATATATTAATTACAGTTCATAAGAGTATAATTTACTCACCAGACTCTCAAACTGGCATTTGCCTAACCAACAAAAGCTAATGCATATTTTTTAACTATTAATTTTCCTGGAGAATTTAGTTGCAGCCATATCTTTGACAGAAGATTCTAAAATGTGCCATGAGTGAATACCTATAAAACAATGTGCTATGAGTGAATAATTTGGTATGCATCTAAAAAGATTATTCCTAGTCTAAATAGATGAATGTTGCTCATATAAATTTTCGTTAGGTACTATGAGAAGAAGGATGAAATTTTCATTGGGATTATTGTAGACTTAAACTCAGTGTACTTTTGAATCTATTTTATACATATGAACTTTTTTATTTTTCCTCATTTTTCCGGATTGAATAATATGGTTTTCACATTCTCTGGCCTTCTGCTAAATGTTGGTTTAGTTCATGTAAATAATATTGGAAACGAAGCCAGTTGAAATTGTTCTGGAAATAAAATTTCCCAACGTTTCATTCTTACAGCAGCATACACCACATATTTAGAACAACAAATTACTAAACTTACCCCAACACAGAAGCATAAACACTGAAGCCAACTGCAAAATCACTTGAAAAGGCCCTAAAGTTTGGCAGTAACATTCACTAAAAATAAGAAATGTAAGCAAGGTTCATACCCAAAAAGAATCTAATGTCTTGTTGATTTTTCTTCACAAATATCATTATGTGCTCAGTGAGAGGGTAATAGAGAATCCTTTGTTAGGCTATTTTCATTTAAAAACTAATTTCTACAGTGTTTTCCCACCTAGTTTTATAGATGTGTCAATTGCTAAATTGTCAAATATAATAACTTAAAAGATTATAAACAACTGCACGTTACGTGGACTGTGATAGTAACATCGAACCATGTTAAAAGATGTAATATAACTTGAGTTTTATCAAAGACTTGCAAAGTCTATCCATGTAAGTGATTCAAATTTAATTAATGAAATTTTAAGCCTTCTAGAAAGCCAAAACCAAACACAACACCTTAAAAAAATGATAAATGATGTTAAATATAAGTCCACATCAATTCTACTAAAAAAAAAAATTTATATTACAGGTCATAGAGTATAATTTACTCACCAGACTCTCAAACTCGCATTTGCCTAACCAACAAAAGCTAATGCATATCAATAGCCAATAAGTAGTAAATATCAAAAGGAAAAAATGGATTAAAACTAAAAGGTGCAGAATGTGTTTAATCATGACCCAATTAAATATCTAGATATAAAGGATCATATCCAACTACAATGGTTATGGTTATCCTTCACAAACTGCATACAGGAAACAGAGCAAAATCACCTTTGTACCATTTCTGAAACTGTGTTAGTACAGCCACACTTTAGTTATGGGAATGAAAATTGAATTTTTACAGAGAAAATAACAAATTTCTCCACTGTAAATGCTGAGTATGATGGATATAAATGCCATCCTAATGGAAACTAAACAGTTCAAGGGAAGGCAATTAGAAATCTAGAGAAAATGGCTTGTCACTTAGCACTCTGTAAGTGCAGGACTTCACCACTCTACCAACATCTATGAAGTCAAATAGAATCTAAAGACTATTTCAACGTCACAGAAACTTTCTTTAATTTTTTTTTTTTTGGGAAAATACTGCATATAGAGAAGTCTCATTCCTAACAATTTAAATTGGAGGGCAGCTTTTACAATCTTCTTAAAATGGACTGAAACTGGAATGGTATATGCTTTCTTCGAAACATATCCCCCAGTTACCACACTCTACGTTAGGAGAAAATTACAGATACAACCGCATATGAACCTTTAACACTACTCAAGTCCAACTAATCATCCTCACCACAACAGTTCATAATGTTTGTTCAGATCATCATTTTAATCTGGTAGATTAATTTTACATTGTGTACGATAGTAATAATCATAAAGAGCAAGAGCCGGGGTAGATTTCACCCATCAATATAAAAATGTTTAAGGAATACAGAAGAAATTGGAGGAGACAATTCATAGACATTGCCGATTTCACTCTTCCCACTTGTTCAACTAAGTTACGACATTAAATAACTTGCACACGACATTAGTTTAAGACTATGAAATCAGCTATAGCAATCTGATGAAACATCCAAAGTTCTAAACTTTTAACTAACCTATACAGTATCATATTTTGAATCTAGCATGTGGATTATGGAGGCTCACATGTAAAAACCAAACCAATAAAGTCTCATGCATTTAATTCAGAAAAACATATCCAGGTAGATCAAGAATTCCTGTTAAATACTGGATCAGTGAACAAAACTCACCGGATTATAAGTTTACAAAGCCTCTCACACATGCAAAGCAAAACTCTTTAAGGATCAGTTCTTCAAACTAAATCCTTTCTACACTTGATTGTGTGCAGATGGTGGTTTAGGGGACATAAAAAATTAATTTCAAATCCAAATCATAATTAGCATTGTCTCCAGCTATGGTACCAATGTAATTAGACCTAATCCTCTAATCCTTTACAATGAGAATGACGTCAGAAATTACGAACTGTTACATGAGAATGCAATTTCCGTTAAATCTTTCAAAACCCAGAAGGCAATGTTTGACTGCAACCTCACAAAGAGATCAAAAGATTAAAACTTTTGTTGGAAACCAAGCTTTAATCTTTAAAGTAAAAAGGGGTTAGGTGAAAGGTACCTTTTCATCGAAATCGGGCTCCTCCATGGCGAGAAGGAGCTCCTCCTTGTGGGGTTGTGGCCACTGAGAGGGAAGCAGAAACGACGCTGGAATCGTCCTCTTCGACCATGGGTACTGCGTCATGAACGCTGAGAACTGCAACATTTTTCCTTTTCCACTGTGGGGCAGTATGAATCGCTTCTCCATTTAGATAAGTTTTCTTCTTTTTTCCGCCCCACCCCCAACGGTTTCCTTTTCATTTTCTCCCAAAGTTATTCTAGCCCAGTGCCACTTCGATTTTTCAACTCCCTCAAGAATTTTCTCTCACAGATCGCTCAATCCCCTTCTCCCCGTCGTGCATCGTCGCCATCATCGGTTGCCTTCTTCACGCAGGTAAGCCTTTGTATGCCCATCCATACCTCTGTCTCCATGACTGTTCATCGTGACCGTTGGATAGAAGCAAAATGCTGGCTAGGTTCCTCTCCCGTCGATGTTCGAGTACTTTAGAGGCCTTCATGGGTGAATCGTTTGGGCAAGTTCTGTCCCAATAGCCTCGACAATCTTTCTCGCCGATCTCCGGCCTTTCGCAGAGTAGGGGCGAGGATGAGATGGGTTCAAAGATTCGATATATTTTCATGTCGGCTGCTGATGGAGGACTTAAAAGATTACGTCCATGTCTTTTTGTTATTTAGTCAAGTTATTTGCATCATTTGATTTATTTTTTATTTGTTAATTAAGCTTTTGACCGAGTATATGCCAATTGGTTCAGGTGAGTTTTGACAAAGTCTAAGGTAGTGGCCAGTATATTAGAAGTGGGGTAGATACTTTTTAAGTGGACTTTTTTTTTTTTTTTTTTTAAACAACTTTTTAAGTGGACTTGGAGTATGGTAGAAGTGGATTATGGTATTGTAATCGTGTTCTGTAGTGTTAGTAATAGGTCAGTTTGTTTCCATCTATTTAAACTTTGGAAGTGCATCAATAGAAGGCAGTGAATATTTTATCCAAACATTAAGCGCAATTGCGTGATTGTGGAGGCTAAGGCACCTCGAATAGTCTACTTGTTCTACATTTTCAGTTTATTCATTTCTTAACCATAACAGATATGTTGCTTTTCAGGAAGTCAACAGAGAAAGATGATAATGATTTCGAGAAGGGTGGGTTCTTTAAGCGGCTTTTCAGGGACAATAGAGGTGACGATGAGGAATTGACGTCAGGTTCTGATTTGTAAGATTCATTGCACCACTTGACCAGATTCATTGCACCACTTGACCATTTGTTTTGAAGTGTGTCGACAAACCATTGCACGGTTTGCGACTTTGCAAACCACCGCTTAACTTTGTAAAGTGTACAAATGAAACATGGCTTTGCAATTAAGCCGAATAGTGCGGGCTGAATGCCACATAAGCAATTTAGAACTCTGTTTTTATATAATTAAATAGATGTGCAATATAGGAGTAGAAGTCAGATAATCGGAGTTTGAGTTTGAGTTGGTACATCGCTACCTCCCACTCCAAGTCTAATTTTTTTAGTTATTGGAGTCGGAGCGAAGCTAGATCAGAATTGGTGTGGAGTCGGATTTTTGAATTTTTTCTCAGCCCCTAAAAAAACATTGATTACTTCCTTTATTGCTCGTAAACTTTGCATGCTTGAGATTTTTAAATTTGAAAAAATCTATTCACTATCTATTTTTTCATCATTTTATAATATAATATTACATTATAGTTTCGCAAATGAAATATAATAAATCGCCTCAAATCATCTAATGCCTCATTATGAAATAATGAGAGGATGATGAAAATTGAGATAATGAGGAGAGCATCATTCTTTGAATTTGTCTCCAATATTTGCTTGTGCATAGAAATGAGATCCAAGACATAAGATAAATTGATGTACTCCTCAGTACTAGTACACAACATTGATATATAAGCAAGTCAAATTTATTCTTGACCACTTTTATCAGGAACCATGCATATGGACAGAAGTTTCATATCCTAGCAAAAGGGACATAAACTGATGCTTCCCCATCAGCTACCATAAAGTTCAAGACGAAACCTATGGTCCACAAAGATTAATTTTTGCCCAGAGGAGCCCCTTCCATTCTCACCAAAATCTTAGCAAACTCGATGAGCTTCTCGGTATCCGGAATAATACCCTTAACAGCACCATCTGCGCAGAAGCTCGCCGCCCATTGCACCAGTCCGGGAGTCTTTGCCTCATTGAGCAGCTTCACCCCGCCCATCTTCTCTATAGCCCTTAGCCAACCCAACATCGATCCGAAAGCAATATCAAGTAACCCAATTCGATCTCCTCCAAAGAAAGCCTTCCCTTTGCTGCTCTTTTGAAATGCTTCCTCCAACAGCACAAGTCCTTCAGTCACTTGTTCTACTATTGCAGCCTTTTCCTCTCCTTGTGCAGTGTTAAATATGAGTTTCATGGACGGGAAAATCTGCACGCTCCTTTGATATTCTTAATGGCTCAGAATATACAGACAAAATTAATCAAGTATGTGAACACAAGTTAATTTCCGCCTAGTTGCAAATACAAATCTCAGTTTCTATTTATAGGGTAATCCTACAAGAAATCATCAGTAGGGATCATCTAAATAGAAGTAACCTAGCTTATCAAGATCTGTTATTAAATGACAATACTTGTTAAAAACTTTCGACTCGATAATTGGTATATATAAGATTGTTTAAATTTTAATATGTTTGAGTTTATTATTTTTAATTTTATAAAGAAAACATCTTAAACATGATTTAAAAAGATAAGAGACAATCATTTTCTTAATATTATATGCATGTCAATCTAACACACACACACATATATATATATACACACACATATATCAAAATTTAGTAACTCGTGTATGAATAAGCTTAGACTCTGTCAAGAAATAAACAAATGGTGCTGTCATGTTTTTGCACCTCCAAAGTTATCACAAGTATAAATTGCTTCTTTTTTTTTTTTTTTCCTTCAAATATTTTTAAAGCATCCTTAGTCATTTAAAAAAAAAATATTATAACTTCACTAATATTCACTTTCTTAACCCTTAAATCAAAAAAATACAGCGCAATAACTTTAAGGAAAAAATCATGATGCTAATTATCATCTTCCTAAATAAATTACATATGAATAAAATAAAATTCAATAATAAGTTCGAGTTTAACTCAACTATATATTATACAACTTTTAACAAAATATTATTATTATTTAAATTTTGTTTAGTTTTATGGGCCTAAAAAAAGAAATATTTTTCTAAAAAAATGTATATAAAAAAAAACTTAGGTACATATTATCATGAATTAAATTTATTCTTTTATTTTTTTTTAATCTTTGTATCACATGTTAGTCACATGTATTTTATTTCCCTATGTACTGCTATAAATACTTGTTTTTAGTCACTATACAATACATGAAATTAATTCAATTGGCTTCCTTTTTCTCTAGAAGCTTCTCTCTCTTGACTTTGGCTCTGCTAGGGTTTCATTCCTTGCTGTGTTATGTTTTGCCCCTTTGTATTCTTCTAGGGTTTTTATTCTATATGGTATCAGAGCCAATATGCGTAACAAACACAGATTGCCCATTAGGAAGCTTCGCATAAGCATTAATAGAACTTGTAATAGAAATAAAACAATAAATAGAAGAAACCATATGATTCGTGGCTCCAGTATCAAGAATCCAAGAATTTGAATCAAATGTAGCAGACTGAGCAACAAAAAGACAGTGAGCATTATTATGAGGAAAAATAATACCAGAAAATTATTCGAAATAACTGTATTGATAGTAGAAGGAACTGTATCAGCAAATTTAGAAGGATGAAGCAAGGACATAAGTTGTTGATACTGAGCCTCAGTCAATGAAAAAGGAGAAACAGCGATGAAATTGCTATAACTAAGGACAACATTATTATCCATAGATTGTTGCCTTTGTTTCCAATTTGAAACATCTTGTCTTACATAATGTTCTGTGTTCTAACTTTTAAATTCAAATTGATTTCCACTAACAAGTTAACACAGTTGCTAACTTGTTGCTTTCTATTTTCCTCTGGCATTTGTCTAATACAAGACCTGATTCTTTGGAGGTTGATTACAGGGGTTAGATTGCAAGGAGGCCTTTATATACTACAATAGTTTGGCGTTTTTATTTCTATTTCTAGTACATATACGACTTGTTTACCTGAAACAATATCTTTACATGTTTGCTCTATTTCTTCCAAATGCTCTAATTATGAGCTTTGGCATAATAGACTTGGTCATCCTTCTAAATCCAAGATGCTATTTGTGATTAATTTTGTTCCTAAATTGACTGCACCATACCATCCTAGCANGAGAGGATAATGACAAAATCAAAGTTACAAGCAAAACGAGTGAGAGTAAGCGGGCGCAGACAAACGAATGACAGTTACACAGAGAGAGAGAGAGAGAGAGAGAGAGAGTGATGGAGCCGAAAAGTTTTAAAGAGAAACTCACCGGCGAGAAGACGACAACACTATTTTCGCCAAAAAGCCCCGTGTAGAACAAGAGAGAGAGAGAGAAAATGGGGTCATGTGTGGAAAAATAAAACGCGGGAGTAGAAAACTTATTAAAGTGACTCAAAAATCGCCGTAATAAGTGAGAATTTTTCGCCGTAACAAAAATATGTATCAGCGAAAATGTTATTAGAATGATATAAAATTACACAACGGCTTATTTGCGGCCACAATCTTTTCCGGCACACTAAAATCGCTGGAAATAGATACTTTTTCCGGCTATTTTCATAATTGACACAAACATTTTTCCAAAGTTAAAAAATTGGTTCTTTTGGCCATAATTCTATCACCGGAAATAAAAATAGCCACAAATACTATTTTTTCTTGTAGTGTAGCCATCTTTATAATTGAATTGAATTAATTAATGTTATCACAGGAATTTTAGATGAACCAATTTATTTGGGTCTTTGACTGGCTGGAAATAGGGGTGTCAAATCGTGTTAACGGGTCGTGTTCGTGTCGTGTCAAAGCATGCATATTATACTATATAGCTCAACTCTAACCTGATCCATTAAGCTTATCGTGTCAAAATCTCAAACCCTAACTCGACCTGTTAACATAACGGGTCGTGTCGTTTCAACTCGTTTTGACCCATTAGTGAATATTATGAAATAGGTTAACATGATACAATACGACCCGTTTCAAACTGGTTATGTAAATAAGTTGAATAGGCTCGAAATTAACAAATTTGACCTGATAAATTTACATAATTTTATATAAATTTTAAAATCACAATATTTATAAAAATTATAAAGCCAACTACAAGTCCAAAATTATAATCTAAACAATAAAAATATTAAAATTGAAATTCTAACAATTTTACTTTTACATATAAGGGTATAATTGTAATTTTAACTTTTTTAACATGTCATAATGGGTTATAATGTGTCATAACGGGTTGACCAGTTATCTACCCGTTAAGCAATCGTGTCTTAATGGGTCAACCTGTTTTGACATAAACCCGTTAAGACTAAACTCAAACCTGCTATTATCGTGTCATGTTCGTGTTGGGTTAACGGGTCTTATAACATATTGCCACCCCTATCTGAAAGACGAATAAGGTTGGTACGTGCATGGCTTGTGTGCCTGAAATTGAGACACGCCTGCAAAAAATAGTACTTGACATTTGAGCAACTCGTTTCTGTGCATTCCTAAGAAATGGCCACGGACTCCAAACTAAGAGCATTAGTGCTTCCTCATTCGGCTTGTCCAAAGTTCGATATATAGCTAAAATTAGATTAATATGTGCAAAAGAAAATCCATATTAGATTGGACATTATTAAAAGAACTTGGATGTTAGTTACAGACTTGCAGTCATTCGCCAAATATGGAAGACTACAGTAACTTCACCAAACATAAAAAGAATACTTTCTCACTCCAAAATATGATAAAAATAATACTTCAACAAATATAATTATTATTAACATTTAATTGGTAGAATTACAAAATGTGATAAAAATAAATTAAATAAAAAATTATTAAATTAATAATATTTTATTATTATATAGAGAGTAAATGGATAATCCAATGTGAGGATTAAATTTTATTTTGATACATTTGGGAGAAGGGGGTTTCGAATTTAAATAGAATAAACAAATGTAAATTCATGTGATATTAATTAAAATTTAAAGATGCATTTAGTCAATCCAATGAGAATGCTCTTAGCATTAGACTATGCAAATACAAATGTAAAATTTGCATAATATGACATGATTTTGTATTTGGCTATTCCACTCAAAACTTATTCCTAAATTGGATTATCCATCTTAGTCAAAATATTAATAAAATATTATAAATTTAATAATAATTTTTTTTTCAAATTTTTTTCTTCTATTAATTGAAACCAAACTGCCCACAAACACATTCAGTTGTAATATTTTTGCCCACCAAAAATAAATTCAATTACAAACCCAAAAACACAATACCCAACACAATATTTCTGCCCACCACAAGTACATTCAGTTACATTTATTTACGTCACAACACCATTACAAAAACATTTGTCCATTATATTTTCACCACAAAAAAACACCATTGAGAAAAACAAAAGTCATCACTAATGTTCAACAAATTTTAACTCATCACAAAAATATACACACCTCCAAAAATCAGCCTATCACAAAAATAAAAACAATGCCCATCACAAAAATAAAAACAATGCCCGATCACAAAGTTGTTGCCCAGCCACATGTATTTCCATCACAAGTGGCTGGACAACCACTAAAATAAGATAAACTATACGTTAAACATATACTACTGTTAATTACAACGTCGAAATAGGCTAGACAAATACTTACACACCTCCCAAAAGTGTGGATGGATCCTCGAATGGTGATGTGATTGCAGACTTATTCATTAAAGCGTCGAAAATTTCATCCTAAAGACGTTGGAAATAAACTTGCTGCATTGCTTTCATCCCATCAAAATCTAATTTCATCCTTGTTAATCTCAAATGCCCAAAACGAAAATGAAGCAGAGAAAATAATAAGTAGAGGTGTAAAAATAAACCGACAAACCGGAAAACCGGCCCGGACTGGACCGGTTGGTTCGGTCCGGTTTTTGACCGGTCCGGTTTGGAATCGGTTCTTTCATTTTAAAAACCGGTCAAATCCGGTCCGGAATCGGTTTTATGTTTTCCAACACCGAACCGGACCAGACCGGTTCACATATTATATATATATTTTATTAATTTTTAATATTATATATAATATATTTCATATATAATATATATAATAATGTATGAAATAATATATTATAATTTATAACATAACATTTTAATCTTAAACATAAATATTTATTTGATCATATGTTTTAAATATAAAATATATATATTAAATACATTTTATTGCCTAATAAAATTCTCGATAGATTTTTTTTATAAATACATTAATAATACTAATATACTTAATATATTAAAACCGGAAAATTGAAACGGACCGGACCAGTAAAACAGGACATACCGGTTTAGGGGGGTAACCAGTGCGTAATTGGTTTTTAAAAATATAAAACCGGTACATACCGGTTCGGTCCTAGATTTTATCCAAAACTGAACCGAACCAGACCGGTTACACCTCTAATAATAAGTATTGACCTGAAAATGGTGAAGAGGAGAGAACAAGGAAGCTCTATTTGGGTCCAGGAATCGGTGTTCAGGTTTATCGAATAAAAATAAGATTTGGTCTTTGTACATTAGTCTTGCATATATGACCGTCGAGTATGATTCATCGTAGCTAAAAGTCATATTTTTGCATTTGGATAATCCAATGTAGGTAATTTTATGAGCAATTGAGTCACTTCCTAATGATAAAAAGAACTAGGGTTGAGCACCGACAATGTCAGACTCAGAGTGCCCTACCTCCGACTTCGACTCCAACCTTGTCAAAAGTATAATCCGACCTCAGACTCCGATTTGCATAGCCTCCGATTTGACTTCGACTTTAGCTTGTCAGAGTAGAGTCGGATTTGGGCTTTTGTATTAGCTTTTTTTGCCTATTTGAACTTTCAATTTGACAATTTTGGGATCTCACTAGTCGGATTTGGGCTTCCAAATTTTAGTTTTAAAAAAATAGTTTTTCAATTTCAATTTTATTAAAACATAACAAAAATTGAAAAAATAAATCATTGTAAAAATTAATGTTATTATACATTAGTATTATATGTTATTATATGTTAATATTTATACATTAATATTACATGTTATTATACATTAATTATTATACATTACTAGTACATGTTATTATACTTTAGTATTTACACATTAGTTGTTAGTATACATTATTGTTATATAGTAGTAATAGTCAATTTTGTATATTTATATTATAGCATAAGTATATTATTTTATAATAATTTACTTATACTAGTATATGATTGAATTTAAGTAGCTATATATGTTATAGTTATATAAAAAATACATAATTAATATATAAAAAATACATATCTTTTTATAAGATACGAGCCTATAACCCACGCAATGCGCGGACCATTATTTATGCTGAATTTTATAACTAAATAGTTCAACAACTACTAATAAAATGTATATCACTATATAAAATGGAACATGCATATATAAAAGAATCCACTTTACCAATAAATATTTTATTGTCAATTTCCAATATTAAAAATGTAATATATATATATATATATTGTTTTTCAATTTAAAACAATGTAATGTAATATATATATATATATATATATATATATATTGTTTTTCAATTTAAAACAAATGTAAAATCGATACAATCAGTATAAGACACGATTGTTCAATTAATATTTTTTTTGAAATTTTCTCCTCTTGGATGATGTAGCTTGAGATTTATGATCCTCTTCATTTGTATTTGAGTTGATGTCAAGATCGATGTCTACAGTAGTTTCCAGAAATAAAGTTAATATCGTTAATAAATGTCTATATATAAAACATTTTAATCATTATATTTCTAGTAAGTATAACATAGCAGTCTACTGTTCAACAAATGATAAATAATTTTAAATAAAAGTCCACATCAATTCTACTAAAAGACAAATTATATATATTAATTACAGTTCATAAGAGTATAATTTACTCACCAGACTCTCAAACTGGCATTTGCCTAACCAACAAAAGCTAATGCATATTTTTTAACTATTAATTTTCCTGGAGAATTTAGTTGCAGCCATATCTTTGACAGAGGATTCTAAAATGTGCCATGAGTGAATACCTATAAAGCAATGTGCTATGAGTGAATAATTTGGTATGCATCTAAAAAGATTATTCCTAGTCTGAAATAGATGAATGTATGCTCATATAAATTTTTGTTAGGTATATATGAGAAGAAGGATGGAATTTTCATTGGGATTATTGTAGTACTTAAACTCGGTGTACTTTTGAATTTCTTTTTATACATATGAACTTTTTATTTTTCCTCATTTTACCGGATTGAATAATATGATTTTCACATTCTCTGGCCTTCTGCTATATGTCGGTTTAGTTCATGTAAATTATATTGGAAACGAAGCCAGTTGAAATTGTTCTGGAAATAAAATTTCCCAACGTTTCATTCTTACAGCTGCATACACCACCTATTTAGAACAACAAATTACTAAACTTACCCCAACACAGAAGCATAAACACTGAAGCCAACTGCAAAATCACTTGAAAAGGCCCTAAAGTTTGGCAGTAACATTCACTAAAAATAAGAAATGTAAGCAAGGTTCATACCCAAAAAGAATCTAATGTCTTGTTGATTTTTCTTCACAAATATCATTATGTGCTCAGTGAGAGGGTAATAGAGAATCCTTTGTTAGGCTATTTTCATTTAAAAACTAATTTCTACAGTGTTTTCCCACCTAGTTTTATAGATGTGTCAATTGCTAAATTGTCAAATATAATAACTTAAAAGATTATAAACAACTGCACGTTACGTGGACTGTGATAGTAACATCGAACCATGTTAAAAGATGTAATATAACTTGAGTTTTATCAAAGACTTGCAAAGTCTATCCATGTAAGTGATTCAAATTTAATTAATGAAATTTTAAGCCTTCTAGAAAGCCAAAACCAAACACAACACCTTAAAAAAATGATAAATGATGTTAAATATAAGTCCACATCAATTCTACTAAAAAAAAAAATTTATATTACAGGTCATAGAGTATAATTTACTCACCAGACTCTCAAACTCGCATTTGCCTAACCAACAAAAGCTAATGCATATCAATAGCCAATAAGTAGTAAATATCAAAAGGGAAAAAATGGATTAAAACTAAAAGGTGCACAATGTGTTTAATCATGACCCAATTAAATATCCAGATATAAAGGATCATATCCAACTACAATGGTTATGGTTATCCTTCACAAACTGCATACAGGAAACAGAGCAAAACCACCACTGTACCATTTCTGAAACTGTGTTAGTACAGCCAGCACTTTAGTTATGGGAATGAAATTTGAAGTTTTACAGAGAAAATAACAAATTTCTCCACTGTAAATGCTGAGTATGATGCATATAAATGTCATCCTAATGGAAACTAAACAGTTCAAGTGAAGGCAATCAGAAATCTAGAGACAATGGCTTGTCACTTACCACTCTGTAAGTGCAAGACTTCACCACTCTACCAACATCTATGAAGTCAAATAGAATCTAAAGACTATTTCAACATTACATAAACGTTCTTTATTTTTTTTTTTTTTGGGAAAATACTTCATGTAGAGAAGTCTCATTCCTAACAATTTAAATTGGAGGGCATCTTTTACAATCTTCTAAAAATGGACTGAAACTGGAATGGTATATGCTTTCTTTGAAAACATATCCCAATTACTGCACTTTACGGTAGGAGAAAATTACAGATACAATCGCATATGAACCTTTAACACTACTCAAGTCCAACTAATCATCCTCACCACAACAGTTCATAATGTTTGTTCAGATCATCATTTTAATCTGGTAGATTAATTTTACATTGTGTACGATAGTAATAATCATAAAGAGCAAGAGCCGGGGTAGATTTCACCCATCAATATAAAAATGTTTAAGGAATACAGAAGAAATTGGAGGAGACAATTCATAGACATTGCCGATTTCACTCTTCCCACTTGTTCAACTAAGTTACGACATTAAATAACTTGCACACGACATTAGTTTAAGACTATGAAATCAGCTATAGCAATCTGATGAAACATCCAAAGTTCTAAACTTTTAACTAACCTATACAGTATCATATTTTGAATCTAGCATGTGGATTATGGAGGCTCACATGTAAAAACCAAACCAATAAAGTCTCATGCATTTAATTCAGAAAAACATATCCAGGTAGATCAAGAATTCCTGTTAAATACTGGATCAGTGAACAAAACTCACCGGATTATAAGTTTACAAAGCCTCTCACACATGCAAAGCAAAACTCTTTAAGGATCAGTTCTTCAAACTAAATCCTTTCTACACTTGATTGTGTGCAGATGGTGGTTTAGGGGACATAAAAAATTAATTTCAAATCCAAATCATAATTAGCATTGTCTCCAGCATATGGTACCAATGTAATTAGACCTAATCCTCTAATCCTTTACAATGAGAATGACGTCAAAAATTACGAACTGTTACATGAGAATGCAATTTCCGTTAAATCTTTCAAAACCCAGAAGGCAATGTTTGACTACAACGTCACAAAGAGATTGAAAGATTAAAACTTTTGTTGGAAACCAAGCTTTAGATGGAATCTAAAAAGGGGTTAATTGAAAGGTACCTTTTCATCGAAATCAGGCTCCTCCATGGCTAGAAGGAGCTCCTCCTTGTGGGGTTGGGGCCACTGAGAGGGAAGCAGAAACAATGCTGGAATCGTCCTCGTCGACCACGGGTACTACATCATGAACGCCGAGAACTGCAACATTTTTCCTTTTCCACTGTGGGGCAGTATGAATCTCTTCTCCATTTAGATAAGTTTTCTTCTTTTTCTGCCCCACCCCCAACAGTTTCCTTTTCATTTTCTCCCGAAGTTATTCTCTCCCAGTGCCACTTCAATTTTTCGACTCCCTCAAGAATTCTCTCACAGATCGCTCAATCCCCTTCTCCCCGTCGTGCATCGTCGCCATCATCGGCTGCCTTCGTCACGCAGGTAAGCCTTCGTATGCCCCATCCATACCTCTGTCTCCATGACTGTTCATCGCGACCGTTGGATAGAAGCATAATGCTGGCTACGGGGTTCCTCTCCCGTCGATGTTCGAGTACTTTAGCGGCCTTCATGAGCGAATCGTTGGGGCAAGTTCCGTCCCCATAGCCTCGCCGATCTTTCTCGCCGATCTCCGGCCTTTCGCAGAGTAGGGGCGAGGATGAGATGGGTTCAAAGATTCGATATATTTTCATGTGCGGCTGCTGATGGAGGACTTAAAAGATTACGTCCATGTCTTTTTGTTATTTAGTCAAGTTATTTGCATCATTTGATTTATTTTTTATTTGTTAATTAAGCTTTTGACCGAGTATATGCCAATTGGTTCAGGTGAGTTTTGACAAAGTCTAAGGTAGTGGCCAGTATATTAGAAGTGGGGTAGATACTTTTTAAGTGGACTTTTTTTTTTTTTTTTTTTTTTAAACAACTTTTTAAGTGGACTTGGAGTATGGTAGAAGTGGATTATGGTATTGTAATCGTGTTCTGTAGTGTTAGTAATAGGTCAGTTTGTTTCCATCTATTTAAACTTTGGAAGTGCATCAATAGAAGGCAGTGAATATTTTATCCAAACATTAAGCGCAATTGCGTGATTGTGGAGGCTAAGGCACCTCGAATAGTCTACTTGTTCTACATTTTCAGTTTATTCATTTCTTAACCATAACAGATATGTTGCTTTTCAGGAAGTCAACAGAGAAAGATGATAATGATTTCGAGAAGGGTGGGTTCTTTAAGCGGCTTTTCAGGGACAATAGAGGTGACGATGAGGAATTGACGTCAGGTTCTGATTTGTAAGATTCATTGCACCACTTGACCAGATTCATTGCACCACTTGACCATTTGTTTTGAAGTGTGTCGACAAACCATTGCACGGTTTGCGACTTTGCAAACCACCGCTTAACTTTGTAAAGTGTACAAATGAAACATGGCTTTGCAATTAAGCCGAATAGTGCGGGCTGAATGCCACATAAGCAATTTAGAACTCTGTTTTTATATAATTAAATAGATGTGCAATATAGGAGTAGAAGTCAGATAATCGGAGTTTGAGTTTGAGTTGGTACATCGCTACCTCCCACTCCAAGTCTAATTTTTTTAGTTATTGGAGTCGGAGCGAAGCTAGATCAGAATTGGTGTGGAGTCGGATTTTTGAATTTTTTCTCAGCCCCTAAAAAAACATTGATTACTTCCTTTATTGCTCGTAAACTTTGCATGCTTGAGATTTTTAAATTTGAAAAAATCTATTCACTATCTATTTTTTCATCATTTTATAATATAATATTACATTATAGTTTCGCAAATGAAATATAATAAATCGCCTCAAATCATCTAATGCCTCATTATGAAATAATGAGAGGATGATGAAAATTGAGATAATGAGGAGAGCATCATTCTTTGAATTTGTCTCCAATATTTGCTTGTGCATAGAAATGAGATCCAAGACATAAGATAAATTGATGTACTCCTCAGTACTAGTACACAACATTGATATATAAGCAAGTCAAATTTATTCTTGACCACTTTTATCAGGAACCATGCATATGGACAGAAGTTTCATATCCTAGCAAAAGGGACATAAACTGATGCTTCCCCATCAGCTACCATAAAGTTCAAGACGAAACCTATGGTCCACAAAGATTAATTTTTGCCCAGAGGAGCCCCTTCCATTCTCACCAAAATCTTAGCAAACTCGATGAGCTTCTCGGTATCCGGAATAATAGCCTTAACAGCACCATCTGCGCAGAAGCTCGCCGCCCATTGCACCAGTCCGGGAGTCTTTGCCTCATTGAGCAGCTTCACCCCGCCCATCTTCTCTATAGCCCTTAGCCAACCCAACATCGATCCGAAAGCAATATCAAGTAACCCAATTCGATCTCCTCCAAAGAAAGCCTTCCCTTTGCTGCTCTTTTGAAATGCTTCCTCCAACAGCACAAGTCCTTCAGTCACTTGTTCTACTATTGCAGCCTTTTCCTCTCCTTGTGCAGTGTTAAATATGAGTTTCATGGACGGGAAAATCTGCACGCTCCTTTGATATTCTTAATGGCTCAGAATATACAGACAAAATTAATCAAGTATGTGAACACAAGTTAATTTCCGCCTAGTTGCAAATACAAATCTCAGTTTCTATTTATAGGGTAATCCTACAAGAAATCATCAGTAGGGATCATCTAAATAGAAGTAACCTAGCTTATCAAGATCTGTTATTAAATGACAATACTTGTTAAAAACTTTCGACTCGATAATTGGTATATATAAGATTGTTTAAATTTTAATATGTTTGAGTTTATTATTTTTAATTTTATAAAGAAAACATCTTAAACATGATTTAAAAAGATAAGAGACAATCATTTTCTTAATATTATATGCATGTCAATCTAACACACACACACATATATATATATACACACACATATATCAAAATTTAGTAACTCGTGTATGAATAAGCTTAGACTCTGTCAAGAAATAAACAAATGGTGCTGTCATGTTTTTGCACCTCCAAAGTTATCACAAGTATAAATTGCTTCTTTTTTTTTTTTTTTCCTTCAAATATTTTTAAAGCATCCTTAGTCATTTAAAAAAAAAATATTATAACTTCACTAATATTCACTTTCTTAACCCTTAAATCAAAAAAATACAGCGCAATAACTTTAAGGAAAAAATCATGATGCTAATTATCATCTTCCTAAATAAATTACATATGAATAAAATAAAATTCAATAATAAGTTCGAGTTTAACTCAACTATATATTATACAACTTTTAACAAAATATTATTATTATTTAAATTTTGTTTAGTTTTATGGGCCTAAAAAAAGAAATATTTTTCTAAAAAAATGTATATAAAAAAAAACTTAGGTACATATTATCATGAATTAAATTTATTCTTTTATTTTTTTTTAATCTTTGTATCACATGTTAGTCACATGTATTTTATTTCCCTATGTACTGCTATAAATACTTGTTTTTAGTCACTATACAATACATGAAATTAATTCAATTGGCTTCCTTTTTCTCTAGAAGCTTCTCTCTCTTGACTTTGGCTCTGCTAGGGTTTCATTCCTTGCTGTGTTATGTTTTGCCCCTTTGTATTCTTCTAGGGTTTTTATTCTATATGGTATCAGAGCCAATATGCGTAACAAACACAGATTGCCCATTAGGAAGCTTCGCATAAGCATTAATAGAACTTGTAATAGAAATAAAACAATAAATAGAAGAAACCATATGATTCGTGGCTCCAGTATCAAGAATCCAAGAATTTGAATCAAATGTAGCAGACTGAGCAACAAAAAGACAGTGAGCATTATTATGAGGAAAAATAATACCAGAAAATTATTCGAAATAACTGTATTGATAGTAGAAGGAACTGTATCAGCAAATTTAGAAGGATGAAGCAAGGACATAAGTTGTTGATACTGAGCCTCAGTCAATGAAAAAGGAGAAACAGCGGTGAAATTGCTATAACTAAGGACAACATTATTATCCATAGATTGTTGCCTTTGTTTCCAATTTGAAACATCTTGTCTTACATAATGTTCTGTGTTCTAACTTTTAAATTCAAATTGATTTCCACTAACAAGTTAACACAGTTGCTAACTTGTTGCTTTCTACTTTCCTCTGGCATTTGTCTAATACAAGACCTGATTCTTTGGAGGTTGATTACAGGGGTTAGATTGCAAGGAGGCCTTTATATACTACAATAGTTTGGCGTTTTTATTTCTATTTCTAGTACATATACGACTTGTTTACCTGAAACAATATCTTTACATGTTTGCTCTATTTCTTCCAAATGCTCTAATTATGAGCTTTGGCATAATAGACTTGGTCATCCTTCTAAATCCAAGATGCTATTTGTGATTAATTTTGTTCCTAAATTGACTGCACCATACCATCCTAGCATGATTTGTCCTTTATCTAAACAAGGGAAATTGCATTTTCCTAATAGTGTTCATTTTTCCGCTACCCTTTTGATCTTGTTCATTATGATGTTTGGAGCCCATATTCAACTCATGCTACATGGCTTTATCTTCTTAAGCATAAATATGAAGTTTCACATATTTTTAGATTTTTTTTTATTTTTTATTTTTTATAAAATGGTTAAAACACAATTTCATTTAAAAATAAAATCACTTCGCACTGATCATGGCACATAATTTTTATTTGCTCCTTTTTTGCATTCTAAAAGCATAATACATTAGCACAGTTATGTTGAGACTCCTCAACAAAACTCTGTTGTAGAAAGGAAATATCAACACATCCTTAATATAGCTAGAATAATGATGATTCAGTCTCATCTGCCTATTCATTTTTGGGGTGATGCTGTTTTAACAGCAACTTATCTCATTAATAGGCTTCCTACTCCTTTTTTATAACAAAAATCTCCCTTTGAGCTTTTGTTCAAAACTTCTCCCTCTTATGATCATTTAAGAACCTTTGGTGGCCTTTGTTTTATTTCAACAAAAATCTCGAACTAAATTTGATCCTAAGACTTGAACTTGTATTTTTCTTGGTTATCCTTTTAGCATAAAAGGTTACAAACTTCTAGATCTAAAAACTAATTAATCTATATCGAGAAATGTTTTCCATGAACATATTTTTCCTCTTACATCTCCAAATACCACTGATTTTTCTTCCATTTTTCCTGTTGAATGTTCAAGTTTAGATTCTTTAACTGTGCCTTCAACAACACCTTCTACTGATTTACCTCTAAATTCCTCTTCACCTTCTCCCTCAAATGATTCATTTGTTCAGTCTTCTTTCTTCCCAATTTCTATCACTGTACCATTGCCTTCTAGAATCAGAAAGGTACCTGGCTATTTGTAGAATTTTCATTGCAACTCCTCTTCTACACACTCCACATCAGATCCATCGACAATTTCTTATGCATCAGGTTCTTCTTCCCTTTTGTCTCCTTTTTCTAAACCTGAGTTCTATCGTCAAGCTGTCAAGCACTCTCATTAGAGAGATGCCATGTTAGCTGAGATGGTAGCCCTGGAAATTAATAATACATGGATTTTTACTTCTTTACCTCCTGGTAAGAAGCCTATAGGCTGTCAATGGATTTATAAGATTAAGTATCGCGCTGATGGTTCCATTGAAACATATAAGGCAAGGTTGGTTGCCAAGGGTTATACCCAAACTGAATGATTGGATTATTCTAAAACTTTTTCACCTGTTGCTAAAATGGCTACTGTTAGAATTCTTTTGGCCATTGCTGCTATGAAAGGCTGGCATCTTACACACCTTGATGTAAATAATGATTTTTTGCATGAGGACTTATCTGAAGAAGTATACAAGGTTTTACCTCCTGGTTTTCATGTTAAAGGGGGGTCTCAAGTTTGCAAGTTGAATAAACCACTCTATGGTTTGAAACAAGCCTTACGACAGTGGTTCTCTTAGTTCTCAACTTCTATACTCAATATGGGTTTTCAACAATCCAAAACTGATTATTCTCTTCTTACTAAGGCTGAGGGTTCATCCTTTATTGCCCTTCTTGTATATGTTGATGATATTCTCATAGCTAGTAATGATATGTGTTGGGGGGAATTTTCTCGGGGACACGAGCCCAACCCAATGAATAGCAGCACCCAATCCAAAACAAGGCTGAAACCCACATGGCCTCTCGATGGCCCACCTGAGAAGCCCTTAGCTCGGCCAGGTACGGACTAGGGTATCAGGTCAGGCTAGCTGAAAGGTACATGACCATCTCTCACATTTTTTACATGCAAAGAAAAAGTGCACGTTTCCAATGAGACTCCACATCCGGGCTCAGTCAGGCCATGTCACATTAATTATCTGCACCAGAGAGCCATGTCGCATTAAATGAGAACTACCAAGGAGTGTCCCTCAGCTTAGTAGCAGGACATGGGCTTCTAACCTCTGACGTAGGTATAAAGGCAACTCTCCAGACACTAGAAAATGGAGGTTAATAATCAAGATTTTGAAAATATATTCATCTTCTCCTAGACTCAAGGCTAACTTAAGCAGCGGAGGCTCCGTTAGGCTGTCATCCATAGTTGTCAGATATTGGAGTTGTTGGCGTGTGTAGGAATAGATCGAAGGCTCAAGCCACCAGAGACCCAGTCCAAAGGTGTATGAAACAAGACGTTAACAGTTGGCGCCGTTTGTGAGATTTGAAAATTTTCAAAAGAAAATGTGTCCTTCGTACACTTACGGGAAGCCGTCCTAGGAAGGCTCGGAGGTGTGGTTGAGCACCAAAGTAGGCAAGCGCCCAAAGGACGACCAAGGAGAGGAGCGAAACGAAGGGAGATAATCAACAATGCAAGGTGAGGCAGACAACTGGCCGTAGGACACTGGAGGGGCAACTCTTGTCGAATCGCTAGAAAATGAGGCACTTCTCGACCCCCCACCGGCCCCAGAATGAGTCCCCATAGAAAATGAAATGAGAGACGAGTACGAGCTGAAGAAACCGGAGGTGAATGAGCTCTCAGAACTAATCCTACTAGATCAAAGCCAAGTGGAGGCAACCACTAGGATCGGCACAGGAATCACCGCCAACATGAGAGAAGCACTGCAACAATTGCTTATAGAACATTAGGATATTTTTGCATGAGCCACGAGGATATATCGAGAATAAACCTATTCGTCATAAAGCATCACTTAAGCGTAGATCCCTGAGCCAGGGGCAAAGGCAGAAGTGTAGGAGCTTCAGCGCTGAGAAGAATGCCACCATTGCTGCAGAAGTTGATCGTCTACTTGTAGCGGGATTTATACTGGAAGCGTGCTACCCAGATTGGTTTTCCAATGTGGTGCTTGTAAAGAAACCTAACAGTAAGTAGAGAATGTGCGTAGACTTTGCAGACCTGAACAAAGCATGTCCTAAGGACAACTTCTCACTCCCTTGCATCAATCTCATCATGGATTCAATGGCTGACCACCATGTTAAGCTTCATCGATGCTTACTCAGGATACAATCAGATCTGCATGAATCCCAGTGATGAGGAGAAGACGTCATTTATCACTGATCGAGGGCTATATTGTTACTCCACCATGTCGTTTGGTCTAAAAAATCCGGGTGCTACGTACCAATGGCTAGTTAACTAAATGTTCAAAGACCAGATTGGGAGGAATATGGAAGTATATGAGGATGATTTGCTGGTCAAAAGCAAAGATCCGGCATAGCACTTGAACGACCTCCGAGAGGCCTTTGCGGTACTGAGGCGGTACAAAATGAAGTTAAACCATGCCAAATATGCATTTGGAGTAGGGTCAGGAAAGTTCCTCGGGTTTGTGGTATCTGAGAGAGGAATCAAAATCAACCCTGAAAAAGTAAAAGTTGTCTAAGATATGCCATATCCCCGAAGCATTAATGATGTATAGAAGCTAGCTGGTCGATTGGTGGCCCTTAACTGCTTCGTGTCGCAGTCAACTAACAAGTGTCTACATTTCTTTAGATTGCTCCGGAAGGCTCAAGACTGGAATGAGGAGTGTGACATGGCATTCATTGTGCTCAAGAAACACCTTACTAAACCACCACAACTCAATCAACCTCAGTGAGGGGGAACATTGATCCAGTATTTATCTGTCTCCCTGTAGGCAATCTATTCAGCCTTAGTGCGAGATGACGATGGGGTCCAGAGATCGATTTACTACACCAGCCTAGCCTATAAGGGAGCAGAAGTCAAATACCCTCAAATTGAGTAGCTCATTTTCGCACTAATAATAACTACTTGCATGCTCCAGCCCTATTTTCAAGCACACCCCATCAAGGTCCTCACAGAAGCCCCTGTCAAAAAGGCCCTACAACGTCTGGATGCCTCATGTCACCTCATCAACTGGACTGTGAAACTAAGCGAGTTCAACATCGAGTACGCACGCGTACCTCTTTAAAGGGATAGATCCTGGCATATTTCATTGCAAAATTCACCGGCTTCGCTAGCGAGGAAGGACAAGTACCACCTATGAAGCCCTGACAAGTTTTCGTTAATGGCTCCTCTTGCTGAACTGAAGGACGAGTGGGGGTGCATATCATCACAAACAAAGGCGAAGAGCACTGCTACACCATTAAGCTGTTGTTCAAAACCACGAACAACTAGGAAAAGTATGAGGCATTCTTCTTCGGCATGACTATAGCATGGTCCTTGGGCGCCGAGGAAATAGAGATTTGAGTGGATTCCCAAGTAGTAGTCAACTAAGTGCAGGAAGAGTTCACCGCAAAGAGTGAAAAATTGAAAAAGTATTTGGCATTAGTGCAAGCTGAGCACGCTCATTTTTAGCACTTCCAAATACAACAAATCCTTAGAGTCGAGAACGACAAGGTAGAGAGGCTGGCGAAGACGGCATCTGGGCAAGAAGCTACCCCAATACTAGAATCGGTTGTCCTTAGAACCATCGAAGTGCCAGTCGTGGGGATTGAGATCAAAGCGTTGGTGACAATCACAACCAATAACATTACCCGCTTTCTATGGAAGAGCGTTGTCTGTAGGTTCGGTGTGCCCCGTAGCATAGTGTTAGATAATGGGAGATAGTTTTACTCTGACCACTACAAAGACTAGTGTCGGGATCTAGGGATCAAGTTTCGATATTTTTCCTCGGGACATCCCCAATCAAATGGCCAAGTGGAAGCGGCCAACAAAACCATGCTGTGAATACTAAAAAAGAAGCTAAATGATTGAAAAAGAGCATTGGCGGAAGAACTCCAGGCCCATTTTATGGGCATATGGGACAACTGTGAGGACGCTGACAAGGGAAACCCTATTCGCTCTCACGTATGGTCACGAAGCCATGCCACCAGTTGAGGTAGATGTCTCGACCCACTGGGTGCGCCACTACGAGCAACACTCCAACGACTGACACCTTGAAGAGCAGCTTGACCTAATATGAGAGATTCGAGAAGAAGCAGAACTGATAATGGAAACTTACAGGAAAAGGGTGGAGCACTGTTTCAACCGAAGAGTGTGTCCAAGGTCATTCAAGATTAAGACCTTGTACTGAAGCAGACAGGAACCACCACAAGGGATGAAGGCAAGTTAGGACAACAGTGAGAGGGCCTCTACTTGGTAGTTGTCTACAATCATCTTGGGGCTTACTGACTATGTGACTCTCGTGGAAAAGAGCTCCAACACACATGGAATGCCAAACATCTATGGATGTTTTATCGATAAAGGTTTTGCGATGAATAATTGTATTTTTCCTATTATTATCGACCTCCCAATTACTTTTATGGTTGCTATTAATAAAAATGTGATTGTTTTAGGGACTAGCACATCCAAAAATAAGGTTCCGGTTCTTGCGCTATTTCCCCTTCTCGTAGTGTTAACGAGTGGGAGCGGAATCGACCAGCTTTATGCTAGAGTCAACAGGTGGGGTTAGGCCCGGGCTAGCCCAATTGCCCCAATGAAGGAGAGTGGGTCCAATCTTTTGGCTGTTCGAACATTATCTCATCCTCATCACGGCAGAAAAGCGGAGGACCAGCCTAGTCCTCACTTACCTTCCCTGCAATGTCAACGGACGAGAGCGAGTACAGTTGCAAACTATCTGAACAAACTACCTTTACGTGCGGGTCAACAAGTGGGATTAGCCCAGAGCTAGCTTGACCTCCCTCACTGGGGAGAGCGAGTCCAGTCCTCAGGCTACTCGAACTTTCACCCGTCCTTATTACAACGAAGAGTGGATGGACCCTAAGCCCTCCAATCATTACCTCGCCTGCGGGGCACCAAAGGGATAGGTGTAATGCCAAATGGCTACTTAATCCCTCCTGTGGTAGAGTGCGGGTCTATCCTCACCAGCCGATACACATTTCCTTTATCGTAGGCATCGACCAAAGATGGGAGTGGGTCTAGTCTGGGACTGCTTGAATAGATTACCTCCTCATGAGGTACCAAATGACGAGATGAGCTACAAGCAGTCTTAACCCTCCAAGAGGAGAGTGCGTCCAGCCTTGAGATTGCTTGAACATACCTTGTTCCGCTACAATGAAGAGTGGGCGCCACACCAGCCTAGCCCTCACTCCCCTTTCCTGCGACATTAAAGGATGGGAGCGGGTTCAATCGGACATACTGCACGAATAGACAACCTTTACATAAGGGTCAACAAGCAAAATTAACCTCGGGTTAGACCAGCCTCCCTTGCAGAGGAGAGAGAGACCAGCCTAGAGGCGACCTGAACATTACCCCATCCCGTCGCGGCAAAGGGATGACAACCTCCCTAAGGGACCAAAGGGTGTTGCTTGAGAAACCCCTACATCTCCCTCAGCGGAGTGCGGGATGGTCCCAAGGCTACCCTTCTCAACCTGAATGTAAGTTGTATGCTCAGCCGAACAAGGGCAAGTTGGTGGCTAATAAATAATAGACTGTATTTTGATTTTGATTTTATAGGACATGTGAATTCTGTGGGCAAGTGCAGGCATACACGCCACTTGCCCCCCCTCATCCAGCACGAGGGTCAACGAGGCACGCTCGGTCTTACCTATAGTGTGACTTCCACAAAGGATCTCGGCGTGTCTAGGCTTATGCCCCACTCGCCCTATCTAGCCCAACGTGAGAGTCAACGATATGCGCTGTCTTACATATCGTTCGACCTTCACAAAGGATCTGGGTGAGTCCAGGCTTACGCACCACTTGCTGCCTTTCGTCCAACGCGAGGGTCAATGAGGCGTGCTTGGTCTTACTTTTTGCGTGACCTCTGCAAAGGATCTAGGCGAGTCTAGGATTTCACACCACTCGCCCCCTCTCGCCCAGCACGAGGGTCAATGAGGCACGCTCGATCCTACATACCGCACGACCTCCGCAAATGATATGGGCGAGCTTAGGCTTATGCACCACTCGCCCTCTCTTGCCTAGTGCGAAGGTCAGCGAGGTGTGCCCCGCTAGATCTTACATACCGAGCGACCCCCGCAAAGGATCTGGGCTAGTCTAGGCATACTTGCCACTCACTGCCTCTAGCCCAACGTGAGGCGCGCCCAGTCTTACATACTGTGTGACCTCTGCAAAGGATTTGGGCGAGTCCATGCATACTTGCCACTCGCCCCCTCTCGCCCAGCACGAGGGTCATCGAGAAATGCTCGGTCTTACATATCACGCGACCTCCATAAAGGATCTTGGCAAGTTCAGGCTTACGTGCCACTTGCCCCCTCTTGCCTAGCGCAAGGGCTAACGAGGCTTGCTGGGTCTTACATACCACGCGATCTTTGCACAGGATCTGGGTGAGTCCAAGTTTATACGTCACTTGCTCCCTTTCGCCCTAAGCAAGGGTTGACGAGGCACGCCCGATCTTACATACTGCACTACCTCCGTAGAAGATATGCGCGAGTCTAGGCTTACGCGCCATTCACCCTCACTTGCCCAAAGTGAGGTTCAACGAGGTGGGCCCGGTTCAACATACCACAAGACTTCTGCAAAGGCCTCGCAAGCACAACATAGGACATAAGTGAATGAACGAGACTTCACGTGAGAGGGCTCTGACAAACTTGACTTGAACCCTTAAAGGGTTTCGGGATATTGCCCGATGATGCGAATTCAATCCTCACAAAGTTAAGGGGATAAAGAAGTAGTTCTACTTGGCAAGGTCCTACACAAGACACCACCGATTTGTCAAGATGAAAGGAAACATCAAATCCCAACAAGCGGCCATCATATTAGAGCTCGTGAGGGGCATGCGTAAAACATAATGAAACTATATGAGGAAGGTTGACAAAGTTTTAAAGCAAAAATGGAAGAAAATTTCACTCATCCATAGTCAGAACATCTACAAAACGAGAAATACAGCGCGCCCATTATAAACCTTGCTAAGAGGGAAAAGGTCAAGAAGAGCCAAGGGCGAGGTCATGATAGGCAGGGTATGCCACGGTACCACTAGCAGAGGGGGAACCGGGCAGTTGGGGTGCATGAAGGGAAAGGCCCCATGAGTTGAGCATGGTCACTCTCACTTCAACCCTAGATGGGGAGAAGTCCAAGTGACCTCTCCTTTATGTTGACTCCTATCCGATACGAGGGCCGATCCACAAATCTGACTTGACTCGTCCAATCCGTGGGGTTGAGATATCCTGTGAAAATCAAAGCTGTGAGATGGGTGCTAAGATAGAAAAACCCATCAAATACTACCGCTACACAACTTAATTCCCATCAACCACCTGGCGCCTCCCTAGATGATGAAGGGCGCCATGCAAGAGTAACAGAGTTAAGTTGACAAGGACTTGTAGCCTTAAGCCAATTCTCCAGCAGTGGGAATGGGAGACCTAGACCCTATGTGAAAGAAGTGAAAGGGATGATGAATCCAACCCACAGGTGGTACCTTATATAAGCATCTCCAGGAAACATACACCTTTCCCTACCTCGGGAAGGTGCACGCTACCCATCACCTATCACGTTCGACGCAATCCGCGCCGCTTATTCATTTACGCCTCCCGACACAAGACATGATAGAACGAGAGTTATAGTAACTATCTGGCGAATGACAAGGCCTTGGAGTATGGAAATCGAATAATTCAGTCACTAAGGAGGCCTTAATGACACTAAAGTGTCAGACAGAACATGGGGGCACAACGACATGCCCAAACAAAAAATCCTGTTAAGTTTAAAGTCCATACAATAAGGCAAAATACTGAAGAAGAAAAGCTTTATACAAGACATATAGAAGGCGGGATAGGGGCATAGGGCATTCTTAGACAACTTCAGGACCCTTCACCTTAGACTTGGCGGGCTCAGCCTCCGATAATATCAGGCAGCCACCGGCACCACCGAGGCCACCAAGAACACGTTAGGAGCCTGGTCCCCCCTATCTGGGCCTCTGCCTCTAGCGTCGCAAGGTTGGGGGTCACAGATTCGAGGTCCAGTGAACATAAATCACCCCGAGCGCTTGAAAACAAGTGATCCCTCAATGCCTCACAACACTAGAAAAAGCCACGGTGCCACACTCATCCCGAACCTGCCACACCAAGGAAATTTCATTTCACAGCTGCTAGGAAGTGGATCTCAATTCGTCCCATTCATCTCGCGCAATCTGGAGGGATCTACACCTCTTCGAAAGAGTCTCGAAGATCTACAGGAACTTATCCTCAACGTGTCGGTAGGAGGAAACTGCAGATTCACACCTCCAGCTCAATGAGACATTTGCAGCCTGGAGCCTTTTAAGTTCCTTTGACTGACGATCGAACATCTCTTGAAGAGTTTCCCGTAAGTCCGACTCACGCCATAGATAGTGACGACATAGGATGACCTCATCCTGGGACTTCCGTGGGTTGGATTTCAAATAGCGCAGGCGTTTGCGCAAGTCAGCAAGGGAGCCTTCCGACTCCTCCTGAGGCTTCCCCACATTTGCAGCTTAGCCCGAGGCTATGCAGACTGCGAAGTGGGGCCCTTGGTCCCTAGAGCCCAAGCCCACTTGATCGCCTGTCGTCAAAACCAGCAGCTGCTCGACACCCTACTATGAAAACACGCATTGAAACCAAGAGGAAAATATCAAGGAAAGCAAGGATGAAAGGACTAATACCCAAAGACGGGCTTGAATGGGAATGCCTAGGGACTAGCCGGTTGGAGCGCGGGTGCCTGGCGACAAATGAAAACTGCTATAGACTCCTGACCCCGCAACCCCTGAGAATAGTAGCCCCAAGAAACTCGAAAAAACAAGGTCGCTAAGCTTCTTTCCCCAGATGAAAGCACAGGGAAATCCCCGAAGACTGAGGAGACTGTAGGAGGGACGCGCGGTGCAACATGTGAAGATCTGAAACTTGTAGTGGGAAAGGCCTACCGGGACTGCGAGGTGGAAACTACTTTCCCAAGCGCAAGCGGAGAATTGAACGATGCCCCTGGACTTAGGGCATGAGGACTCCCTTTCCCCGACCGGGAACCGGGAAGACTGTTGGACAAAAACCCCCCAAAGACTAACCAAAGGGAGGAGAAGGAATGTCATCGTCGTCAAAATTCGACGCGGTCGGCGAAATTCACTGCGGCCTTTTTCCCTTTCCCTCCACCTTTGGGTTGGCGAACCACCTGTGGGTGGACGACTGGTGGGACCAAGCGGAATCAAGGACGTTGCTCGGCGCAATGCCGCATGGGCGAGGAGATGTCGCAGTAAACTATCAACGCTCATTTGTGTATTCGACCAAGCTTCGTTCAGATGAGCAGTTTCACATGATCTCGATACAGCAAAGCTCATTTGACATCACCGGCGACTTCACAAGCTCCTCTTCGAGCATGACCCCCTAGTTCACCAGAACCGAGAAGTTTTTTCTTGAAGATTACCCTAGGGGATACTCTCACCCTTCTCCAAAAACAATGAAAAAGTGCTTGAACCACAAAGTCCTCCTATCATATTGCGATTCCAGGCGAATAAGTGGTTGTGCAAGGGCAAAACTGCAAGTGTTACCCCTCCTCTTCTGTCCTTGCACAGGACCATCTCTCCCCTTTTTTTAGACGGAGAGGAAAAAGCACACGATTTTGATGAGACTCCACATCCGAGCTCAATCAAGCCATGCCGTATTAATTATATGCACTAGAGAGCCATGTCACATTAAATGAAGATTTCCAAGGAGTGTCCCTCAACTTAGTCATAGGGCCTTGGCCATTGACCTCAGATGTAGGTATAAAAGCAGCTTTCCAGACACCAGAAAATGGAGGTTAGTAATCAAGATTTTGAAAATATATTCATCTTCTCGTGGACTCAAGGCTAACTTAAGCATCAGAGGCTCCGTTCAGTCGCCTCCCACGATCGTTGGATATTGGAGTTGTCTGTGTGTGTAGGAACAGATTGAAGGCTTGAGGCACCAGAGACCCAATCCAAAAGTGTACGAAACATAACGTTAACAATATGAAATCTGTTGAGCTTTTAAAGTCCTTACTTGATGAGAAGTTTAAACTTAAGGACCTTGGTAAATTCAAATATTTCCTTGGTTTGGAAGTTGCTTAGTCTCTTGCTGGTATTTCTTTGTGTCAAAAAAATTATTTTTTAGAGATTCTTGAAGATGCTGGTTTACTTGCTTCTAAACATGTTGTCTTTTCTATAAAACAAAATATTAAGTTGAGTAAGGATATGGGAGACTTGTTGCATGACCCTATTGTTTATAGAAAACTTATAGGTCGACTTCTTTACCTCACATTAACTCATCCAAACTTGTGTTATACTGTTAATAGGCTTACCCAATACATGGCTCAGCCTGGACAACCCCATTTACAAGCAGCCTACAGAATTCTCCAATATATCAAAAGCACTCTTGGTCATGATCTTTTTTTCCAAGTTGCCAATTCATTCTCTCTCAAAGCTTTTGCTGATTCTAATTGGGCCTCTTGTCCTAACAGTAGAAGATTTACAATTGGTCAGTGTCTTTTTTAGGGATTCTTTGGTTTCTTGGAAGAGAAAAAAACATACCACTATTTCTAGATCTTTTGTAGAGGCTGAGCGTAAATCCATGGCTTCTACTATTTGTGACATCATTTGGTTTCTCACTCTCTTATCTAATTTTTCTCATACTCATAGTCCTCAACTCTTTTGTGATAATCAGGTTGACCTATACATTGCTACCAATCCAGTCTTCCGTGAAGAACAATGCGCATTGAGCTGTATTGTTACTTTATTTAAGAAAAAAATTTAAATTAGAGTTATCAAGACTTTTCACCTGTCTTTTAGTCATCAACTTGCTGATATGTTAACCAAATCTCTTGGTGTTCACCAATTTAATCACTTAGTTTCCAATATGGGAGTCCATTCTATATACCCTCCATCTTGAAGGGGGTATCATGAATTAAATTTATTCTTTTAATTCTTTTATTCATCTTTATATCACGTGTTAGTCACATATATTTTATTTTTATATTTATTGCTATAAATACTTATTCTTAGTCACCATACAATACACAAAATTAATTAAATTGACTTCCTTTTTCTCCGGAAGCTCCTCTCACGGCTTTTGCTCTTCTAGGGTTTCATTCCCTGCTGTGCTATGTTGTGCCCCTTTATATTCTTGTAGGGTTAACATTTTTCACGCATCATTTCTTAATAAAAATTAGCCAAGCAAAACTTGGCAAGCCAAACAAAATTAACCTCGTACCTTATCATCAACATAAGCAGCCCAAAATCGTTCAATAGCACGGTCATAGGGATCAGAAGGGAGGATGGAAAGACCAGAGCTCCAGGCCTCGTCAATGTACTGAACAATGATCAGACACTCAGAGATGGATTTCCCGCCATGGATGAGTACTGGGATTTTCTTGTAGACAGGATTTGATTGGAGAAGAAGCTGGCTCTTAGAACCAAGTGTCTCTTCAAGAAACTCATACTTGACAGATTTGATGTTCAGGGCAATACGAACCCTCATTACGAATGGGCTCGGCCATCCACCCAGAACCTTGACGTCACTGCTGCTGTACGCCATGAGCTCTCCAAGATTATGGCAGTCACAAACTTTGGAAGATACAGTGTGTACGTGAACGATGAATACTGACTCTCTGATTAATGGAGGAAGTACTGGCGCTTAAAAAAGTTGGGCAGGTATGAGAGATTAGATGCGCATGTTAATGCTGAAGAGATGGTTACTGTTACTCTAACTAATGATTTTGACTATAATGTAATTGAATGACTTTTTTATTTTTTAGAATTTTTATTAAATGAAAAATCATTTTTTATTGAAACAAAAGTTAAAAAAAAAAAAAGAACCCTTCATTCCGCTACGTCTGGATCAAATTCGATTCGTTAGTCCCCCAGTTTCGTTTTCGCTAAAATAAGGTTTATAGCATTTGTGTATATTATTTGAGTTTTGTTACATACAAACACAGTTGCGCATTAATCTGTGTATCAATACTGATTTATTTATACTTAAAATTTAAATTAACACTATTTTTAATAAAATTTACTTTTTGACCAATCATATCACATTGGTGCACAGATTAGTGCACAATTATGCTTGTAACTATATTTTTCCATATTATTTACTTGGGACAAGCTATCGTTCAAATATTTCTTTTAGAGTTATGCTATAAGTAAAATTGTGTAGTAACTTGCGTATTAATATTGATTACTTCATATTCAAAATTTAAATTAGTATTATTTTTAATAAAATCTACTTTTTGATCAATCATATTATATTGATGTGCATATTAGTGCACGGTTGTGCTTGCAATTAGATTTTTCTTTTCTTTTATATTATAATTAAAAAAATATTTTTTTAATAATATTATAAAATTTTTTAAAAAAAATAATTAAAAATATTAATAATTTCGTATAAAAAATTTTAAATAAAAGGTTATACTATTGTCAATTTACTAAGAATTTTTATTTTTTTATTATTTTCTTTTAATTATTTTTTTAACATGTTTAATCATTAAAAAAATTTTAAAAATATTATTTTATTAATAATTATTTTAGTAATTATTAAATAAAATTAAAAATTTTAAAAAATTAAATATAAAAAAATAGTAAATAAATAATAGAGAAGTACATTTTCCAATGCTTAAATTGGAGCCACTCATCTGCGCACCATTTTTTCTATGGTGTCGTACGAAAGGGCGGCGAAGTGATGACTCCTGTCAGTGATCTAAACTCAAATAACGGTAGCTCCGTAGCTGGGAGCTGTGAAGGTAAACACGGTCCAACACAAATGCTTAAATTGGAGCCACTCATCTGCACACCATTTTTTCTATGGTGTCGTGTGAAAGGGCGGCTGAGTGATGACTTCTGTCAGTGAGCTAAAGTCAATTGATATTTCCAAATGAAGGATGCTCTTTTGTTCTTCAATAATTCTACAGGCAGTCGTCAATTAAAATGGGGGTGCAGTCGGCTGATGTCAGATATTATTAAAAAAAAAAAAAACCAAAAAATGCAAAAAAATGGTTTCATATTTTTCGCTCAATTTTGGTTACAGGCATTGGTGTGAGTATTGCAGAGGAAGCAGCTCCAGCTCACGGCATCACTGCATTCAACTCGCGGCATCACTGTGTCGGTTGTTTGTTGGTGTGGGTGCAGAAATGGACTGGGTGGGGCGTTCGTTGGTGTGGGTCAAGGGCCAAGGTAGTGAATCGGTTTGAGTCAGTGTGGTGGGGTCGGTTTGGGTTAGTGTGGTGGGCTCGGTTTGGGTCAGCGTCGTGGCCTTGGTTTGGGCTAGGTTCGTGGGCCAAGATATCGGGTCATCCATTTCGTGGGGCAGTTGCGTGGGTCATCTCCATGGGTCATCTGTGTGGATCATTTGCGTGGATCTGGTTCGTGAGTGTAATCTGTAGGAACCCTTTTTCATTCTTCAATATGCAATAATGGTTACATTTACTTAAATAAATACCGGTTAGTGATAAACAATCAAGCACGTATTGATTTACTTAACAAGATAAAAATTTTGCATTGCATACAATTAGATTATAATGAAATTTGGTGGCTAAAAATACAACTTTTGACGTTAAATATTGTGGTTTAAATATTTAAAGGTTTAGTTGTTGTAAAGTAAATGTTTCTAGTTAGATGAACAGAGGATGGCATTTTTCTAGTTGGTTTACTATCCGCTACTGCCTTGGTTGTTCATGAAGAGGATACATGTGAAACTATTGAGTGTAATTTACGTGTTTATGATGATTTTGGTCACTGCTTAAATAAATACCGGACAGTGATAAAGAATTAAGCATGTATTGTTTTACTTAACAATATAAAAATACATAAACATTGCATATAGTTAAATATGTAGAAATATTTCGGGTGAAAATATTAATTTTCTAGTTCCATATTATGGTCTAGTTGTTGTTAAATATTGTGGTTGTTTTATTTTTATATATGTAAGTAGATGCAAAATAGTTTTTTTGTTCCAAGAGCAGGCTATGAAATGTTTAGAAATATCTAAGAAAATATTGCCTCTCTTAAATGAGGCTGGATTTTTATTGATGTGCTATTATTCGGTGCATTTTAAAAATATAGTAATCATGTATTCTATGTTCTTTAAAAGTATATGTAGTATTGTTTTATTTTATTTTCATAGAAGAAGTAGTATATACAAGATTAGTCTTCATTCTCTCTCTTGCTCATTCTTGATATAATTTTCACTGAAACCTTATCAAAGACTAACTTTAGATATTGAACAACTTTTACAGGACATGGGAAAAGGGAAAGAACACCCGTCTTCGCTAACGCTATCTAGCTCAAATGCCCCCATTTCAGTATGTTATTTGAGTCTATAAAAAACTTATTGCTATTATAGTTTAGCATCCTAATTATCATTATTATTTTTATGTTAGGACATTGTTGAAACTAGTTTAGTAAAGTTTACAAATTACATGGACGGTTACTTTGGACCAGTGTCTGCATGGTTACCATCTTTTTTGCCATATCAAGCTGGCAACCAAATTCCAAGCAACATTCAGGTGGTTTTTCAACTTTTACGTTATGGATTTGCAATTATTTAATAATTTTTGAAGTAATTTAAAGGTTATCTTTTTTACTTTTAAGCAGAACGTTGGTTACCCATTTCAAATTGGGATGGGACCTCCGAGGCCAATTATCAGTACAAGCTCCGCAACGAGTGCAAGAGTTGGTGAAGGAGATAGACCCGATTGTATGGAAATTGACGAGCCATGTAGTTCCGCTAGAGTGGATGAAGAAACTGCCTTGGATAGACCAGATGAACAGGAAATCGATGATGGCACTACCGATACACCACAGGTAGGTCTATCATCAGATGGTGATGATATCATTGAGGAGCCGAAGTCGGGGATGGAGTTTAATTCGTTTGAAGATTTGTTGACCTATTATAAGCATTATGCTAAAAAAAAGGGGTTTGGGGTGATGACCCAAAGGAGTGAGAGGTCAGAAGATCAATGCGTTAGATATGTTACCCTTGGGTGTGCACGAGGAGGAAATGTGACGCCCCCAAATTCCGCTTGTGGAGTACGTATTATATTTATGTTACTTATAATGCGTGGGGCCACAACAACTGTGGAGTACGTATTATATTTATGTTATTTATAATGCGTGGGGCCACAACAACTGTGGAGTACGTATTATATTTATGTTATGTTACTTATAATGCGTGGGGCCACAACAACTGTGGAGTACGTATTATATTTATGTTATGTTATTATAATGCGTGGGGCCACAACAACTGTGGAGTACGTATTATATTTATGTTATGTTATGTATATCGTGGGGCCACAACAACTGTGGAGTACGTATTATATTTATGTTATTTATAATGCGTGGGGCCACAACAACTGTGGAGTACGTATTATATCTTATGTTATGTTACGATAATACGTGGGGCCACAACAACTGTGGAGTACGTATTATATTCTATGTTATCTTATAATGCGTGGGGCCACAACAACTGTGGAGTACGTATTATATTTATGTTATTTATAATGCGTGGGGCCACAACAACTGTGGAGTACGTATTATATCTTATGTTATGTTACTTATAATGCGTGGGGCCACAACAACTGTGGAGTACGTATTATATTTATGTTATCTTATAATGCGTGGGGCCACAACAACTGTGGAGTACGTATTATATTTATGTTATTTACTTATAATGCGTGGGGCCACAACAACTGTGGAGTACGTATTATATTTATGTTATGTTACTTATAATGCGTGGGGCCACAACAACTGTGGAGTACGTATTATATTTATGTTACTTATAATGCGTGGGGCCACAACAACTGTGGAGTACGTATTATATTTATGTTATGTTATTTATAATGCGTGGGGCCACAACAACTGTGGAGTACGTATTATATTTATGTTATGTTACTTATAATGCGTGGGGCCACAACAACTGTGGAGTACGTATTATATTTATGTTATGTTACTTATAATGCGTGGGGCCACAACAACTGTGGAGTACGTATTATATTTATGTTACTTATAATGCGTGGGGCCACAACAACTGTGGAGTACGTATTATATTTTATGTTACATAAGTATGGGGCCACAACAACTGTGGAGCTACATAATGATGTGTGACTTATAATCGTGGGGCCACAACAACTGTGGAGTACGTATTATATTTTATGTTACTATAATTCGTGGGGCCACAACAACTGTGGAGACATTATTTGTAAGTATGGGGCCACAACAACTGTGGAGCATACACTACATGAGACACAGCAATTGTGACATGTAGAATACGTGGGGCCACAACAACTGTGGAGTACGTATTATGTTTTATGTTACTTGAATACGTGGGGCCACAACAACTGTGGAGTACGTATTAACGCACGTTATTAATCAAGACAATTGAATAATATTCCAAGTTTATGTTAAGTCAAGTTTCAGATCAAGTTCATGTTTTATTATGCTCACGTACATGTTATGTTCATGTTCATGTTATGTTCCAAGTTCATGTTCACATCATGTTATGTTCACGTTTATGATATGTTCAAGCTCACGTTCATGTTATGTTATGTTTCACGTCCATGTTATGTTTCACGTTCATGTTATGTTGTTTGTTCATGTTATGTTTTAAGCTTAAGTTTATGCCATGTTAAGTCAAGTTCAGTTCACGTTTAAGTTCTGGTTAAGTCATGCTATAGGTCAAGTTATACTATGTTTATGGATGACTATACTTATGCATTTATGCTTTTACTGCCATGCATGCATTTTTAACCTGTGTGTGAGTTTTATGTTAACTTACTGAGATTTGTAATCAAATCTCACTTTGGTAGTCCCAACTACCATTCCCCCCGAATGGTAGATCTTGTTACAGGACCCAATGGAGAATTGAAATCTGACCAACTGAATACGTACGACTAGACCACGGTGCGATGTTGATGATGGTATAGTATTTAACTTAGGTTAATACTTATACTTTTGGAGTTGTATCTCAAGTATTCTTTTGATCACAACCATTTTAGACTAGTGTGGTGATCACGGCTTTTTAGTATGCCTTTATGTATGAAATATGTTTCAAGTATTTGGGATATTTTTAGTTTGGTGCATAGTATTGCTAAAGA
>QGSO01000236.1:764636-923752 GCA_011037825.1 Carya cathayensis
GTCCATGTTATGTTTCACGTTCATGTTATGTTGATTGTTCATGTTATGTTTTAAGCTTAAGTTCATGCCATGTTAAGTCAAGTTCAGTTCACGCTTAAGTTCTGGTTAAGTCATGCTATATGTCAAGTTATACTATGTTTATGTATGACTATAATTATGCATTTATGCTTTTACTGCCATGCATGCATTTTTAACCTGTGTATAAGTTTTATGTTAACTTACTGAGATTTGTAAGGATTGAACGGACATTTGAAGCGTCGAGACATGCAACACAAGGTTACCTGCCCCCGTTCATGACATAAGGAGAATTGGAATCTGACCAACTGAATACGGTCGACTAGGCCACGGTGCGATGTTGATGATGGTATAGTATTTAACTTAGGTTAATACTTGTACTTTTGGAGTTGTATCTCAAGTATTCTTTTGATCACAACCATTTTAGACTAGTGTGGTGATCACGGCTTTTTAGTATGCCTTTATGTATGAATTATGTTTCAAGTATTTGGGATATATTTAGTTGGTGCATAGTATTGCTAAAGAAAAAGATTATCCGCTGCGAATATTGCATAATGTTAGATGCATGTTAGGAACATTGCATCTTATATGTCATGAACGGGGGCAGGTAACCTTGTGTTGCATGTCTCGACGCTTCAAATGTCCGTTCAATCCCAAGCGGAATTTGGGGGCATCACAGATGTGATTGCTGTCGGGAAATAATCCAAAACTGATAATTTTAGCGGGCTGTTACAGGAAAGGCCCGGAACAAGAGTTTGAATGTAGCCAACCCTCGTCCAACAGAAAAAACGGGCTGTAAGGCAAGGATTAATGCTTTAAGAGTCGAGGGAAAAATGCGGTTGACTACAGTCTATAATACACATAATCACGGATTAAGCCCAAAAAAATCCCGGTTCTTTTGATGTAATAGAGATGTGAGCAAGACCGTTAAAAGAGTCCTAGACACAAACGACTTAGCTGGCATCCGACTGAATAAAAGTTATGGATCTCTTATCGTAGGGGCAGGTGGGTTCGAGAACCTCCCATTTCTCGAAAATGATTGTCGCAATTACATCCACAAAGCACGACATCTATGACTTGGTGCAGGGGGTGCTGGAGCACTTCGAGATTATTTTATGAAGATGCAGTTCAAGAATAACAGGTTTTTTGCCTTGATGGATTTAGAAGATGACGGTAGGTTAAAGAATATTTTTTGGGCAGATCCACGTAGTCGGGCAGCCTACCAATATTTTGGTGATGTAGTGATATTCGACACAACATACCTGACAAATAGGTTTGGGATGCCCTTTGTACCATTTGTTGGTGTAAATCACCACGGGCAATCGATTCTTTTGGGAGCTGGGTTGATTTCTAGTGAGGACACAGAGACCTTTACATGGTTATTTAAAACTTGGTTGCAGTGTATGAACAGTTTAGCTCCAAAGGCCATTATTACTGATCAAGATAGAGGAATGAAAAATGCAATTGTCATTGTCTTTCCGGAAACACGACATAGATTTTGTCTTTGGCATATACTAAAAAAAGTCCCTGAGAAGATTGGGTCATATGATGCGTACAAAAGTGGGCTAAAAACTGGATTGATGAAATGTGTGTACGACACACAATCTATTGAGGAGTTTAAAAAGTTTTGGGTCGAGTTTATTAACACATACGACTTACATGAGAATTCGTGGTTGAAAAGTTTATATGCAGAGCGTGACCATTGGGTACCAGTTTTCCTAAAATAGAACTTTTGGGCTAGAATGAGTACAACTCAGCGCAGCGAGAGTATGAATGCTTTTTTTGATGGTTATGTCTATTCAAAGACTAACTTGAAGGAGTTTGTTGACCAGTTTGATAGTGCGCTGAAGAAGAAAATTGAGAATAAAAATCAGGCGGAATTTCAGTCATTTAGCGTCACCATTCCCTACGTATCAAGATCTCCAATTGAAAAGAAATTTCAAGAGTTATACACCAACACTAAATTTAAGAAAGTTCAGCAACAAGTAATTGGTGTGCTTAATCTGGATCCATCTCTATTGACGTCGGATGGTGTAATGAAGAGTTATTTGGTAGATGAAGTTCGTATTCAGGAGTTCACAAAATTGGTTACAAATTCAGTGGATCTTAATGTCAATGATTCCAATGCAAAGTGTTCATGTGGGTTGTTTCAAATGAGGGGGATACTGTGTAGGCATATTTTGGCGGTATTCAATAATCCGAAGCAGCTACGACGCTTCGGATGAGAGGCCAAATGGGAATAGATATTCAATTCTTTTGAATATGTGTTATGCGATGATAGATTATGCAGTGGATTGTAATGAGCAATTTGAAGATGCAAAGAAGAGGATACATGAGATGACTGAATTATATCGTCAGAACCAACGCCCCATATCTTGTGTGGAAACAGGTAAGCTTCCAAGGCGATGACTTGTTTAGTATATTTCCTTAATTAGTTCTTTATAACTACTCAAATATTAAATTATAATTTCTATAATTATAGTTTTTTGAATATAGCAGTCTTTGCCCCAAACAGGTGCAATTACAACACTAGATACTACTGCCGTTGGTAGTTCACAATAAGTTAAGAGTCCAATTGTTGTCAGAGGGAAAGGATGACCCCCATATTTGAGGAGAGCATCCAGGATGGAGACAGACATGCGGAAGGTTAAAGCGAAACAGAAGAAAGCACAAGTGGGAGGAAAGTGCAAACAGGTGCACCAGTTTTTATAAGTTGTCTAAATTTATGATTATTCTAATGATTATAAAGTTTAACTTAGAAAAATAAATATTTAATGAGTATTTTTACTTTTTATTTTATTATTAGCGAGATGAAGGAGATACAGCAGTTATGGCCACGCGCAAGAATTTATTTGGCCCATCAGAGAGCCCCAATATTCAGGTTATATAATTTATTGTTTGGTTATTTTATCCAGAAAGTAGGTGGAATTTATATGTTTATGGATTTTGTCAACTGAAAGCAAAGAATAATCTTAATGTACATTTTTTTCATTCTCAACAGATTGTGGCAGACAGCTCAGCTATCGACATTAGTGGAACCCAGTTTCAACATACAGTATTTGGGAGTCAAGAAACAGTAAGATTTGTTGCTAAGACTCAAATTTAAACAAGATTCTATAATATTGTTTTAATATTTGTGAGAAGATTCATTACAGATGCAATTTACGTTGGATGGATCACAACCAGAGTGTATGGATGGGACATAACCAGATCAAACAATCAGATTGTTCCATTTTTAAACACTGATATTTTTTTGTGTTGTAGCTGTAATTCATGGAGAAAATGTATAATATATGGTGTATTGAATGTAATTACATAGAACAAAGGTTATTTTGAATGTATTTGCAAGTATGGGATTAGTTTACATGTCCCTCATAGTTATTGTGAGGTGTTGTAATCATTAGAACCCATATTTTGTGTATATGGTTAAATTTCCAGAAATTTCCAAGTTAAAATTGTCAATGACTGTTTTGGGACTATATATGGTTTAAATTTCCAGGTTATGTGCTACGAACAGAAAGTGTCATCTACAAGTTGGGACTTGTTGCTAAGAGTAATAATAGAAACTGTCACCCAATTTTGATCATTGCCGAATGAAATATTGGGTGGGTGTGTGCTAAGTATTAACTGGGTCTTAGATGGTGTGTGCAGTAGACAGCAAGTTGAGTATTTGGGAACGTTAATAGGAATCGTTTGAATCCGAATAATAGAGGAACCAACTCAATTTTCACAATTATACCCACAACAAGTAAACCGATTGACTCATCTATGCACACATAAATGATGTTATGAGTTGGTTCCTGTTTTCATGAGAATATTGAATCTAACAATGGGATAGGAAAGTTATTCAAGTCCCATTTTTTCATAGCATTCTAGTCATCCGAAGCAGCTTTGCTCAATGCAAAGTGAAAACGGGCTTAGCCCTTCAACTCAGAATACATAGTAGTAATATTAAACAAAAAGGTCCATTTCTCATTTAAAACCAATTCAACACATATTCAATAGCTTCAAATTCAGAGTACATCCACCATCAAAACACACAAAATAAAACTAATTACAAGTCTCAAACATAGCTTCCCAACTCAGTACATCATCCATCAAGACAGACCACTTGAAACAGAGCACTTCAAATGCATTACAAATATTGTTTCCCATTTTAGGGTAACTTAAAATAAAATACATAAACAAAAATGGGTAAGACAGTAGTCTTAACATCACTTAGACAGCAGAAAGTAGCATGAGACAACAATGGCAACAGCCCAATACAGATTGAGCAGTGTGCGTTTCCGCCTGTTTTCAGCAACTTGTTTCTGAACCTCCTCGAGTATATTGCTCAACATCTTTTCGATCGCATCGGCTCGCTTTCGGAACTCAATTTTATCCATTTTCAGGTCTTCCTCCTTCCTTAATAGATATTGCTTTATTTCTTGAATTTCTTGCTCTACGTCCAAAGTACCATCCACCCACTTGAAGAACTTGCAATATGGTAAGCTCTGCTCATTTTACACATTTAAAAAAATGTTAGCTGTAATTACATCATAATGTCAGATTATATCTTCTTTGGATCACGGATGTTTTACCTCCTTGTTGAAGTTTGGACAGCCTAAGAAGGGTCATCCTGGATTTCTTGGAGTATTTGAGTATCTCAGTGTTGCCTAAACCTCATAGAAGCAGACTGGTTGACTAGAAGTACGTTTACCAATGGATGAAGAAGACGAAGGTGATGACAACATTCTAACATGAAACAGAACATATAAACTTATGAATCAAAGAGAAACTTAATGCAAATAATATCATATTCAATCTCATTTAAACAGATTAAACTCTATCCAAGTAAGCTTATAAACAGAACATATAAACTTATGAATTCAAGAGAAACAATCAAGCAAATAATATCATATTCAATCTCATTTAAACAAATTTAAATCTATCCAAGTAAGCTTATAGACAGAACATATAAACTTATGAATTCAAGAGAAACAATCAAGCAAATAATATCATATTCAATCTCATTTAAACAAATTCAAATCTATCCGAGTAAGCTTATAAACAGAACATATAAACTTATGAATCAAAGAGAAACTTAATGCAAATAATATCATATTAAATCTCACTTAAACATATTCAAATCTATCCAAGTAAGCTTATAAACAGAACAAATAAACTTATGAATTCAAGAGAAACAATCAAGCAAATAATATCATATTCAATCTCATTTAAACAAATTCAAATCTATCCAAGTAAGCTTATAAACAGAACATATAAACTTATGAATCAAAGAGAAACTTAATGCAAATAATATCATATTCAATCTCATTTAAACAGATTAAACTCTATCCAAGTAAGCTTATAAACAGAACATATAAACTTATGAATTCAAGAGAAACAATCAAGCAAATAATATCATATTCAATCTCATTTAAACACATTCAAATCTATCCGAGTAAGCTTATAAACAGAACATATAAACTTATGAATCAAAGAGAAACTTAATGCAAATAATATCATATTCAATCTCATTTAAACAGATTAAACTCTATCCAAGTAAGCTTATAACCAGAACAAATAAACTTATGAACCAAAGAGAACAAAAAATAAAACTCAACTTCGGTTGGACACTTTGAACTGCATTCATTCTCAATGCTGAATATCATGCAAACCTACAGACCAAACAATGGAAGAATTAGATTCATTCACTAGGGATAAATATCACTAATATCATGCAAATAAATAAATAAAATCTTTCCCCACATATCAATGGGGGATCTTACGTAGCTTTAGTGGCTTCTCTGGCCAATTGCCCAGTGCCCAAATTCGAAGTCCAAATTTTGGGGTTTTAGGGTTAGGGTTTCAGGAGTTAGGGTTAGGGTTAGGGTTAGGGTTAGTGTTAGGGTTACGGTTACGGTTAGGGTTTCGGGAGTTAGGGTTTGTAAGGGTTAGGGTTAGGTTTCGGGATGAACGATTTTGAAACATTGTCTCTTCTCCTTGATGAAGGAGAACAAACTTTCGCACACACAAACCGAGGAGGGAGAAAATAAACGATCTAACAAAACTTTTGAAATCGAAAACACTAGGGAGAATCCACACTCATTTAGAACTCAGACTTGCGAAATCTACAAAGCTAAAGAAGAACCCAGACTTGTTTCAAGAGAAATATCAAGAAATCCAAATGAGAACCAAGAGAAATATCAAGAAATCCAAATGAGAACCCAGAGTTGCGAAATGAAACCGAGGAACTCAAATCTTCGATCTGCGAAATAGATGAGAAAAAAAACATGCGAAATCGAAGGGTTAGGGTTAGGGTTTTCACATAAACACTATGAGAACCCACACTGTGAAATCGAAAACAGGAGTGAGAACCCACACTCATTTACAACCCAGAGTTGGGAAATCTACATAACTCGGATGGAGAACCCAGACTTGCGAAAGAGAATAAACATGCATTCAAAATGACAACCCAAACTTGCGAAATGAAACCGACGAATTGAAATCTTGGATTTGCGAAACAAATGAGAAAAAAAAAATCGGAGGACAAATGAGAGGGAAGGGAAGGGGATTGAAGGGTTAGGGTATTGGTTTGGGTTAGGGTTCTTCGTGAGCATCGGAGGAGAGATGAGAGGGAAGGGAAGATGAATCAACCGGGGTGAAGTGAGACCAAAAGGCTCTACGGTTTGGGCAGATGTATTGGTTTTCCAATACATTTAATGAAACGAACCGTTTCACAGGCAAAATGGCTTACGTTGGTTGATTTACCTTTACTGAAATGAACCGTTTCATTTAATGCTGCCACGTCGGACCACGACTACGCTGCCGCTCTCCAAACCGACTGTAAATGTCATTTTCCTTTGTTCTTAAAGCCTTCCCATCTTTCCACATAATTTATATCTATTTATGAGATATAATGTTAAATATTTTAATATTAAATATTAATAATTAGATCTTTAATTTCATATAATTCAAGATAAAATAATAACAGTTAAAAAATATACCTTACTAATGAATTTAGTTTGATTATGAGATAATGATCACCATAATTCCATACTATTTATAGACTTTTTTTTTTTTTGATAATACTATTTATAGACTTCTAGTTATTATAAAATCTATAAATATTTGGTGTCCCATTATGACTAAATATAAATATATTTTTGCCTTAAAGTTTTTGGACTTTATTTTTCTTACTACACAGTTTATTTTCTCATGCAATTGGGATGTTTAGATTTAAGAATACTTAGGTCTTAGCATTCTTATTGGATTATGTAAATGCAAATACAATGAAAAATTTAGTTAATAGGATTGGAAAATACTCTATTTTAGATTATCTAACTTCAAAATTTTTTATTTTTAGCTACAGTAAAATTAAAGTTTATAACCAAATTTGATTGTTACTATTTTACATCCAAATGAATAAAAAATAATATCTTTATACACTCTCTTCCCTCTATTCTTCCTCCACATTCTCATTATTTCTCCTACATTATTTCTCCATATTATTAAATAAAAAATAATAATGTATTTTCATATAAACTCTTAATTTAGAAAAAATAATAATAGAAAATAATTTTAAAAAAATTATTAAATTTATAATATTGTATTATTATTTTAACTAATAAATAGATAATCGTGAAAATAAGTTTTAAATGAAATAGTCAAATGTAAAATTTGCATATTTACATTTGCATTTGAATAATCCAATAAGAATTCTCTAAACCATTTAAACTTGGCATATGCAAATAGTTGATGAGTAAGTAAAAAAAAAACAACATAATTATTTTTAATAATTTAGAAAAATAATGATGGTTATTCTCTTTAATATTGCTAGTAAACTTTTGTATGGATAACATTTTACAGTTATTTTTGTATAAGAATTTTGCATATTTCTTATACACTCTACTCATATGATTGGTCAAAATAATTATTTTATATTAAAAAATGATGTAACTATTCATATCAGTAAAGTGTGTAAAGAGTACAAAAGTGAAATGTACATAAAATTTTTGTTTAAATTTATCTCCAATATTGCTTGTGCTTTGAAATGAGACCCAAAACATAATATAAATTGAGGTACTACTCATGAGTAATACTCAACATTGATCATACATAAGCAAGTCCAATTTATTCTTCACCACTTTTTTCAGGAACCGCCATCCATATGGACGTAAGTTTCAGCAGCTCCTAGCAAAAGAGACATAAACTGATGCCTGATCCCCATCAGCTACCATAAAGTTCAAAGACGAAACCTAGCTAGTTGTCCACAAATTAATTTTTGCCTAGTGGAACCCCTTTCATTTTCACCAAAATCTTAGCAAACTCGACGAGCTTCTCGGTATCGGGAATAATACCCTTAACAGCACCCTCCGCGCACAAGCTCTCCGCCCATTGCACCAGTCCAGGAGTCTTTGCTTCGTCGAGCAGCTTCACCCCGCCCATCTTCTCTATAGCCCTCAGCCAACCCAACATCGATCCGAAAGCGATATCAAGGAACCCAATTCGATCTCCTCCAAAGAAAGCCTTCCCTTTGCTGCTCTTCTGAAATGCTTCCTCCAACAGCACAAGTCCTTCAGTTACTTGTTCTACTATTGCAGCCTTTTCCTCTCCTTGTGCAGTGGTAATGAGTTTCATGGACGGGAAAATCTGCACACTCATTTGATATTCTTAATGGTTCAGAATATATTGAAGTGTTGCATGTATATGAACACAAGTTAATTTCCGCCTAGTTGCAAATACAAATCTCAGTTTCTATATATAGGGTAATCCTACAAGAAATCATCAGTAGGGATCATCAAAAGAGAAGTACCCTAGCTTATCAAGATCTGTTATTAAATGATATTACTTGTTAAAAACTTTCGACCCGATAATTGGTATATATAAGATTGTTTGAATTTGAATATGTTTTGAGTTTATTATTTTTCATTTTATAAAGAAAATATCTTAAACATGATTTTTTTTTTTTTTAATATAGGAGATGGGAGGTTTCAAACTCAGTTTTCCCTAGAGAACCAAGTTATATGCTTTCAGATTATTAGACTCGGCATCTTAAACATGATTAAAAAAAAAAAGAGACAATCATTTTCTTAATCTTATATACATCTCATTCTAGCATATATATATATATATATATATACACACACACACAATAAATATAAAATAAATAATTTATTTTTTCAAAATCTAGTATCTCGTGTATGAAATATAAGCTTAGACTCTGTCAAGAAATAAACAAATGGTGCTGCTACTTGTCCTCATGTTTTTGCCACTTCAAAGTTATCACAAGTGTAAATTGTATTTTTTTTTTCCTTTAAATATTTTTAAAGCATCCTTGGTCATTAAAAAAATAAAAAAATTTATAACTTCACTGATATTCAATTTCTTAACTATTAAAAAAAAAACAGCGATAATTTTAAGGAGAAAAACATGGTGCTAATTATCTTCTTCCAAAATAAATTACATGTGAATAAAATAAAATTCAATAATAAGTTCAAGTTTAATTCAACTATATATTATACAACTTTTTATTATGGGCCTAAAAAATAATATTTTGCTAAGAAAATGTATAAAAATTTAAATAAATAAATAAATAAAAACTTAGGTACTCATCATTTCATTATAAAAGTTAGCCAAGCAAAACTTGGCAAGCCGAACAAAATTAACCACGTACCTTATCATCAACATAAGCAGCCCAAAATCGTTCAATAGCACGGTCATAAGGATCAGAAGGCAGGATGGAAGGACCAGAGCTCCAGACCTCGTCAATGTACTGAACAATGATCAGAGACTCAGAGATGGATTTCCCACCATGGATGAGAACAGGGATTTTCTTGTAGACAGGGTTTGACTGGAGAAGAAGCTGGCTCTTAGAACCAAGTGTCTCTTCAAGAAACTCATACTTAACAGATTTGATGTTCAGGGCAATACGAACCCTGATCACGAATGGGCTCGGCCATGCACCCAGAACCTTGACATCACTGCAGCTGCTGTTCGCCATGAGCTCTCAAAAATTATGGCAGTCACAAACTTTGGAAGATGCAGTATGAACGTAAACGATTAATACTGACTCTGCGCTTAAAAGAGTCGGGCAGGTGTGGAGAAATTAGGTGCGCATATTAATGCTGAAGGGATGGCTACTGCGACCCCAACTAATAATTTTGACTGAACTTATTTTATTCTTTGAGTGAAATGTAACCGAATGATTTTATTTTATTTTTATTCACTTTTGGGATTTTTGTTAAATGAAAATTCATTTTTTTATTGAAACAAGAGTTAAAAAACAATAAAAAAAAACACAACATTTTCGCTAAAATATTAGATGTGAAAATATTTTAAGAGTGAGAGTTATTTTATAAATTAAATTATATGGATTTATAAATTTTTTTTTTTTTTTTTGGTGGATAGCATTAATTGTGTATATTATTTTCTTGGGACATTCAGGAGGAGGAATAGGGGTCGGTGGCTTGTGTGGCTGAAACTGTAAACACAAAGGAAAACTAGGCAGCTGAAATTGGAGCCACTCATCTGCACACCATTTTTCTATTGTCTCGTGTGAAAGGGCAGCGGGGTCATGACTTTCTGTCAGTGATAGCTGTTCGTAGTCTGTCCTAATAATTAAACGATGGACTACCTTTTCCCTTTTTTTTTTTTTTTTCCAAAACGGAATGCTTCCCAAACAATCACGTAAGGAAAACAAGGCAGCAAACATTTTTTGAACTTCGCATCAATCAAACAGGAGCACAATTTATTAAAACGCAAGTCAAATCCCATTTCATTTGAGAGCAACCAAACGAGTTACTCAAGAAAATATGACACCAAATTGCAGCACATTTTCACAGCAACCAAACGGGTTGCTCAGGAAAAAATCAAAGGAAAACTCCAGCCTATTTTCACAGCAACCAAACAGGTAACTCAGGAAAAAAGAAATCCAAAGATCACAGAAATTTTCACAACAACCAATCGGATAACTCAGGAAAATAGCCACAAGAAAACCCTAAAAATTTACACACCAACCAAACATCGGTTCCAAAGCATTAGATGTTTCATCATCAACAAACACGCAAGAAATTAACAGGGGTGAGAAAATGAGAAAGATGTACTGATTTCCTAGCAGCCAAGCACATCATAAAATAAATTTTCAAAAAACCTAAAACAGATCCCAAATGCCCTAAATAATTTTCTCAGATTCGCACATACCAAACGGGAAAAAGAAAGAGGATTCGCACCGAGAGAGGGTCGGTCAGCAGGAGAGACGATTATTGGAGCACCAACCGTCGAGAGGGATGAACGCGGGACAGGGAAGAGGAAACAAGATTTGGGGATGTAGAGTAGGTCTCCAAAGATGGGAAATTTCTGTTCACCCCGCAAACCTCAACCGCATTATAGGGAACCGGATGGAGCGAGAGTTTTATCAAAAACCCTAAAAACTACCGTAAAATATAGGGAAAAAGAAGAGATGCAGAACCGGTTGGGGATGCTCTTAATCATAACGGTTCATACATATAAGAAAGATACAAAGTAAACTTAAAAGCATTACAAAACAACTGGTTTAAAAAGGTGAATCCTTGCCGATGTGAAACTCTAGAAGACATTATGGTATCTTAATCCTAGGTATAGCTCCAAACATTTGATTTATAAATACCTACAATGTAATGAAATGCACGCATCAATTCTGGGACCGATGTATTTTAGTTGCTTTTCAGCTGTCGAATTTGTCAAGCATTACTCTTGCATCATTTGTCAGGACTTGAATAATCCAATCTGTCTTTTTTGCATGGTTGTTCAAGGCTGAGATTACTATCAAAGAGTCCCCTTCAATGATAATATTCTTCCAATTTTTTTCTGATGCCATTCTGATACCTATAAGGGCTGCTAGGGCCTCACCACAGTTTGGGTTACAGCTTCTAGTGAATTGAGTTCTGCAACTTACAAGGTTACCTAGATGATCTCGACAGACAGCTGAGGCTGTACTTCCAATTTGACGCACAGCAACATCAAATGAAATAGAAATATGATCCATAGAGGGGGGACACCAATGAAGATTGTTGTCACTTTCTTTCCTATCCCAGGCTTGCCTATGCTCTTTGTAAATCCTAAGGACTTTTTCCACAAAAAGATTGATTGGTATGGATTGAGACCCATAAATAATCTGATTCCTATATAACCAAATATTATCCATTGCTATGATGGCAAAGAGTTGGAAAGAATGTAGTTCTTTATAAGGAATACAGAGATTCAATGTCGGATCTAAAATAGTAAGAATCCAAGAAGAAATATCCTGTCCTACCACAGATTCAGTATCTATAGGCCAAGGTGATTGACGCCACAGAATCCTCGAGTAAGAACATGATAGAAAAAGATGGGAGGTGGATTCCCCAGCTACTTGACAGATTGGACAGAGAATTTGATCCTCAGACAGAGAGAGATAAGGTTTCAACAAACTCCGTGTGGGCAGAATGTTGTGAAAAACTTTCCAAGTGAAAAGTTTAAGCCGATCTTGCATATGCAAGGACCATAACTTTTTCCAAATCTGAGGAGATTTTTGAGAGAAAGTTTAAAGTTGAGAATCGATCTGATATCACGACTGATTTCCATGGGAGTTGATTTATTGAAATGAATGGAAGATTTGGTTCTATTGACTTTTTAACCTGACCATTCAGAATATTTTTCCAGACAATAATGAAAGGAATTGGCATTTGAGGTCGACGCATTACTGAATAGAATGAGATCATCAGCAAAAAGAAGATGGGATAAGGTGGGGCCATTACTTCCCAGCTTGATACCCTTTAAATGACCCAAGTGCTATTCATTGGATATAAGTGTTATTTATATCTACTATTACTGCAAAATTTTTATATAAATTTACAAATTAATATATGGTTTCATACTATATATTTGTTGGATACATATATATGTGGCAGGTGAGGAAAAATTAATCAGCGAGGAAAGGTAGTTTCATGTCAGACTCACGTGATAGTGAGTGATTAGAAAATAAATTTGTTACATCAAATGCATCGTTTGTATTTAAAGATAAAGTTAACTAGTAATATTCCTCTAATATCAGGATCAATCTATAGATATAAATCATTGTCGACGTGAAAACTCAGCTTATCATATCCCAACAAGATATGAATCTACAAACTGAGCATCAAGAATTGTGTCACTATAATTTCACCTCAATCTTATAAATAATCTACCAAGTTCATACTAGAAATTCATTCATTAATTAGTTATTAGGAAAGGTTAACTCCTTTCTGGCTTAGCATCGGAGGCATCCCCCACTAGCTTTCCTCGTGGTTTGGATCTCACTTGATTGTATACGGTTCCATTGTATGTGCTTAGGGTAGGCACCATTGTATGTGCTTAGGGTAGAAATTTTGCTTTCCTTTTTGGTTGCAAGTCATTGGAGCACAACGCAGGCATAACTGGAAATTGCATTAACACATTATACATACTTTATATTCTGACATTCTACATTAAATTACGTTAATATGTGATTTTACTTTTATAAAGTTCCTTAATAGCTAAAATATTTCTCATTCTTTATATTGGTAAAAGGGAAAATGTGGTTAAAAAAATAGAGAGTTTTGAATGTTTTTGTCTTGAATTTTCTTCGGTCGATTTTAAAATTTCCCTTGTGTAAATGTTATTTCCAAAATCTTTGGGGATCAGGGCTTCATGGATTCATCCTTGGTTGTAGTTGAGAATCTTAATAAGTGTGTCGATGAGCTGGGTTTGGCGGTATTACTGAATCATTGTGACCAATTGTTGCAATTTATGCAGCAATGTCGTCATCAAATTTTATCGTAGATAGGAGATTTATTATTATTACTTTTTATTATTGCAGTGAAGCTCAAAATCACGTTTGGCACATTGAAAAACTTCTCAAATGCTTCATTATTCAGATTGTATCTGGATCCTCAACACGTCTAAAGATGATAATGTTGAGCATCCTGAGTTCTCTACATTGATTTTATAACAACCTAAACAATTTTTTAAAGAAAAATTCTATTAATTATCCACACCAAAGTTTTCAATTTTGTACCATACTGGCCAGTATTTGCCCTGCCAAAACAACAACCAGCATAGGAAAGGATTATGCTTCATACCGGATTAAATATCGGCCATACCGGCGGCCTGTTTCAACCGATATTTCATATTTCGGCTGGTATTAGGAGTGCTACTCGCACCATACGGTGCGGGGTACACCCCTCCCTGCCCCCGCATGGGGCGAGGGAGAAAATCTTCCCCCGTCCCCTGCCCCCAGTGTGCGGGGGCAGGGTACCCCGTCCCACATAGCGGGGTGCGGAGTGAGGGGGCAATCCATCCGCCCCCCCCCCTCGGCACCCCTACTGGGCCTTGGGCCAAGAAACAGTTTCTAGGCCATTTTCAGCCCAGAAGCAGTTTCTGGGCCATTGAAATGGGCCGAAAATGACCCACAAGCTTTTCTTTTTGGCCCATAAAACCTTGTAGGCCATTTTCAGCCCATAAAATTATAAGTAAAAGAAAAAAAAATTTGAAAACCAGATAAAAAAAAAAAAAGTTTGCACTATAGTAATTGATTTTATGACTAACAAAAGTTACTAGTCTAATAAGTAATACCTAATAAGTAATACCTAATAAACCCTAAAAAAAAAAAGGGTTTCTGCATTTAGGGGTTTTTGAAAACCCTAAATGCATTTCGGGTTCCAAAACCCTGAAAAAAATGAAGGGTTTCTGCATTTAGGAGTTTTCAAAAACCCCTAAATGCATTTACGGGTCCTAAACCCTAAAAATAAAAAAGGGTTTATGCAAAAACCTCTAAATGCATTTAGGGTTCCAAAACCCTTAAAAAAAAAAGGGTTTCTACATTTAGGGGTTTTTGAAAACCTTAAATGCATTTAGGGTTCCAAAACCCTTAAAAAAAAAGGGTTTCTGCATTTAAGGGTTTTTGAAAACCCCTAAATGCATTTAGGGGTCCTAAACCCTAAAAATAAAATAGGGTTTCTGCATTTAGGGGTCCTAAACCCAAAAAAAAAAAAGGGTTTTGGATTGGAACCCTAAATTAAATTAGGGTTCCAATCCAAAAACCCCTAAATGCAAAAACCCTAAATGTATTTAGGGTTCCGAAACCCTAAAAAAAAAGAGTTTCGGATTGGAACCCTAATTTAATTAGGGTTTCAATCCAAAAACCCCTAAATGCATTTAGGGTTCCAAAATCCTAAAAAAAAAAGAGGCCCCTAAATGCATTTAGGATTCCAAAACCCTAAATAAAAAAAGGGTTTTTGCATTTAGGGGTTTTTGAAAACCCCTAAATGCATTTAGGGTTCCAAAACCCTAAAAAAAAAAAAGAGTTTCGGATTGGAACCCTAATTTAAATTAGGTTTCAAATCCGAAACCCTAAATTGATTTAGGGGTTTAATTGATTGAAACCCCTAAATCAATTTAGGGTTTCCGATTAAAATTAAGGAATCCAAAAAATAAACAAATCACAATCATTCACAATTTCACAGCAACAAAAGTACAAAATTGTCCATACACATGCACAATCTTTGAATCCACAACACACAAGTCACAAATTCTCATCCTCCAACTCCGATTCAACCTATCCTTCCTCCAATCTCCGATCAAAACTCAAAAAAATAAATAAAAAAAAACAGACGAGAAAATGGGCGGAGTGACTTACCTCTACGATGGCGAGAGTGGAGCTATGAAGTTCATCCACCGTGCGTTCGGCGTCGTGCGAGAGAGAGGAGAGAATGGGGCTGGGGGAGAGTTCGGCTGAGAGAGACAGAGAGTGAGACTGAGAGGAGAGCTTGAGACCGAGAGGGTTCCAGAAGCAGAAGGCAGAAGGGGAAGGGGCGAGGCCGCCAAGGGGGGGTAAGTTTAAGTTCCTTAATGAAACGGCGTCGTTTTGTCCATTACAAAACGACGCCGTTTCGTTAAGTGACTTAAGGAAACCGGTCCTTATTAAAACGGCGCCGTTTTGTCATGTACAAAACTATGCCGTTTCACTCTTTATCTTTTGTTTATTATATATATATATATAACGGAGCGGGGTCGATGCCCCTCCGTCCCTCGCCTCCGCTGGAAGAGCCACAGACGGATGGGGGCCCCCGTCCCTCGTTCGTTGCCGCCGTTGCCCTGCCAGCTACGAACGGGGCGGGGTAGCGGGTGGCAGGGCCCCGCTGCCCACCCCTAGCTGGTATGCATATTTTGGTCGGTACATGGGCTAGCAGCTGGCTGGACAGGTTTGTAATTAAACTGAAATCTGAGGGACACTTTCGTAGAAATGATAACAGGTTTCCAGAATCATTTCTTTTCTTCCTTTTGATTTCCAGATCTAACTTTATTTTCTTCATTGTTCAAACTTCAAACTTCATTCGACAAACACACTTTTCCTTCCCATTTCGTTGTCGGTAGCACATATGAATTGAGGATATTTGAAAATCATATGAGATTTGAGTGATTCAAAGTTTTGAGATTCGAAATCGAACCACACAACAACTGCAGTGGCAGAACCACAATGAGGAGTTTCTAATCAAGAACGAAAATCTACAACCTAACGGAAATATGTGATGTGTGGTATCCACACATATCACTTTTTTTTTTCTCTTATCAAATGTGTAGTATATAAATTATGAGTAGATGAATTCAATTAATTTAAGAAGAATAAAACCAATTTTTTTAAAAAAATATAAAATATATATATATGTGATGTATGGTTTGTGGGGATGATGAATATCAAAAATCTTTTTTGAATTAATTGTTGTAGATTGTCTTGGGAATTTGGCAATTTGCCAAACAAAAGTGATTGAGCCACTTACCCCCACATATGGGTTTTACACAACGTAAAATTAGAGTTTGAACATGTGATGTGATGTGATGTTATGTTGTTATGGCTCAGGGACCTCTAAGAGCATCCACATTGACTTTATTAAAACCATTTTTAAATTTGATGAAAAGTACATATTTTTCATCACTCCAAAATTTTTCTATCCATAACTTCACAAAGAATTAGCTATTGGATTCATCAAAATAATAATATAATATTTTTTTACTAACAATGTTTTTAATTTTTTTTTCATATTTTATAATTACACTAACCATATGTACATTAATAATTTAATTTGATACTTAAATTATTGATTCTCAACTAATTGTTTTTTTCAACCTAATTGCCCAACAAACACATTTTGCTAAATTGAATTGAATGTAGCCAAGCCATGTCCATGGATATTTTTGCACGTTAAAAAACAGATTCGGGAGGGACTATCACAATCTAATATACAATATAGGTACCTCAATAGATTTCTATATGAACAAAGTCCATATAGAACAACTATTTTGACATTCACAAATCTGACAAATAATTTGATAATATATGCTATAAACTGAAATTATCTAGAAACTAATCTGATAAATAATCTCAAAAATATTCTCATAAATAATCCAGTGAATAACACAAGTCTTACTCTTCACAAATCAAATACCTCAAATCAAAATGCAATTCACAATTCCAAAATACAAGTAGCCCCTATAAAGTTAACCTTTCCAACAGATTAGTTCCAAAATAGAATCAACCCACATAAAGTTAACCTTTCCAATAAGTCACAATTCCAAAATAAGATTCCATTAAGTAATAAAATATTCACCATTCATAGTGGCTACCCAGCCACATGCTTTATAAGAAACTTGTGGCTGGGCAGCCACTAAAAGCTGGAAATTTAAAATCATTTAGATGAACCATCTGAATTATTCATGGACTTGTCAAAAATTTTCCTCTGAATATTATGGAAGTAGGCTTTCTGCATGGCATTCAAGCCAGAAAAATCCTTGCTCATGACCTCCGCCTCGAACTTTCTCTTATCAAGTTCCAGTTGGGCACTTCTATCACGATCTGTCTTCGTCACCTATTCTCTCATATCTACCATGAACAACCGTCTATCCTCGGTCATTGCTCCTAACACCATGTTGAACTTAGCATCAGATGATTCATGGGCCCTCTGCTTGCTTAAGTTTTATTTCTCAGCTTTTTTGCCAGGAGGCCTCTCAACATTCTCCTCCACAACGTTGTCCAAAACCTCACATGACTGCCCATTGGCTAAATGTTAATCGTTTGGCCTTCTCCTTGTATTTAGTGTAATCATGTGTTGATGCCATTTGGGTTGGTGTCTCAAAAGACACTAAGAATGCTCCAATACAAAGTTCCCTCACTCCATCTCTTTATATACTATTTTTTTCTTTTCAATCTAAAAAAAAGTTAAGGAATATAGTCAGAAAATAAATCTTACATAAATAAATACATTATTAAAGGAAAATGGTACATACCTTATGTTTTTCAGTCGCACCACTCAGGTGTAATGATTCTACTTGCTCTAGATGTGCACAAAACTTATTTGTACATTTCTGGATTATGGACGAACTATTAATCAATGACCCTACCGAACGGTTCACAATATTTGATTTTTTATACTTGTAATAAACATCATAAATCTTTTCCCACATTTGAGTGGATTTTTTATCAGTACCTTGAATGGCATCAATACTAATGTTGAGCCAACTGGAGACAAGTACATTATCCTCCTCTACAGTGGAAGATGCACCTCTTTGAATTTTTGTTGTGAGGCCTCTTTTTACCGTGAAGGGGGGTTGCTTGGACCACAACATTAGAATATTGTGTGTATGTTGGAGTGATATTAGGACATTCTCCTTCACTTTGTAAGAAAGTAGTGAAGAAAGGGTCCTCGAATGGATTGTCCATCCTTTAAGAGTTGTAATTATTAAATTTTCAGAAAATGCAGCACATACAAGGCAACACAACATATATATATATATATAGCATATACAACAGGTTATTGATAAGTATTGCACAACATCATGTTTGGGTGTCACCCTAAATTTGCAGCTAATTAAAGTTGCTGCATGAGAGAACAAAATAGCAAATGGTGAAGTAGAAATGCAATCATCCATTTTCAGTCGTGCAGAACAATCTCACAAATTGACCTCATTTTTTGTTTTGGCAGAAATTCAAACAGCAACACAGTCTCACAAATTGACATCATGTAAAACCCATGACTTGCCCAAATAAATTGGGGACATTTACTGGTGAATGAATTAGGCCCCAGATAAAACCCATGGCTTGCCCAGTTGCTACTCCAAAGAGAACAAGTCACAAGTACCTCAAATTAACCAGATTTGAGGATATATATATATATATATATATATATATATGTTTTTTTAGGATTGTAAATTTGTAGAAATGCCAAGAACAACTGTATATTTGTGCTGCTATTTTTTTTTCTTTTACATGCATCGTCTACTAAAGGAAGTTAAGGATCAAATGTAATGAAACTGCAATCATTCATTTTTTAGCATCTGCTGAGATAGATGATCTATATTACAACTCCATAACCAAGCATCTGTTGGCAACACAGTCTCACAACAGAGTTTATTACTCGCAGAGGTTGACTAACATTTCTTGCACCTCTGCTCCTATTTAGCAAGATGTACAATTTTAGTGATAACCCCATAACCTTTAGAAAAGATACTGTGTTTACATTATAGAGGAGCAAAATCCAGTTTGTTTACATTACAAGAATGCAAAATATACTGTGATAACACCATAATCTCTGCTCATATTCTGCATATACATTACAGTCTACTCAATCCAATACATTGGAGATGCAAATCATGTTTTATATGCTCAATCCAATACACTGAGGATGCAAATCGTGAATATACCAACAATACATTCATATAAATTATCACACACTGGAGATGCAGGTCACACGCATATACCATCAATATATTACCTAAATGCAAAACATAATACACTTTTTTGAGTGGTTGCTTGACAATCCGCAACACCGAGTGTGCCTGAGAAAATCAGCCCAAAAAAAAAACAAATTTAAACAAAGTCAAAACAATGTATGTTGGGTCGAAAAATTTAAACACAATAACCATTTTCTAAACATTCTTGACCGAGAGCAAAAGCCCCAATCGGGGCTGACCAGTTGCATTTTATCTTGAAATTAGGGTTGCATGAGATTTGGAAAGGAGACGAACCTGAAAGGAGAAGAAAGTCGCGCCAAGTTGAAAAGAGACAAACCAATATCGAGCCTCACTCTGATTCTGCTTGAAGAAAAGAGGAGAGGAAGAATTGGTGCACTGCCATTATAGAAAGAAAGAGACAAAGGGGGAGAGCAAAAAACGTGAAGAGGAAAAAAAGGCGAACCTGAAAGGAGAGAAACCGTGGAGTCCCACTCTGATTTTGCGGAAAGAATCAAAGAGATGAAGATTCGACACTGCAAAAATGAGAGAAAGAGAGAAAGGGAGAGAAAAGACGCGGGGAGGAAAATGAGAGAGGGAAACAAAAAGCCCACTCAGTATTAAAGTGGAATAAAATACACGGTTGATGAGTGAACAATAGGTCTTCAAATTTGAAGGAAGACCAATATTTACTGTAGTTAAAAACTTTTCATCAATGTCTTTAGCTAATCCAATGCAGCTATATTTTAAGTCAATTCATCAAATTTTGCATTTGGCTAGGCTTTTGAGAAAACTAAGAGCATTGGCATTGGATTAGCTAAATGCCTTTTCATCTTAAAATTTTGTAAAAATCATCCATATTTGCTCCACATTGAATTAGCCAAACAGTTTTCATTCCAAATCTAAGTCACAGTAAATTTATTCTTCTTTTCATATATAAAATGTACTGTAGCAAGTCTAAATGTATTTTTTTTTTATTGTATTTTGGCACTTCCTGCGGCTCTTCTCTTCCTTCTTTCTCTCCCACGTTCTCTTATCTCCCGCACGACTCTTCCCTTTTCTCCTTCTCTCCTTGTCTTCGTTAGAAGCTTATATCCAGCACGACGTCTGTTCAACCTTCTCTTCAGCATAGTAAAATCTGAAACCCTTGATTTTGCTTTTGATTTTGTTGTTTAGGTTTGATTTTGTTGATGTTGTTTGAGCTTGATTCTTGGCCTCTTGCTCTCTGTTCCCAACAGACCCTAGCCCTTATCCCATTTCATCATCCATGGAATCTAGAGCCATGAGAGACTAGCACAACTTTTCTAAGCTTCCACAACCCTCCTTCAACGGCAGAACCAAGTTCAAGCTTTAAACCTATGAAACCCAAGCTCAAACCACCCCCAAGCAAACCCTAGAGTCCAAGTATTCGTCCTTCTTCAAAACCCACCAAATCTCAAACCTCATCTCCTCTGTCACCTCCCTTACCTTCTCTCCCACAACTCCACACCTCTTCATGCCACCTATTCAACCTCGCTTATCGTCTCCGGCTCATGTTCCTGATAAAAGTGGGATTTGTATTGGATCTTATTGTGCTCGCAGTATTAAATTTACTAATTACATCCTTCTAAAGAGTAAAGACCTTGGAATCTTATTAGAGATTATGAAAATAAAAATAATAAAGTAATTAAAAAATATAAATTAATTAAAGAAATATAAATAATAAAAATAATAATATTTTATTATGATAGAGAATGTGATAGTTAATCCAATGTAGATTTTAAGTGTTGAGTGATTAGCTAAAAATTACAATGTTACATATTCTTTAAATTTTGAAGGTTGGGATAGCCAATCCAATGCCAATACTCTAAAATGCTCGTGCGGCTCTTGTGTTCATCTATGGTAAATATAGGAGGAAGTCAACTCTAGTTTTTAGAGGACGCATGAAAAAAAATCATTTTATTCGTAATCTTTACATCACATACTATATTTAATTGATTTATTTATTTTTATTTTATTATTGTTTAACTAGAAAATTTTGTACTTATCATCTGTATACTATACATTTTTTTTTAAAAAAAATCTATATATATTTTTTTACTCATCATCTATACATTACGACTTTTAAAACATGTCAATCGGATTCGGATTTAACTTTCGTAAATATTTAGCATTTATGAGGCAGAAAGTTAATGGGCCATCAGCCGAGATATATTTGTGGTCCAGCTTGTAAAGTATAACTTTAAGCCCGGAGGGGAGGGATTGATATCCAACTAACATTTTGGGACAAGCTTCTAGACATTCACCGTCTCTATCATTATAAAATACTTTAACTATAAAAGAATTATATAAAAATAAATTTATAAATTAATATAACTTGATAAGATATGTTAAATTATAAAATTACTTTTATTATAAAACAGATCTAATAGATTTCATAAAACTATATCAGTTTGTGAATTTATTTTATATAATCTCTTTGTGCTTGTAACAATTCTCTTATCACTATTGCATGCCGTGCTATAAAGAGATGGGATGAACTTTATAGTTTTTATCCTCAATCATCTCAGACTACTCAGACTATTATTCACAAATAGTTCATTACTGTTTACAAATAGTATATTACTATTTATTACTATTAATAAATTATTTCATTACTTATCACAAATAATTTGAGATACTTTTAAAATCCAAACATACATATTTTACAACTATCAGCATTCAACCTTAGCGACAGCTGACAGGCAAAAGGCTGCAGCTTTACCTCAAGAGTCGATGACTTTTAGGATATATTTCAAAAAGTTTTTCATCTCATCTCATCTCATTTTTTTATCAAACATTATTCAAATATAAATACTTTCAAAATAATCATTACAACCTTTTCAAACTAATAATTACAAAGTTCCTAAACTTTCAAATAAAAAATAATATTAAAAATTTATATTATAATAATATTATATTTTTATTATACTTTTTATTCACTTTTTTCTCTCATTTCCTAAAACCAAATAAATGCTTAACTCAAACTAATTACTATTTACAAACTATCTTACTACTATTCATAAAATTCTCATTCCCCAAGCATTCCATTCCCTTAGGGTAGAATTTTAAGAAATGTCTATGCCATACCTGGACCCTACTTCAGGATTAAAATGCCCTAAAATCTATGCATCCACCAGGTTGCATGGAAGCATTTCTTCCAAGCTGAAACTGGATCCATTACCGAGCAGATTTGTAAATGGAGGAATGAGGATAGTCTTCTAATATAGAGAGAATCTGGGTTGAGTGTACACGGGAAAGTAGGTTCATGGATTGGACAGAGTCACAGTCAGGGCTGTTCACCCGACCCGACCCGGCCCGAAAAACACACTTCCGATCTGACCCGAATAAAGGATGTTCCGATTAGCCGCTTACCCGAACGGAAAAGATTCTCGAAATAATCGGGTGTTCCGACCCGACCCGACCCGACCCATTTTTTTAAAATAATAAAAATAAAAATAAATAAATAAATATTTTTAATAAAAATATATATATGTATACTAGAAAATTCTAATTACCATTTTATACAAAATTATTACAAGGGCTTAGAGAAAATCATCCACCAAGTTAAAGATGCAATAAATGAAAATTAAAGAAATAATACTAATACTTGGCCAAGAATGTGCCACTTGTCCTACTAACCTAGTTACTTTATCAAATCTCCTCCCTCTGACCATATCTCTCTCTCTCTCTCTCTCTGCCATTGTCGTTCACTCCAAAACTATCTTTCTTTGAAGAATCCTTGAAAAAGACGTTGAAAACTTGAAGATTTGAAGTTCTCTGCACCGATTTGCTAACATGGCAAGACTCCTCGAGTTGCCCTGTTTTATATTTGCGTTTTCACATTTGCTGATTTTCTCGTGTTCTCTCTACCAGAATTGCCCCCAATGGTTGAGGAGTGCAGATTTAGAATAGAAACGTCTTGGCGTCGAAGAAACAGAATAGCTTCATCCGAGACTCTCTGCACAGGGACTGAACCAGTTTTCGATTACGGGTATTAACCGATCCTAACCATAGTATTTCGGAAGTAAAACGGAAGTATTCCGCTTCCGATTATTTCATTCCGGGTCGGTTAATTCGGTGCGAAAAAATCGAAAATTTCGGGTCGATTCGGGTTGACGGTTTAAACGTACAGTCCTAGTCACAGAGGCATTCAATATTGAAAAATGCTGTTCATCTTAAATTTTTTTCAAACTATAGCACCTGTTGTGTGACGTATTTTAAATAGCTGCAATTTAATTGATTTGACACGAATATCTATATTTAACCCCTAGTTTGAGCATTTACACGAAGTATGCTAAAACTGCAAAATTTGTATGGCCAACACTAACTATCTTTCATAGTCATCTCATGTTGCAGCACTTGGCTTTTCCTTGGGATTGCAATTTGTCCCACAAGCATGTCATTTGTCTTGGAGATTGGTAATGTGCAGTGTAATAATCTTCAATGCACCCGAACTGGCAGAACTTCAAGCTGTGCAGATACTGCACTGGTCTTGAACTGTTGAATTGCTCCACCCACATTCCCACGCTCACATCTTCCATCTTGAATAACTGCAATATGAGGACGTCCATCTAATCAGTCATGCCAAGAACTGCCAAATCACATCACGTGTATGTGCGCGTGTATGTGCATGCATACATACATACAATACACAGAGAGAGAGATTGAAATGCAGAAGAACATTGCAACATACTCTTAAGTTTTGCTTTTCAAACTCAGATATGATGAACTGTGATATGTCAGCTGACAAAATGTAACCCGGACCATTTGCATAAGGCGGATAATCTTCCTCTGGCCATTCCTGGAGCTCCCAAGAAAAGGACATTATATGAACAACATATCAAAGCCACACATAAGATAACTAGCAAACTCAAAAGAGCATTAACAATCAAATTGGTAAAGAAGTTTATAATGTCTGGATTTTCAGCTCAGCCAAGAGGAATGTGATAACGGAGTTGGTCACCATCTTTTTATGCCCCCAACATCAAACATTTTAGAAAGGAATTCTTCATGCTACAGATCTATCTTTAATATTGGTCGCAACACTTTTGGGTGACAGATAATTTAAACACACTGTAGCTGAGGCAATCACTGAGGTGGAGCCAAAATCTAAGAGCATCCACATTGGCTTGGCCAAATGGGATGTTTGGCCAAAATTTACATAATTTGGCTCAAAAACCCTTCACATTGGATTGGCCAAATCTAAAATAATTTGGACTTTTGCTATAGTGGTTGGCTAAAGATGGAAGACCACTATTCATTCATCAAATATTAAAATATTAATTTCTCATTCCAAACAAATAAATTAAATTAATTAGAATATAATTAACATTTAATATTTAGAATATAATTATATTATTAACATTTAACAATACTTTTTTTATTATTAATTTAATTAGAATATAATTACCATTAACATTTAATAATACTTTTTTGTAATATTAATTTAATATAATATAATTATTATTAACATTTAATAATACTTTTTTAAATATTAATTTAATATAATATAATTACTATTAACATTTAATAATACTTTTTTTAATATTAATTTAATATAATATAATTATTATTAACATTGAATAATACTTTTTTCAATATTAATTTAATTAGAATATAATTATTATTAACATTTAATAATACTTTTTTAATATTAATTTAATTAGAATATAATTATTATTAACATTTAATTGGTAGAATTATAAAATGTGATAAAATAAATTAAATAAAAAAATTATTAATTGAATAATATTTTATTATTATATAGAGAATGAATGGCTAATCTAATGTGGAGATTGAATTTAAATGGAATAGGCAAATGCAAATAAGTGTTGATATTGGCCAAATTTAAAGATGAATTTGGCCAAACCAATGCCAATGCTCTAACCTTGTGGGTTAATTGTAAAAGTCCCTTTTTTTGTTTTAAAAAAGACGGGGTTTTTCTAGAATTTAAATTTTAGAAAAAATTTAAAAATAATTTTTATTAATTTTTTCAAATTTGAGTGAATGCACACCAGTAGTTCCACCCCTGCATTTAGCTATGAACTAGAAATTCCAAAGCAATGCCCAATATGTCAATTAATCATGCGGAGTGAGATAACTGTACAAAGGAATGTTTGGGTGTCTAATACCGATAACCCAGTAGTAGGGCCCTTTTTCAAAGTAAAACTAGTATTTACACCTAATGAACAAAATGCATTATCGCTGAACATGTGGAAAAGAACTATATCATCCCAATGCAGAACATTGACAATCATGTCATGAAGCAAATGAAATTTCAAATCAATTAGGCATGGCATAACACCACATTCATTAAATTACCGGAAAACAAATACTAAATATAAAGTATTAAACAGGAAAATAAGAAGTTAAAACCAATAAGCACTGCTGTCAGTCAGGAAAAGAAACTGTTAAAGAGACATATTAAGCAGCCAAAAAATAAAAAAACAGAGCCAATGATCTTCTACGGATTTGAGGAGGAGGCGTGTCATACCTCATATGTCACAGCCCATTTGCCATGACGGAGGGGTTTGTGGTGGTAGTTCATATTTCCAATATAAAGGCTTCTACCTTTGTCAACTTTTCTCACTTCCTTGATCACGGCAGTCACCCTAACAAATGTATCATCATCACACTTCATGATATACTTGGCAGCCACCGTGCAAACCTGCAAAGTCACATAAATTAACAATATTTAATTTCTAGAAAGAAAGACAAGTGAATAGCCAACTTTGGGTCTTCTCCCCCAACTCACCCCATATTCGCAGATTGCTATAGTCTTCAACACAACAAGATCATAATTATCCATGTAAGGGACTATAACAATATCACCAAAATACTCTGCTTCTTTCTTTAGCTCCAGATTTACTTCCTTTCTTCCATGCTGTCAAAATATAAATCTAAAAGCTCCGACAAACATCCAACATAAAGCTTATGCAAAAACCTTTTCTCATAAAAAAAAAAATAGGCCTCTGGCATCTGCCCTTACCAGTGCTACAAAAAACCGTGCCACAACATGTGAAGATTTAATTAACTTATGCTGCAGCCAAGATTTTCTCACAGCCATTCGCTCAGAAAAATGGTTTCCAGCAGAAAGGATGCCAATGAAAAGCTCAACATGACCATTAGGAATAGGTGGGGCTTTCCATTTAGTAAACATCTCAAGGTGCATCTGCAGTCCAACGCTTGGATGCGATGTGGGTAAGGAAGCAGCATACACGGAATACACATCAATATCCCCATTGACAGAAAGTCCAGTGGCATCTTCAAGCACAAATCCCTATAAAAATTACAATAACATTTTAAAGATGTCCTGCACTCATTTCTATATGAGAAGATATCACAAGGGTACTCACAGTGCGATAAGGAAAAGAAGTGACATGCCTCCCATCTACATTGACATGGTAACCTTCCAAGCCTGCACTCAGTGTTAGAACAAATAATTTGCCTTCAGCAAAAGGGTACGGCCAATCTATAGACACCTTCTTCGTCCGCCCAATCAGCCTGCTCAACCACCACGTTATCTTTGATTCTTCTGAGTGATTATTATCATCGCGAATCCACTTTTCACATTTCACCTGTCCATCAACTTTGTAAAATTAAAAGAATCAGCAAAGTAAACAACGTCAATCTTAATTAATTAATTGCCTTGTTTGGATTGAGAGAGCATTTCAACTCATCTTATTTCATCTCATCTAATCATTACAACTTTCCAAACTCTCACACAAAATACAATAAACAATTTAACTTTTTCAAATCCCAAAACAAATACAATATTAAAAAATAATATTCTAACAATATTTTATACAACTTTCATCTCATCTCATTTCATTTCAACTCACCATCCAAACCTCCCATTAAACCAAAGTGAACCAAGTAAATATTTAGAATTTTTAATCAGAGCGTTTCTGAAATTATCCACATCTTGAAATTCAACAGAAGAAAGCAAGTGGTGTTCAACAGAATCACACGCTAGCGTAAGATGGCAACACCGATAATCAAGTTTCCACATTCCGGTATAAAAAATTATTTCAGGAATTTGGTTTATCGAAAAGTTTGTATCTTCTAAAAACCGACAATTTCACTTTCTACATCAAGATAGACATCATTAACAAATAAAAGCTCGAGACCATCACGCAAAGAGCATTGTGCCTCTGTCTACCTACTACATTTCGTTCACTGAACTCGTTCTAGTAGCAATAAACCAATAACAGAAAAAATGTCATGCATTCTTCGAAGTTAAAAAGATCACCAAAAACAGAACGGATTGAAATCACCACATACCTGTTTCGTCATCCGCCCTAGACTTCCATCCCTCGCACCTCAGCGCCGAGCCCCACTGCATCCTATAACACGTGTTCTGCTCGATCACCGGCTTCCCACTCCAATCCCCTTTCAACCTTGGGTTGAAATGCAAAATCCTAGGCGGATCCTCGCCGTCCACGGTCTTCAGCCCCTGCAACTCCATCATAAACTGCGAAACCATCACCGACTCGTCCCCTTCCTTCAACAACGATATCTTCGGATCGTACTCCGGGTGGGCCAACCGCGGAGTCCCCACCACCGTGATGTGGGACCACAGCGTTAGCCCGCAAGGGAGCACCAGCACCCGGTTCTGACCCCGGAACTCGTTCCCGGATAAAGAAATGGAATGCGCGCACGACTCCGACCGGTTCTCGGGCTGAGTTTTCGTATTAAGGTTGATCTTCCCGGAATCTAGATCGTCCCAGAGTTTCTTTCCCACCACCCAGGCTCGCTTCGCCTCCTTGTGAAGCTCAGAGAACTCTTCCTTTCCGTCAATGCTATCGAATCGACTGTCGTTGAAGACCAAGCCCGAGACTTTCCTGAACTCGCGCATTCGCTGTTTCGGCAGGGAGTCCACGTTGGACAGTTCCTCTCCGCTTTCCAGCGGCACGAGCCCAGGCAACGTATCCTCGAGAAACCCGAATGCATCGTCGTCCGAGTCCGACCGGAACCCGGTCCGGAAAACCAGTGGGATTTCGAAGCTCATGAAGAGTAGGTAAACCAACACCACGCCCATAAAAAGTTGAAGCAGTCTGAGTCGACTCAGCGACGCCAAAATCTCGAGCTTTGCTCGCTTCATTGTCCCTCAAACCCTTCCTCCCTGCCTCCCTCCCTCAAAAATGTCCTGCCCTTTTCCAGGACAAAAGAGAAACGAAAAAGAAGGAAACAGACTAAACGAATGAATGAAATATGGCGATGGCTTTCAGCTAATACTTAACTTTCTTCCTCGTCTGCTAAATCAAATCCTAACCCTAGAAACAGAGTTGAAGGAATTAGAAAAGAGGGATGCAAGTAATAAAGCCAGCACCGAAATAGAGGATTGAAGAAAGGGAAAAAGAGCTAGTTTTTGGGAAATGTATACAAATTTGAAAATTGTCTTCCATAAGAGGAAACGAAAGATCAGAATTCAGACATCCACCATGACTCTCCATCATCTTTATTATAATTACTATCAATTAATAGTTTACTACAATAAAAAGAGTACAAAAACAAAGAAAGCGTTTGAATAGGACAGGTCGAAGGTGGTCGTGGACTACACGTGGCTCATTCTCAACCCTTTCAACATACTTTTCATTGTCTTATGGTATGTTCTCGTTATTAAAAATTAAATTATATCCTCTTAATTTATTTCATATATCATATTATTATTTTTATAATAATTTTAAATTTTTATATAAAATATAATAAATAATTTAATTTTTTAAATTTTAAAATAAAATTTATATTATAATAATATTTTATTCAATTTTTAATAATAAGTGAGTCTACACCCATTACTGGAGGCTCCTGTTAGGCTAATTTTTATTTTTTTCATATCATTTTTTTAACACTTTAAAAATTTTTTTAATAAAAGAAAAAAAATTCACAATATTATTAAATAATATTTTCTTAATCACTAAGTAAAAAAGTTTTTTAAAAAAAAAAACAGTAGCTCCAAGCAGGAACCTCCAAAATCCCTAACCTTTTCATTTAATAAAATATTTCATCTCATATTATCTAAACTACCAAATGAGACCTTATTTTTACTTTAAAAATTCTGTGTGTTGAGTTAGGATAGGTTTAGATTGTAAGATTAGAATTTTTAATTTGAGATAAAAATTGAAAATTAAATAAAATATTATTTTTTAATATTATTATTGTTTTAAAATTTTAAAAAAATTAAATTATTTATTATATTTCATATAAAAATTTAAAAAATTTATAATAATAAAATAAGATAAGATTTATCTTACTTCCAAACCTATACACCTCAATGAAAACTGCATCAAGATGAAGAGGACAGGAGTCTTTGCCCTTTGGTTACTTTGATGGTAGGTAGGTTGGTTGGTTGGTGGTGTATTTATTCTTAAATTAGAAACGTCTTTTTCTATTTTTATTTCTTGAAATTCAAATATGAGTATGCTACTCATCGTCTTACATTACATATTATATATTTTTTTTAATTTTTAATTTTTATTAAACTAATTGAGTTATTTTATTCATCATCCTTACACCATGTACTGTTATAGAAAAAAAAATCAAAAGAAATGTGATATGTAGAATTGCTTATATAAATATTGGTATTATTATTATTATTATTTTGCAATTTGCACCACCTAATTTTTAATAGAACGATTTCTAAAAAAATTTTAAATCATTGAGTAAAACTTTATGATATACTTTTTTAAATGTTATTATATATGTTTATATATATTGTTATAGAAATTGTGGCAAATGATTAAGTGGGATTGTTTTTTAGTCAAGAGTTTAAGAATTTTATAAAAACTTATCAAATTTTTGAAAGCTCTTAAGAAGCAATTGAAGTGTTAATTGTTCTTTTATTCTCTTATATTTAAAAGAAAATAAGCTAAATTAAAAATATAAAGAAATTAAAAGATATGTGGCATTTATTTTAGAGGGAACTGATTTGTTGAATTAAATAAGCTAAATTAAAAATATAAAAAAATTATTTTAATATTACTCTCGTCTCATCTCCCTATTCAAATTTATCCTTACTTTTCCAAGCACATCCAAATACTTGAAAGAGAAATTCTATTTACAGTCCTCAAGTGAGGACTGCAAGTGTAGACCTTTTATTAAAGGAAAAAAAATCATTTTAAGAGAGATATTTTAGTAAATAAATGATTTGTTATCCCATTTGAGGACTGTATGTAGCATTGCTCATTTTTTATTTTTTTAAAAATATATTTCAAACATTAAAAAAATATATAAATTTATTTTTTTAAAAGATTAAAATAAAAAAATATATTAGAGATAACTTTAAACTATATTTAAGGAGGCTAATAGCATTTTTTCTTTTTAAAAATAGTTTTACCATAAAATAAACGTACCATAATTGTAAAAGAATAGTAACAGAGCATCATTTAGCATATGAAACCATTCTAGGAGGCCCCGCTGCTTGGTTTGGGCCAAATGTCCAGTAAGCTTCCGATTTAAGTGGGCCATGTCTAGCTGTTCCAACTGGCAACTAGCATTTATTAGGTCATTGGAGGGAACAACTTTGCTACACATAATTCTATATACTACACATTACATATTTTTTTTAAATTCTTTTTCTTAAATTTATTCTCTTAACCTAATTGAATTATTCTATTCATTATCTATATACTAAATATTTGGTAAAAGAAAAAAAAAATGTGATATGTGAGCTTATGTTTAGAATTTATGAGTAACTAGTTCCATGATAATTTTAATCCATTCATGGATAGGATTAACAACAAAAATGATAGGGTTTGGCGACCAAAGATCTCTTGGAGTTGGAGCTCCTTCAAAGCATTAATGAAGCAGGCCAAATTTGTATCACATCAGAATATTGCATGGGCTCTATATGAAGACTTTGCTCAAATGAAGTCATTGAAGTGAATTTTGAAGTCCATGACAGAGGGTCGTGGTATGGGCCAATTTGGGCCTAATGAGGAGTTTTTTAAGCCAATTTGGAGTCTACTTATATTTACGTATGTTAAAACATAAAATAAATGATAAAATCAATCTCTTCTTATCAGTTTAAGATTTTAGAATAAGTGATAGTTTTACATAGTTTTAGAGCAGAGGTATTCCTAAATTCGAATCCCGACTCTACACTTTACCTAATTTAATTAAATATTCTATGTATTTGGCTCATTTATTAAAGTGGAGTTTGGCCTATTCGTCAGTGGAGTGTTAAGATATAAAATAAATGATTAAATCTACATCTTTCTATCAGTTTAAGCTTTTGAGATAAGTGATAGTTTCACAACATGCATCCTTGCCAGAAGTGGAATTTTAATTATTATATTGAGTCATTTATTATTATTTTTCTTAGCCATTAATGGTGTTTTTGCCCTATTAGGAGTCTTGGAAATCACATCTTTAATTAGATTGGTAAAATGGAATAGCATAGGTAAATGAATTTTGTTAGATTCGTTTATAGAGCTTTGTTATAATTTGATTTTAAAGTTTGAGTTTTTGTTTTTTATAAGCCTATATAAAGGCAAGTATATGGTCATAATTATTGGCAAATGGATGCCCTGGGGTTATTAAAATGTTTGTGTAGAAAGCTATTAACAACTGTTTACCAACCTAGTGGAACTTATATAAGAGAAGGGTTATTGAAAATCCTCTTTGTCCCATTTGTGTTAAAAAAGACGAAATAGTTTACCATGTCTTATGGAACTGTCCAACGGCGGTGGATGTATGGGTAGAGATGAATAGTCTTGTTTAAAAATGGCCTACGGGTGAGGTTGACTTGGGACAGTTATGGAGTAGGGTGGTAGAAAGATGTGGTGAGGATGAAGTGGTGTTAATAGCAACTGTTATGTGCAATATATGGCTGAGGAGGAATTCTCTTGTTTTTGAAGAGGGATTTTCCAGTCCAGGTGCAATCTTTAATAAAGCAAAGGCTAGTATAGCAGAGTATCAAGAAGCTCAAAGCAAACAAGTTAAGGATGCAGGTCAGATTCGGGCACACACAGAGAGGGTGAGATGGAAGGCTCCAAGGGACGGGGTGGTGAAGGTCAACTGGGATGCTGCCTATGACTTAAAGAGTAAGAGGATGGGAATAGGGGTGGCTGGTCTCTCAGTGTAAAACAAGCTCTCATTCAGAGTTTGTTGCCATAACTGAAGCTGATGCTTTGTGGCGAGTCTTGTTGCTTTGTATAGAATTGAACATTAGAGAGCCTGTCTTTGAAGGGGATGCTTTGGGTATTATTCAAGCCGTGTGTAGTACAGAGGAGATATGAGAATGGCATGGTCAGAGGTTAGAAGATATTAGAGGGTTATTAAAAAGAAGACCCTTGTGGACAGTGATACATACATATAGAGATGGAAATATAGTAGCTGATTTTTTAGCAAAATTTGCTTTTAATATAGATCATGAAGAGAAAGTGTGGATAGAAGATGGCCAGGTGGCTATGAAAGTCTTATTTTACAGGATAAGTCATGTATTGAAAACATTTGATGAATATAACGGATACAGGTTTATGGATTGAAAAAAAAAATTACATTATAACAACAATGCTTCCTGAGAGATTTCCCTAACCCCTGTAATTTTGGAGTAAATGTTTTAAAATTCTGGATACATTTTTGTGAAACATCTTTATTAATTCATCATATTTGATCTCACCATGTAGCATTAATCTGTGTCAGAGCCAACAATTCACGATCAATTACTTCATTAGAGCTGTAATTAGAGCTGGCTCGTTTGATGCAACAGATGAAACGCATGCGCGCAAGAGATGTTATATAACGTACGTAGCATGTGCGCAGCGATATTGCGGCATCAACATCGATCGTCAGACTACGCCTTACCAAAGAGAGGACGTCCAAGGAGGAGGATGAAGATGCTCGTATCAACGAAGAACAAGATGATAAAACTGGCGATTCTACCGGCCTATCCTAGCTATACAATGTCTACTTTGAGAAGGAGTACGTATACGAAGATTCTTTAATGAATTGGAGCTTCAGTACATGACCAATCTACAATGCTTAGATAGTGGAAATGACCTAGTTGAGAAGGTACGTAATTTTTAAAAAAATGACATTAATAAAAATTATTAAAGAGATCAAAGATGATCAAGAGCCAAAGTGAGAAGAATTTCAATTGAGTTTTTAGAATTTTAATTATGTTGACTATAGCTAATTTCTTAGTTTTTAGAATTTTAATTATGTTGACTAATTTCTTGGAATTATGGCATTCTTTCAAGATTTTTCTAGATAAAATATTAATGCTTTTGAACTTGATGAGATGAGAGATCAAGAAATTTCGATTTTGGGGCTAAATTATCACTTTCATTTCAAGATAATCCAAATAATTCTAACTTTATTATGATCATGATTATGATCACGAGACTATAAAAAGAAGAGAATGATGGACTTAATTGAACATCCAAAGTATCAGTGCAAAAAGTTTTAAAATTTGAGGACGGATTCTCTCCAATCCATAGAGAATGATGGAGGCCAATTTCTTACATGACACTACGACCAAAAAAAGACATTTTGAGATGATTATTTTTCTGGACGAAATGAAAATCGTCTCAACAAGTGAGATTTAGGAACCAATTTCATGCAAAAAAAAATGACGGAATGTCTGTACCGTTCAAACGCGTTCGAACGCATGTTAGGTACGAAATATTTTGTCCCAAATAATTAAACCGTTCGAACACTAATAATTCATAATTTGAACATCTAAATTTAACTATTCGAACCTAGATTTTGGCACGTTAAGTAAATATTTTTAGATGAAGATTGCTACACCATTCGAACGTGGCAATTTAACCGTTCGAATGATGAATCAACACTGTTTGAATTTGATTTGTAGGGGTCAAATGGTGACCAGGGTTTTTTTTTTTTGCAAAATTATATTTATATTAACTAGTAATTATAAAAAATTGGTCAATTAAATATTAAGAATAATATAAATTAATAATTACTTTAGAAGATATAAAATAATACTATTTTATAGTTAAATATTGAATTTATAAAATCCAAAATATTGTCCATGCTAAAAACAAAAAATAAATAAATAAAAGATAGAAAGTACTAATTAAGACCCCAAGTCTTTGCACACTTCCTCGACTGCAGCTATACGTTCCTCTATTTATGTCAATCAAGTACTGATGGTGACCTGAGTCGTAGACATGACATCAAACTTTGTACGTAATGCAGTAATCTCTGTATGAAGCACAGACACAGCAGAATAGATCTCCATACGCATTGTATCGATTACCGCTGATGTCTATTCGCTAATCGTTGCCCCCACGATCTCAGCCATCTCCTCACGGGTAACATTGTATACTGATGCCTCAACCTGTGTGAATGTCTCAACAGTTGATACTCCATGATCTCTCGACTGTGCATCTCTCTAAGGATCAACTGGTTCTGGAACATGTCCACGAAGACGCAGTCTCGAGTGTCCCATGCTGCGTGAGAGAGTGGTGCTGTTTATCGGTCCCATCGGCTCCCGTTTACGTTCGGCAACATCAGGCACAACACCATCAAATAACAGAAATCGGGTGATCAGGATTCCGAATGGAAGTATATTCATCGAAATGTACCGAGACTCTAATCAAGTATATACCCTACTAGGTCGATAGAAATGCCACGAGTGACCCGTATCATAAATTTCATCCGATCAATGCCAACCTCTGTCTTGTGCTGCCGAGGGTTAATGTTGTTGGCAATTATCAAGTTCAAGATCTTGAAAAAAGAAGATAGATCTGCCTCTTTGATGCTCTTCATCCCGTACGGTGGAGCATCTGGACCAACAATCAAATCCCTCACCTCATAATCAGCAAGGGTATCGACCTCGTCAGTATAAACTGATACCTCCTCCTCAGCTGAAGAATCAGACTCTCTAGGCACCACGTTCGGATATACATCTAGCAGCATAAGAATACCAAGATGCTCAGCAAGTTTATCTTGTGAAAATATAACTGAAACTCCTCGGACAGAGATCTTGTATGCCCCTTTTATTTAATATTAATTAGATTAATATTAATAGAAATTTAATATTTAACAAAATGTGATAAATTTCTATATTAATTTAATTATAATATAGAAATTATTCTCGTTAAAATCACTATAATATTACTAAATTTAATTATACCGTTCGAACTACTAAAATAGTGTTTAAACGGTACACTTGTATAGTTCGAACATATAAAAAAACTTTCGAATATCATTGGATTGTCACATACAGTTCGAACGTGTAAAACCACGTTTGAATGGATAACTATTACCGTTTGAACTCTCAATATAGTGATCGAACGGTACCTGTACAGTTCGAACGTATAAAATAACAATCGAACGAGGTTAGATTGGGTATTACCATTTGAACGTCTAAAACAATGTTCGAATAGTTAGTTGATACCGTTTGAATGATATTTATAGCGTTCAAATGATATGCGAATCAATTTCTTTCATAGGCCGAGTCGACTCAACCATTGAAATCCATGGAATCCTTCGATTTCATGGATTTCTCACCAAAATAATACAAATAGAAACTTAAATAAACCTTCCTACAATAGATTAAAGCAACTCTACGGTGAGTATTGATGGATAAATTGATTTATCATAATTCAAACAAATAATCCATCAAAAACCTAAATATAAATGGTAAAATTGTTAAAAAAAGAAGAGTACCGATATTTAGAGAAATAGGCTTAGAGTGGGTACTGTTCACGGCGGAGATGGATGGTTAAAGCCTTGAAAGGAGGTTGGAATGTCTCTGTTTGGCGTTCGTGAAAATGACGTCTACGGCAACTTATATATGCAAAAACATTCGAACGGTAAATTATATGATGTAATATTAAATATCATATCATTTATAATATTTAATAAATTATTATAATATTAAATATCATATATTATAATATATGTTATTATATATATAATACACTATATATTATATTTATGTTTAATATAGTATATATTATATTATATATATAATATACTATAAGTTATATGATGTAGTATAATATAGTATACTATATATACTATACTATATTATAGTATTATATAACATATATGTGATATAAAAGATCATACTATATATAATAGTAAATATATGTTATGACTTGTTTAGTATATTAACATATTATATTTTAGTTATAGGCTAATTAGATGACACGAAATATTCTAGCACCATAGATGACACTATATATAATAATATATATATGTTGTATATAGTTTAATATATTAACATATTATATTTTAGTTTTAGTCTAATTAGAATATATTATAGGTGCTAGTACTATAGATGATACTATATATGATAGTATGTACATGTTATAGTAGAAAGTATTATATTATCATATTATATTTTAGTTATAATCTAATTAGATGACACTATATATGCTAGTACTACAAATGACACTATGCCATGATACCATATAGTCTAATATATATACTTGAGTATAATATTAGATGTAGTATGATATTATATATTATATTATGGTAAAATATAATATAATTATAATATATGCTTGATTGTATATTATAATCAAATGTTACTTTGTTTCTAAACTATAGTATATTATATATTATATATTAATGTTGTTGTTTTATTTAAAGGTATAGTGCCAAAAATTTTTTACTAGACCTTCCCCAAACCGTTCAAACTCTTAATAATAAGCATTTGAACGTTTTGATAAACGAGCATTACCGTTCGAATGTGAAACTTTAGGAGGGAAATTTTTCCCGCTTCATTGTTTCACGTTTGAACATTTAGTAAATAACCGTTCGAATGTAAATGTTCTACATTTACATGATAGAACCTCACAATCTCGCTCTCCTCCCACCACTCTTAGTCTCACTCCCAGAGGCAAATCTTCCAACCAGCGCCATTCTCCCTCAATCCAGCCCCCAAATATTAATAGTTTTCATCTTACTTTTATATTTCCAGATTAAGAGGTTATTTTTACTGCTTTTTGGAGAGTATTTTTGTTTTGGACATAACGGTCTAGCTCCTTGCATTTTCATCTCTCAAAACTAGGTATATATGCTATCTTATTCTCATTTTAGTTTGAATATGAGTGTTTTTATTTGTTGTACTGAGTTTATGATATTGTGTATTTTCGTTTGTTGTACTGAGTTGGTGATTATTGAGGTTTTCGGAGGTTGAAGACGACTGGAATCTTGAATAAACCCATTCGAACGGTACACGATTAACGTTCGAACGAGTTTATTATGTTCGAACATAGTTTAACATCATTTGAATGGTATGTATAAACGGTGTTAAAATATTAATTAGAAATTAGAATACTACTAAATCTTTAAATTAAAATACAAATAGTTAGGATTTAATAATACTTAAATACTTAATATTTAAATTATGCCCAAATGAATTTAAATTAAAATATAAATAGTTAAGATTTAATAATACTTAAATACTTAATATTGAAATTAATAAAATGAATTTTAATTACAATACAAATAATTAAGATTTAATAATACTTAAATACTTAACGATTGAAATTAATCAAATGAATTTTAATTAAAATACAAATAGTTAAGATTTAATAATACTTAAATACTTAATATTTAAATTATGGAAAAAATGAAGTATTTTATTTAAAATACTACTAAATTTTTCGATAATACTAGGTAATTAGAGTTTTTGTTGTATTGTTGTATACTATATATGTTGTTACTGTTTGATACATGTTAGCATATCTTGTATTGTTTGTTCATCAAAATAAATCTTAGACCCGTTCAAGAGTTATCAATCTCATTGAATGCTTGATTGATAACTCTTGAATTGTTCAGAGTGGACAATTTGAGATTCTAAAATCTTTCTTGCAAACTATCGAACTAGATCTGTTATTCGTCCAGAATTAAGATTTTGGTAGATTCATCCCTTGTTCTCCAGATATGTAGTTTCGGTGATGGTGCATCGACGTGTCAATCGTTGGTGCACACAACCAGACGAGCATATTTGGAGAACTATGAGGAGATGTTGCCGAAATTTTGTTGGACGTGACAAATAACAGAGAATAAGTTTGCGACTATGATCTTATAATCCCGAATGAGATATGACCAATTACCCAGTGAAAGGTGGCATACTCCTTGATTGATACATGATACATGTTTGATTGTTGATGCACACGTGATTGTTTGTAATGAAGATAGTTGGCATGGATAAGAGTTGGATGCGGGTTAGCGATCGATTGGGTTAGAATTACAATGTATATGCTGAAGGTGTTAAGGAATTTTTAAAGTTCACATTGGGTACATGTGATAGTAATGGGCATATTAGATGCCCATGTAGAGAATGCAGAAATTTGCGTTCTCATAAGATAAACTTGGTGAGAGAGCATCTATTTGTCAAAGGTATTGACAAGATGTACAGCCAAATGTTGTTGGAGATGAATACGATGGGGATATGGAGCAAATGTTAGGTGACATCAGTGCGTGAATGTTTATGGATGAAGGTGATACAGACATATCAAGTTCAAATGATGGGGGTCATAACACTTTTGCATGATTGTGGAATGATTCACAACGTGGGCTATATCTAGGATGCACAAGACACAATAAGTTGTCATTTACCGTAAGACTGTTTCACATAAAATCAATGTGCTGATTATCTATTAAGGCTGTCAATATGTTACTCGAGCTGTTTAAAGAGGTATTGCCATCAGACAATACTTTACCTCGTAACTTCTATGAAGCAAAAAAGTTGAAACGAGGACTTGGATTTGATTACAACGTAATACATGCATGTAAGAATGACTGGATATTATTTTGGCAAGAGAATGAGCAGTTGAATGAGTGTCCCATATGCCACGAATCAAGATGGACATCTGACAAGCAAAATGTGCAGCAAAAGGTAGTGCGCCACTTTCATTGATACCTAGATTACAATGATTATATATGTCACGTGCAACGGCTTTAAACATGAAATGGCACTCATCAGTCAGAGTTAGGAACGATGATATTTTGTCACATCCTGTTGACTCCCAGGTGTGGAAGGAATTTGATCAGGAACACCCATGGTTTGCTGAAGAACCACGTAATGTGCAACTTGGGTTGGCAACAGATGGATTTAATCCGTTTGGGAACATGAGTACTAGTCATAGTACTTGGCCATTTGTACTTATGTCGTATAATCTACCACCATGGAAGTGTATAAAAGATCTATATTTCATGATAAGTTTGCTCATTCCAGGACCTAGATCATCGGGAAATGATATAGACATACACTTATAGCCATTGATTGTAGAATTGAAAGATTTGTGGGAGAATAGGGTTGTCACATTTGATTCATCAACATGCAAGTCGTTCAAGATGCATGCTGCCTTGTTATGGACAATAAATGATTTTCTAGCTTATGGAAACTTGTCAGGTTGGAGTACTAAGGGGAAAATGGCATGTCCAACTTGTAACAAACATACTAAATCTGAATGGCTAACGTACGGGAGGAAATTATATTTCATGGGTCATCGTTGATTTTTACCTAGTGACCATAGATGCGGGAAAATTCACAAATGTTTGATTGTACTGTTGAATGTGGCCAACCACCACTATATTTTTCTGGTGAAGATGTACTTGCACAATTTATAGATGTTGGTTGTAATAAATTTGGTAAAAAATAACGAAAGAGAAAACGAGCTACAAATGAGTTGAATTGGACAAAGAAGAGTATATTTTTCGAACTCTCATACTGATCAAAGTTAAAATTACGGCATAGTCTTGATGTTATGCATATTGAAAAAAATATATGCGAATCAGTATTGGGAAAATTGATGTCAATTGAAGGAAAAATAGAGGATACATTAAACTCAAGGAAGGATTTGAAGCAGTCGGGAATAAGACCAAAAATGCAATTGCAAGAAAATAGTTGCCGATTAGGTGGTATACATTGTCAAGGAATGAAAGGGCTGCATTTTGTGAGTGGATAATGAAAATTAAATTACTGGACGGTTATGCCTCGAGTTTGACAAGGTGTGTGTGAACAAATGATTGGAAACTAACTAGATTAAAAAGTCATGATTATCATGTCCTTTTACAGCACATCTTGCCTATTGGTATATGTGGGTACTTGACCAAAGACGTACCTGTGACTTTCACTGAATTGGGTTTATTTTTTAAAGACTTATGTGCTAGGACATTAAATGTAGAAGCTTTGGATCAAATGGAACTGGAAATTACCATAATCTTGTGTAAGCTAGAAAGTATTTAGCCACCGTTATTCTTCGACATCACGGTTCACCTAGCTTTTCATTTGCCACGTGAGGCTCGACTTGCAGAACCAGTTCAGTATAGATGGATATATCCCATTGAACGATTCCTTGGGAGGTTGAAACGTACAGTTGGTAATAAGGCTCGCCCAGAAGGATCAATTGCAAAAGCATATATTGATGATGAGTGGCATACCTTCTATTCCAAATATTTTCACGGAGTTGACACTAGGTTTGATCAATCGGAAAGAAACTTTGACGTTGACCGAGCAAGACAACGAAATGTGTTTTCTGTGTTTTCTCAACAAGTACATCCACTTGGTGCAGTACGTGGTTATGACTTATGTGGAAGAGAGTTTGAGAAAACTCAATAGTACGTGCTTAACAATTACCCTGAGATAGAGAACTAATTGAAGTAAGTTATAATTTTTTCTTAATTTAAATTCGCTCCTTTACTTTCTCAAAATTCTAAGAATATAAAAGATTTGTGGTAATCATCAATTTCAGTGATCATATTAACATGCTCAAGGGATTGGGAGTAGATGATATAAACCAGAAATATGAAGAGGAGTTCCCGAAATGGTTTGAACAACGGGTAATGACATTACATATGCTTTACTCAATAACCAAATTTAAAATATTGATTGTTTATTATTGATATAATAGAAGCTTTACTCAATATGTAGATTGTGTAAATGCATGCGAATAATCCAAACGATATATCGGATGAACTGTATGCATTAGCGCGTGGCCCATCGAGATGCGCTACAAGATATTCTGCATGTATTTATCGGGGAAGTAGGTATCACACAATGGATCGAGATTGTTATAGGAAAACACAAAATAGTGGTGTTCTAGTCGAGAGAAGTCACGATGGAGAAAATATTGATTTCTATGGAGTTATTGTTGATATAATTGGAACGAAATATTTGGGGAAGCTTGCAGTATATCTGTTTAAGTGTGATTGGTGGGATTTAAACAATTCTCGAACTGGAGTCCATGATGATGAATATTTTTTTAGTATCAATACATCAAAAAAATGGTATGAAGATGATCATTTTATTTTAGCTTCTCAAGCATCTCAAGTATTCTACTTAGATGACCCGAAGTTAGGAAATCAATGGCGAATAGTATAAAAATATTCTCCAAGAAATATATATGATGTTATCCCTCAGGCGGAAGGACAAGATGAAGAAGAAGATGATCTCTCTACTTAAGAAGCATACCAAGAGAGTTAGTCCGTCTTTAATTTGTTTGTGAATTTAAGCAAGTATGAGATGATTCCATTAAATAGAGAAGATATTGAGAATGAAATTGTTGATGCGACAATTGAGCAAAATGTTGAGTCATTTGAAGTATTTACAGATGATGAGACCGAATTGTCAAATGATACTAATACAGATTATGATTACCAATTATGTGTTCACATTACATTTGATGAGCACTATTTTATTTAATGAATATTGTATCAGTTTTATGAAATTATGCCACCAAAAAGAAAGGAAGTTCGCATCTCATATCTACCTGTTCCTAACTCTCTTTCAGACTCACCATTAGAGATTGACTCTACAGAACAAGGTAAAATTTTAATAGTTATAAAAGTTATTAATTAAGGTTATAATAGAAAATTGATTACAATGTTATATTTTATAGAGTTCACAGTACAATCTAGTCAAGGTCGAGGCACTACTAGAGACGTGACGTTGGAAAAATATCGTAAAGTGGGTAAGATCAAGGTTAACATTCTTGACGAATATATCCGAGGTGAATGACAACTAGCAGCTTAAGACTGTGTGGGTGCTCTTACACGAACTTATATACCTTTGCCAATGAATTCATGAAAGAAAGTCTCCCAAGATGTTAAAGAGCTTATTAAAAAACGTTGTTTGGTAATGTTTAAAACATTTATTTAGTAAATTAAATTTTTATATTTTACTTAAAGTTAGAATATTATAAATGAGAATATGTTTGTGTAAATCTTTGTTAAGGATGATTTCAAATTAAATTTTGGTCGGAGAGAGGAGCGTAAGACTGTGTAAGAACTTCTGAGTAATGCATTCCGCGAATATAAGGCGAGGTGTCATGAGTATTATAATAAGTTTGAGAATAAGCAAAATGCACGTTAACATCCTTTTCAATATGTCCAACCTTCTGAGTTGGAAAAAACTTGTGACATGTTTGAGGATCCATCATATAAGGTATAATTAAATTAACTATTTTAGTTGTCCTATTTTTAATTTCGCTTTCTAATATTTTCAATTTCTATATAGGAGTGAAGTTCTATAAATAAAACAAATAGATCGAAATTGAAAATCAATCATCATGCAAGCTCAAGATTTTTTCATCGCCTCTCTAAGAAATTGGTATTACTATTTTTTTTTATTGTATATAGTTAACTGAATATATGAATCCTAATGACTTTATATCTTAACAAATATTTATTGTGGCAAGATTCAGATATTAATTATCATCTGAAAAAATTATATGCTGCATCACATACTAATCGTAATAGAGAGTGAAGTCATCTCGATACCCGTGAAAATTATGTAAGTATTCTAATTTGTTTTAAATAAATATATTAGAATATTTATGATGATATTAACTTTTTATCTTATGTGTAGGATAAAATGGTTGCCATACGTGCTGAATCTGCTTCATATCAAAATTCCTCAACAAATGATGTTGATATTTTTACACAAGTTCTAGGTCAACGTTCAGGATATTTGAGGGGTTTGGGTCGCTATGTAAAATCTTCTCCCTTTTCCTCTTCTTCTGGGCTTGCCTCTACAGCCTCTATAGCGCAAGAGAATGTGAATCGCAGAATCGAAAAATTGATTGCAAGGCAGCATGAGTTAGATGCTCAATTGGTGAAACAAGGAGATATGGAGACGCGCCTCAAACAACATGAAGAACAACAAGAAGAGTTCAGGAGAGAGATGCAACTCCAAATGCAGCAGCTTATGCAACAGTACAGGCCTCCAAGTAACTGATAGTTTTTTACATATAGATTATGATATTATCTAATTATGTATGAACAATGTCAGTCTCATGATTATTTATTAGTTCGCATTTATTATAAAACTTTTGTGAATATTAAATAGTTTCTAATGTATTTTTTTCAAATATTATGAATGTCTATTTAGTTTTTTTTTTTTTTGGGATTTTAATAAAATAGTTATCGTTTGAACGACCATGTAACGTTCGAACACCATTGCTTAAAACGTTTGAACGACATTAGACGATCAAATAACGTTTAAATGCAATTTACTATCGTAGCGTTTGAACATAACTTTTATCAGTTCGATCTCTTTTACCGTTCGATTTGTTCCTTTAACGTTTGAACATAAAGCTATTTTATACCATTCGAACGTTCTCAAAATGTGTATTTGTTCGAACATATTTTTTCAATCGTTCAAACAATTTAATACCGTTCGAACGTAAAATAGTAACCATTCGAAGGATATTCTAGAACGAACTTAAGCCGTGGCAAAAAATTAAATGTTCGAACAGTATCGAACGGTTAATTTCAAAATCGTCCCAAAAGATATATTTTGGGACGAAATGGTGATTTTTGTCTCAAAATATCTTCTGGGACAGTGTTGTAGGGACGACCTTGGGATGAATTTTTTTGTCCCAAAAATTGTCTAGGACAAAATCCTTATAATTTGGGATGAAAATTTTTGTCCCAAAAAAGCTATTCTGTTGTAGTGTGAGTTTGAAAATTTGAACTCTATTATATAGAGACTTTGTATAAATGAAGTTATTGAAATGAATAATATGAAGTCCTTAGAAAGAGATTTGCGATAGGGACCAATTTGATCCTTAATATTGAGTCTATATCTTGGAAACTCGATCGTTCAAAACTCAAAATTGTATTTTTTTTTTGGAAGAAAACTTAAATTTGATCTGATTTAGATCGAGGATTAATGTTTGGCTCGGCTAGAATAACTATCTATACAATTAAGCATGTATATAATATGGATGAGTAAGGTTCGGTTTGGCCAGTGAGAATTATCAGATGAGAATTTTGAGTTTTAATATGAAATATTAAAATATTATATTTTAATATTATTATTGTTTTAAGATTTAAAAAAGTTATGAAAAAGTTGAATTGTTGATTATATTTTGTATGGGGATTGGAGAAAGTTATAATGATCATGAGATGAGAATTTTGTATTTAAAATGAAAAATCATAATGGCCAAACCGAACATTCTACATACAATATTTTGTGAAGTGTATAAACATCATGTAATCGCTTTAAAAAATAATACGATCCACTATTAAAAAATTAATCTTTTTTTTTATATGAATCCCATGTGTTATCCACTTTTTTTAAAATGATTATACGACGATTGTACAATTCACAATTATAAATATCTTTTATATATATATACGAGATATCATCAACAAACAGGAAGTTATTTTCTATCACATGCATGCATGGATTTGCATGCCCTCCTACGTACGTACGGACGTGCTTTCAGCCAAAGAAGTAATAATCTTGACAAACTTTCAACTCTAATGATGAATAAGAAATTAAGGCGATATAGGATCCATTCATCAACACAAGCAAATAGCAATCCTCTCTTAGCTAGCTAGGTTGTAAAAAATCAAATATATAGTAAGCCATGTAACATATATATATATATATATATACTAATAGTTGGGCAACGTCCAAGGGACGTTCACGCTCAGTGTATAGAAATATTATTTTTATTAAGGAACAAATTTTAATTAATAATGTAATGCTTTAAAAATATATATATAATTTCTAACATCAAATAGTAAGATTGACTTAAATTGGTTTTAAAGCATTTAGAATTAAAATCTTATTATTTACTACTGCATGTGCTCTTGGGTATGACTGGAAACAACAAATACATGAAACAAAAAAAAAATGAACCTTGAACCAAAACTATGTAGTGTAGAAGACAAACCGTTAACAAAAAAACAACATGCAAAGCGTGTTTTCTTAGTTTAATAAAGCGATTATTTTTAAAAAGTGATATAATTTTTTTTAAAAAAATAAAATACTAAGGTTTTTATAAGATATTATTATTTGATTTCAATGTTTCATACTGAATTTAAATTGATAAATAAATAATATTTTATTAGAATAATTGTATTCGTAAATGTAGTTGGTAAATAGATTTAAACTTAATTATTTTATATTTCTCTTTATTTATATAAGGAATGAATAAAAATTTTAAATCACATATATAAATTTATATATAAATTATAATTTATATAAAATATAATATATATAATAGAATATAGAATATATATTTATATAATTTTTATAGATATATATCTAATAGAATATATATATATATATATATCTAATATACCTTCTAAATAAATGGTCATCAATGCATGAGTTCCAGGATTGATGCATGCTGTATGGACTTTGATAACTATGAATTTATTCATAAGTGATTGAGGAGAGAGATTAAAAAAATAAGAACTTTTATTAAGAAAGAGAGAGCGACTTTAATTTATTCATGCAACTAACGGCGTTAATTTTAACGGTAAAACAACAAAAACCGTTAAACCAACAAAATTTCGTTAGATAACCACTTTATATATATAAAGATAATTGACTACTGCACATGAGTTGATATTTGTGCCGTAGTATTGTTTGATCCATTGAACCCTAAAATGACTAAAACCAAGGCATTAATTTTAGATAGAATTCTAAGCAAATAGAAGCTCCATTCAAGTTTATCACATGCATTTTTCATATGATCAAGGCGCCTCATGCATTGCAAAAACATTCCATTCTTCCATCTCTTGTTTTTAAATGCATCCTATATTTCATGAACTAAGATATTGGTGTGTGTGTGTATATGTATATATATATATATTGCAAATTATCTTGGATCTATTGGGTTTGTAGAGCTTAGTTTTGTTGATGTGAGGGTTCGTTTTGATGATCCAACCCGACAATGATGCGTTATGATTTTTTTGGTAGGTTTTCAAAGAGGCTTAGGCTGGAAAGTTTTTGGCATTGTTTGCAGTCAGAAAAAGTTAGTGCCAAGTAGAAGTTCACTCAACGTTCCCAGGACAAGAAGCTCGAAGAATCTTAGGCAGAGAGTTCACTCGAATCTCACTCAACATGCCACTCAAGTGAATAATACAAAAAATTAAAAATTAGAGTTCTCACCATGTGACCACTACAACAAAATCAGGCTTTTTGCCACCATTATTTTTCCAGCAGATCAAAACTTGTCAATAATACATACTTTTATTCACAAAAATATGGTCTCCAGAAACTTGGTGTAGAATCTGTCAATAAAAAGCAATATTATCGGCAACAATATTTCACCGGATAAGATTTTGACGTTACAAGTCAGTTTCGGTGTGTTTTGTATGTGTTATAACGACATACAGTCGCCGCACCTTGTATTCCCCATTATTAAGATGACTAAATCTTAATGAGACGAGTAAAGGTCGCTGCTAAAAGTGGGTTATATAAATTAGGCTGAGATTGAGTGCCCCGATTTTTCCCCTCTTCTCATCGGTCTCTCTTTATTACGCATACACTAAAATTGGGCGAAACCACATCAGACGATGGAGAATACCAGAGTCATCATAGATCGAGAATCCCATGCTTCTGGAATTGGGTTTTGATATTGCATCATCTGAATCGTCTTGACAGTGAGCGGCGTTGATGGCTTGGGGATCATTTTACCGATTATCAAGCAGTAGTTTGGGGAGATTCTCGATCCCCCTACTGTGACTACTTAGTCCTCCCCACCCCTTAATTTTTCACACAAAAATCAGTTATATTCAGCCATAACTGATTTTTGTGAGATAATAGGAGTGGCTAACTATGATACGGTTAGGTAAAAATTCCTACATTATTTTCCATTGCCGCCCCTGTTTTGCTGTAATAAGTTGTTTTTCTAAGTTTTGTTAAGATGTATGATGAGGGGATAGGAAGTATTTGTTGCTAGATTTAGGTGGGTTTCTCGGTTTATATTAGCCAAAACATCTTGTTGGCATGCCAATCAATAAGGTGAATTAGTTGCAGCAAAACTAATTCCACTAAATCTGCATGGGCATAGAAAGATTTTTTGTTGTCTGTATACCCGAACAACTTTTGTCAGTATATATTCAAGTAGCTAGCCTTGAAGTTTAATCTTCTTAATTATAGGTGAACTAAAACCCTATGTGTCTCTTCTATTATTAGTGACATAAAAATAAACAGCGAATGACTTTGTTTCACAAATGGTAGAACACTGCAGTTCATGCTTTATGAATCAATCATTGCACTTTCAACAGGGTTAGGGCGGGAACAGAGCACATAATGGTCAAAGATCATGATAAAAAGTAGGAGTCAGTAGAGAATCATATTAGAGGGTTAAGAAAATAAGTAAGGATTGCGTAACTTATATTGGCTTCAGTCTGCATGGTGAACTGACAATGCAACCCGTTATGTGGTGGGCTAATGGTTCTCACTTCATTATCAATGTAGTGAGAGACCTTTTTTTCACATTGGTGAAGCTTATACCAGACATGATCCTTTCATAAATTAATTGAGTATATATATATATATCCATTTACTTACAGGAAAGTTGGATGGTTTTGCAATGTTAGGGCAGAACCAAAACAACTTATAGGAAAATGTGGCAGAGTTTTTAAAAATTATGAGTATGGTTTTGGTTTTATTGAAATATGAAAGAAGAAAGTAGTTTAGCAGTGTTTATACAGATTCATTTTTTAAAGGAATGTTCAGTGTAGCCTCTATATGCTTTAGATTTTTTTCGAAATGGAGGATTTAAAAGGATAATTGCATAAATTTGAAGATATCTTCATTTCCTTTACAACTATGCCCTTTTCTCCTTTGTTTCCCTGCTTCGTTCCAAGTCTCAAATTTCTGCAATTGCATTTATAATTCAACATATGCCGCTATAACCATTGTAGGAATTGCCTGCTTGCTTGATATGAGACTGTTTTTTGTTGAATCTGGAGTTATACGAAGAGGCTAGAGCATAAATTTAAATTTCACTCTCAATTAGCTTGCTTTATTTATTGGCATCATCCTAGAGTATCTTCCAAATAAAAAATAATTTTCCTATGCCATTTATTGAGTGCAGCAACTCCAAAGTGCCCATGAACATTCTGCTAGCTGAAACATATGCAGGTTCCATGACTTTTTATTTCTATCTTCTGTTTTTCTTATCGTCTTGAGTACTTAATAATTATTTAAGATGGCTGGGGATGCATGCATGTCTGGTTATGGGGTCAACTCATCTCTGTTGTAAGAAATATACAAAGCAATGCAGTAGAAATATATTTTCTATATCAAAGCAGGTTGGAAGTATTGCACTCTTTTTACATAAACAGATCATTGGTTGCCACCAAAATCACTCTTTCACTCCCACACAAAGATCTTTGCCTTTTTGGACTTTGGCATTACTCATGTGATTGCCAAGGTATCTAAAACAAATACAATGCAAAACTAAGGCCCATTAATGGTGTTAATAAGGTGTGGGCTTGCAGCTTGCTTTAAAGGATCATGTAATGGTGCCTTCTGTTCTGACACGTGTTTGCATGTAAATGATTGCTTGTGCTGATATGTATTTGAGGGCAATGAATCCATGGAATGTTTTTCATCATTCCACATCGCATGTTATTGAAGTTGGATGTGGGGATTCTATGCATATACAGTATCATCCTTTGCTGGAATTTTTTGGAATAGATTTTCTTATCATGCTTGATGACTGCCTAGTACAATGCAAGTTACCGGTAGAACATAAAAATTTTGTTTATCTATTCAAGCACTTCTAGGCCTTGCTCAAATTAAACATTGAAATTTTTATTGCATTCAAATTTGTAGAGATACTAGTTTGTTTTTTTATCTAATTTTTTTTTTTTTATATATGTAAATGTCAATATACATCTCAATAATAAAAATGCAACTTCTCCAAAGTCCAGCCCTTCTCTTTCATTCCTGTCCTGGATTGTGCACTTTTATAAGAGCCATAAGATCTTTTAAAAATATGTGGTTGACGTCAGAACGTTTTGTGGCTGAATGATAAAATAATTTGGTGAATTATGAATTGTTTTCCCAATGATCCCCAAGTTCTGGTTGTGGACTGTAAACTGATATCTCTGAAAGTCAAGTTGAAAGTTTTGAATGTTTATCAGTTTCACAACATGAACAGCCAAATAAACCTGCATTTTTACATAAACATGATTACTTAAGTAGGGATATTTCTGTTTGGTATTTACATATGAGCTACTGAAGCACACAGGTACTAGATGCTGAATACTTATGGATGTAGAATCTTCATCATATGATTCGGAATACTTGCTTTTATAGATAGCATTTTTTTGGAAACTGAATTGAATTACTTTATGATTGCTAGAGGGTGACAGGAATACCTTTTTTATTGGCTCAAAAATGCTATATAAAGCTTATTGTAATACAATTTCAGAAATACACTTAGGGACATTTTAATTATCCATTAATGGATTTTTAAGTGACATTGCATCTTTGGCAATGCCTTCTGCAGCTTTATTTCCTGCTATCCTTCTGTAGTTGCCAAGACCACACTATGCAACCCAAATCTGAATATTAATCTCCCCTCTATTATTCTTGCTTCCCTTTTTTTCCTTTTTCACCCATCGGCAAGCTTTGGGAGTTTGATAATTTTGTAAGTTTTGGAGTCTTTTTTCTTCTATCCACAGTTTTCTGATTTAGACATTCTTATTTGTGAGTTAAGCAACCCTGCTTAACAATTTGCTTGTCATTGCTAACTAGCCCTTTGCTCTTTTTATCTGAGTCTGTTTTTGTAATATTTACCTTCCTATGAACTCATTTGAGGCTGTTAGTGTTAGTGGCTTCTTTGTATATATTATATAATATATCTTCCTTCCATAGAAATGCTTATTCTCATAATAATGTCCTTTTTTCCTGTACCACTACCAAAAAGGGTAATAATCCCTAACCCTTTTTGGTTATGGCAGTTTCTACCAGTTATGGGTTAAAACACCTTTCTAGCTTGATCAAGCATTCAGTTCTCACTTCCAGGCATGCTTTTTTCTCTTCCTTTTTATTTATTTATTTATGTATTATATATTATTTAAATTTTGTTTTATTCCATTATTTTCTTACCTGGTGTCGCTTTGTTAGTTGAAGCACATTCCAAGAGCTCTTCTATTTCAAATGCACTTGAGATCAAGCATGTATGAAACGGGTGAACTAGTACAGTTTCCAGGAGCTTAGATTTTTTTTCTTTGAAGCTTGTAACCATAATTGAATGTGTGACATTGAACAGGGTGGAAATGTAATGCAGTAGGCCCTCTGTTATGAAACTGTTGTTGGTATGATTTTCAGCAGGAAATTTGTTGTAGAAACTTTATATATTGTTTCATGGACTGGATGAATAAGTCTTTGGCATGTGAATGGTCTTTATAGATGCCTATGGTTTTAATCTAACTCATGAACATAGTCTTAACCAATTAAATGCCTTTACACCTACTTCTATTTAAACTGTTTGGATTCAATTTGTGTTTCCAAAACATGATAAACTTCTTTTTTTTGCTGCAGCAATACTATATTTAAGCGGGTGGTTGTATGCAGTAAACATATCTTACTAGTCTACATGTAGGGGAATTATTATGGCTGTATAACAAAGTGGTTGACTGTGTGCTGTGAATTTGTTCTTTCTGATGCTTTATTTGTTTAAATATACTGTTTTTCCCATCTCAATTTAGTGATTAGGTTTTTTCCCCTGGGTGCCATTGGATTTGTTTTATCCTATTTGGTCTCCAGTTTGTTTTTTGTTTTGCTTTGTTTTGAATTTTTCATAAAGCATTTCCTTTGTCAGCTTTTGTTTTAATATTTTATGTGGTTCAATATTTTCTGTTTGCCATTCTATTTTTCCTTGCTAGCATGCATAATCCACACAAGTTAGTAGGGTATGAAAATTCATTGCTTTTGAGGATATGATTCAAGCATCTAGGTGACAAACTTGTTATTTGGGAATTATAGGGCCATGCATATACTACACAATTGGACTGCCTTTTTTAATGTCGTTGCGCTCCCTCCCTCTAATTTATTGGGAGCAGATTTTGAAATTACACAGTAGACAATACTCATTTATAGAACCGATGCGTAAAAGTGTTGACACTAGATGAGATGCTTGTGCAAGAAATCTGCTTGCTTCTTAGTTATAAGTCATATGCTTTCTATAAGTAATCTTGTACCAAAAGATATAATCATGCCTGCAAGCATGATTATATATCTCCCCATTCTTACTCATTCCAGTATGTTTTTAGTATGTACTGCAGTGCGAAACAAGCTGCATTTTTCCTATCTTCATCACGCATTCAACTTCTCATATAATAAATTTGCTAACAAACTACATTGCTAAAAGTTGTTCTATCCATTTAACTCTGTCAGGGTCTTAATGGAAGTACACTTCATATTAAAATATATCAAGAGCAAAGTTACTGTGGCATACGTTTGTGCTACCAAGATTTAAATGGATAAATCTTGGATGCATATTGAAGATAGATTGCGGTCCCATGAATATGCCGAAGGAGTTAATCATTTCTTATCAATGGCTCAATCCAATGCTCCTTCCAGTGACTCAATTAGGTGTCCTTGTCGGGACTATCGTAATAACTTCTTCCAGCCATTTACTGTTGTGAGGGATCATCTATTTTTGAGAGGGATTGATAGAAGTTATACTCAATGGATATTTCATGGAGAAGATGATCCTTTTCATGCCAACCGGTCAGACGATGAGGATGATACTAAAGAGTACATTGATGACGTCGATGAGATGTTAGATGACATTCGGGTGGGATCCTTCGGGGATGATATTACCGGTTTAAATGCTAGTGGCAGTGATGATGATAATGCACAGCCCAATGTTAGGACTTCTAGACACCATACGTTTGAACAGTACGTCGAGGATGCACGACGTCCACTATATCCATCGTGTACAACCTACTCAAAGCTATCATTTATGGTGAAGTTGCTTCACATCAAGACAATCAGGGGTTGGAACGTGAAGTCATTTAACATGGTGCTAAAGCTATTGAAGTCTGCATTCCCGAGTGCTCTCTTGCCTGAAGACTATAATGATGCACGTCAGCTAGAGCGTGGGTTGGGATTTAGTTACACCAAAATCCATGTTTGCCCAAATGACTGTATGTTGTTTTGGAAAGATGATGAAGACAAAGATGAATGCCCTAAATGCAACGCATCTAGGTGGATCTCAATGACGAGTAAACACCGGGTACCTCAGAAAGTAATGTGTTATTTTCCATTGAAGCCTAGGTTGCAACACCTTTATCTATCGAAGAAGACAGCAGAAGCCATGCGATGGCATAAAGAGGGCCGTATTGATGATTCGAATTGTATGAGGCATCCAGCTGATTCCAAAGTTTGGAAAGATTTTGACAGGAAACATGATTGGTTTGCCAAAGATTCTCGTAATGTCCATCTTGGACTGGCGAGTGACAGGTTCAACCCATTCAATAACATGAGCAAGCCCTATAGTATATGGCCAGTAATACTTCTACCTTACAACTTGCCACCTTGGTCTTGCATGAAAGACCCATACTGTTGACCTGTTTGATACCTGGTCCGAAATCACCAGGAAATGATATCGATGTCTTCCTGCGTCCTTTAGTTGATGAGTTGAAAGAATTATGGGAGGTTGGTATTGAGACATATGATGCATTCAGTTATGATGTTTTCCGATTACATGCATCTTTACTTTGGACTATAAATGACTTCCTTGCATATGCCAATTTTTCTGGGTGGAGCACGAAGGGGAAGTTGGCATGTCCTGTGTGCAATGTTGATACCGATTCTATGTAGTTGGCGTATGGGCGTAAACATTGTTATATGGGCCACCATCGATGGTTGGCCTTGGACCACCCTTGGAGAAAGAAAAAACGTGCTTTCAATGGTGCCAACGAGGTTCAGATTCAGCCAGCAAAGCTTTCGGCCCAAGTTATATTTGAATCATTATCCATGGTCCCGAACGTGCAATTCGGGAAAAGTTCACTGAAGAGGAAACGGGCACCACAAGAATTAAACTGGACAAAGAAAAACATCTTCTTCAATCTCCCATACTGGCAAAACTTAGAGTTGAGGCATAACCTAGATGTAATGCATATTGAGAAAAACATCTGTGATAGTGTGTTGGGCACCTTGCTGAGTATTGATGGAAAGAGTAAGGACACTGCAAATGTGTGCAGGGATTTGGAACATCTAGGACTGAGGAAGGAATTACACTTACATCCGGATGGCGATCGTTGCCGAATGAGTCTTGCATGTTACACCCTAAACCAAAATGAAAGAATATCCTTTTGTGAGTGGGTGTCACAAGTTAAATTCCCAGATGGCTTCGCCTCTAACATTGCTTGGTGTGTGAATATTCGTGAGGGAAAAACTTTAGGAATGAAAAGTCATGACTGCCACATTTTCCTCCAACGGTTGCTTCCGGTCGTGATTGGTGGTTATCTGCGGTCTGACATTCGGCTAGCTTTGATCAAGCTAAGTTCATTTTTCAAAGAATTGTGTGCTCGAACATTGACTTATGAATCATTGCATCGGCTTCAAGCAGAAATTTCTATCATCCTATGTAAACTTGAGATGATCTTCCCACCTGAATTTTTTGATATAATGGTGCACCTCGCAATTCATTTACCGGACGAGGCATTGCTTGCTGGATCAGTGCAATATAGGTGGATGTATCATTTTGAGAGGTACCTAGGGAAGTTCAAACATTACGTCTAGAACAAAGCCCGCCCGGAGGGCTCAATTGCCCAAGCATATGTTCATGTTGAGTGTTTGACGTTTTGCTCAATGTATCTCAATGACATGGAGACCAGATATCAACGGGTTGAAAGAAATGCAGACCTTCCAGAACAGAGTAATGAAGAATTTTTCCTTGTATTCTCACAAAAGGTAGGTCCGCTCGGGGCAGCCAACATTCACATGCTAGCCGAGAAATTATTTGCAAGAGCCCACTGGTATGTGCTAAATAATTGTGGTGAAATCAAGCATTACCTCGAGTAAGAGGTGAATTCTTTGCAGTTACCGAAGTGTTCATCTCATCATCAAAACACCGTGTAACTAAAAGACGTTGTTTTGCAGTGAGCATTATAACATGATTACAAGGGAAGTCACAACCAACACTGCGCGCAGGCACGAGGCTCAATTTCCCGGGTGGTTCAAGAAACATGTATGTATTGCTCTTGCATAATGAACAAACAACCTTTTCATGAGAGGCACCCCGGTTGGTGTGCATTACATTTGAATCCGACATAAAAGTCTGTAAACTTTAATTGACTGTGTTGCCCAGATGACTAACAAAAGAGGGTGGGTGAATTGAGTTGTATTTAAAAAAAATAACAATTATAAATCAAATATACAATATAAAATATAAACAAAATATGAAACAGCAATAAATATAAAGAGTAAGTGTAAGAGAGAAGCAAACTCAGTATGTTAACGAGGTTCGGCCCCACTGCCTACGTCCTAGCCTCAAGCTACCCCTTGAGGATCCCCGAATTCACTATTCAATCTCCTTCAGGTGGAGATAGAAACCTATTACACCTTTGAACAACACCACTACAAAGGATCCGTGTAGAACACCCTCTACACTTGCAATCACCTTACACGTGGTGATTCAACGATTCCCTGTGTAGAACACTTTCTACACGCACAAGGGTTGTACACACCCTTTTACTGATACAAGAATTGATAGTGGGTAGGATATCAGAAAACACTCCTCAATGAGTGAAATAAGAACAATACAAGCACAAACTATATCTCTCAAAATGAACAAGGGTTAAGGCTCAATGCTTAGAGAAGAGAGAATGAAAGCTTTGAATGAGAGTTGTATGCTCTTGGTGTTGTGAATGTGAAGCTCTCAAATGATCTATTTATAGGCATATGAGACTTCATATTCAAATTTAAAAAGATTCACATGTCAAAAACATCATCATTCATTTTTCAAAAATTTCAAACCTAATCTTTTTACTTTTTGCATATGACAAAAGGAGCACACTTTGCTTTTCAAAAATTTCAAACCTAATTTTTTACTTTTTGCATATGACAAAAGGAGCACACTTTACTTTTCAAAAATTTCAAACCTAATCTTTTACTTTTTGCATATGACAAAAGGAGCACACTTTACTTTTCAAATTTTTCAAACAAAGACATCTTCCTTTTGCATAAGTCAAGAAAAGCATCAATCACTTTTGAAATTATTCAAATAAAACATGCACATGTGAAAGATGACAATCAATCATCTTTAATATTTTCAAAGTTCAAACCTTTAATCATGGCATGCACATGTGAAAGATGACAATCAATTATCTTTCAAAATATTCAAATTTAATTTTCAAAAATATTCATGCACATGTGGAAAATGTATTTTAATGCTTTATGATAAAATATTAATTTTGAGCCTTAATCCTAATTTCGAATTTTAAGAGATTTACAACATTACTCTATGACTTTAATGTGAGTTTGTTCCCTTCTTGCTCATGCTTGGTTTCTTCATATGCTTGACTCCATTGTGTAGATAACTTGAGTTTGAGACTCATTTATTCTTTGAATTCATTTGTTATCATCAAAATCCATGTATAAATATATAATTACACAAAACTTGAAACCTTAGGTTCAACAGACTGTAATCACGTTGTCTAAAATAAAAATTCTTTTAGGATATTATTAAAAACAGATAGTTGTATCTCCTATTTTGCAAGCATGATTCGAATTGTTGTTTGCTTGGACATTAGATTCGAGAAAAGCGTGCAATGGATCCAACCAGTGTACGAGATGAAATATATGCACTTGCATGTGGTCCCGACAAGTGGGTTGCGTCATACGCTGGTTGCATAATAAATGGAATTAGGTTTCAAACCACATATCGAGAGAGGCACCGGCGAATGCAAAATAGCGGTTTGGTTGTCCGAGGTGAACATCAATCAAATCCCATAGACTTCTATGGGGTGTTGAATGATATCATAGAATTACGATATATGGGTTGGCGTAAGGTGTATTTGTTTCAATGTGGTTGGTGGGATGTTGGTGATAAGCGAAGAGGGATTCGCGTTGGGGACCATCTAACCAGCCTGAACATGTCTAGAACATGGTATAAAGATGAGCCTTTTGCTCTTGCTTGCCAAGCTCAGCAAGTGTTTTATGTAAAAGACGTGAGTGTGGCGGGTATTTGGTATGTGGTCCATAAGATAACGAATATAAATGTATACAACATCCCTTTAGTATCAACAGCTAAGGAGGCAGATGATGGTGCCTATTCTGGTGAGGATGACGCTTTACAGGAGGATGAAAACATTGCCACAAACGTGCCGTATGCCCAATGCAGTGACCCAGACTTGATGACTCCGTTGAACAGGGTAGATGAAGAACCATTGCTGCTTGACCCTTCGATCATGCTAGAACAACAACCATCTGAACTACTTGACCACGAGGAATACGTCGAGGATGCTGTCGTTGATGATGAGCTGGGAGTTGACGATGCCTCCATTAATAGCGAGGACAGCGAAGAAGACAGTATTGCAGTTGCCGATGATAGTACATCAGATTCAGATGATGGTATGTTTTTCATAATCATGTATATATTTGGAATTTCGGAAATGAGGACTTCTTGTCATTATTTATTGTTAAAAGTCAGCGTTCTCACATTGTGTATGTTGACTTCTTTATTAAGCTATATACATTAATAACACGATAATATAATGTACTGAACCAAGGATAAGAAAATGCAAAGTTAATGATTATCAGACTGATACCACTTTCTAAGCATTATGCAGGTTCCACATGTGGAGGTAAAGGACCAGAGTTGGGGTAATGGGGTCATGATGACAAACTTGGTGTAAGTTCTCATCTATGCTCATGATAGTGCTATTTTGAGTATTGTTTCAATGCACTACAGATGTTCATACTACTATATATATGTTTAGGGCAGTGTTTGGAACATGGCTGGTAATTGCAGTGTGGTCATATTTTGAATAACCATGTACTGCTATCCTAGGTTTGGGATTGGCTCAAAATGTTATGATTGCATTAGATGGGATTTGAGTATGAGTTTAGTCTCACATATAACTCATGAACGTAGAACAGTATAAATGCCATCAATAACAACTGCTATTGATCAAACAATGGATGGAAACAGTTTGAGATTGAGTCAAATGGTGATAAACTTCTTATAGTTGCAGCAAATTAGGCTTACACGGGTGGGTGTATGCAGCACCAAAATTGGAGACTGAAATCCTTTTTTTTTTTTTAAATTATTTAGATGATAAAACTTAGTACAAACTCGATCTCACATGCTGTGTAGTTGCATGTGAGTGGTTTATATTTCAGCTAGCGCCATGTAGTGAGATATACTTTGGTGTCATGGTAGGTCCCTCAGCAAATAAGTAAGGATCAAGCATGACATAAACCACATATATGAAGCTTAATTCATATACAAGAAGACAATTCACCATCCAGTATAGGAAGGTATAACAAGATCTGGGCATACTTTTTTACTGCATCCAATGTTCATCTTTACCAGCAAAGATAATGGTGTATTGTAAAATGGTCCCTATAATAATGTGGTTTATGGACAACATTAAAATATGAACTTTTGAATAATATTATACTATAGAACGAGCATATATCCAGAGCAAAATAAGCCAAGAGATACATGAATTAAGAAATGACTGAACAATATATACTTTTATATGCAGATGAAGCTACTTGGTGGCAGCCACATGCCTCAACGAAGGTGGTTTCCAGTTGGGTATTTACTATGAAATACTCAGGGTGTGATTGTTTCCTCAATTATTAAGGGCAAACTTATGAGCATGTCTTAGTAAGGAATGGTTGTATTGAAGGGGTACTGCTGCTTATATATGCAACTAGCAAGACTTTGAGATTTCTATTGACTATTATAAGTTAAACTTCCATACAATATTGATGTGTTTCTTATATAATTAAGATGGTTTGACAGGTCAAAAGGAGTACAAGAACGCATAAACTCGTTAGCCCCCGGTGACTACCTTATCCTTCTACATGCATGCCTCCTATAAATGCCACAAATTAAAGGCCAAGTGATCAGTAAATCTGAAAAACATTTAAACGATCTATTTAGGGTATATGAATTAACAATACAGGGGTGATGACAATCAAATAAATGAAAACTGCAAAATGGGCTAATCAACATTGGCTATAAATCCATGATTATATGTTATTTATTATACTTCTATGCTCAATTAGCTTCATTACCCACACAATCTGATTTATAGCATATTATGATATAAGGAGAGTTGATAGTGTTTTTTACATTGCTAATATTAATGATGGATATATCGATATTGGAGTTGAGCAATGTAGTTGCAAAACTAGTCTGTGGGTCATTTCCAACAATTGTATGAGAACGTAAGTTTTATGCTAGCATTCAAACATTGTGAATATAGACTCAATTCTTTCAATCAAGTGTGATAAGAAAAATTATAAGCATAGCATGCTGAAAACTGAATACCATATTTCAACTTCTGATAACAGTAAGAGCACCAGCAACCCATTCCCTAATGACAATTGTAAGATGTATTTTAGGGTTCAATATATACATATTTAAGTTAGGCATATGGGAGCTGAATGGAATTGACTCAATTAAAGTTACACTTCCCAAATTTGGAGAGCAATTGTAAGGCAATCCAAAATCATTCTTGATATTGTATTGAAATAACTTAAATTCTAATAGTATATAAAGACATAATTTAAAGTGAAGTGAGAGAAACAAATAATAATAAAGATGGTTTCAAATATTGGTGATTCATAAAAACCATAAAAGGGTAATAATAGAATGGATACAGTCTAATCTTGAACAAGTGAATAAAGAGTAACAAAAAAATTCTTCATAATATACATAGATAGCAAATGCAATGGGAGCTGCATGAAATTCCCAGCAATGCGAGGCCCATTCATCCATAATTTGGGGAGCAATATGGGTATCAGTTTCACAATAAATGATGATATTTGTATTGAGAATATCATCATTTTTTAATAGTATATAAAGAAAGAATATAAAGTGAAGTGAGAGAAACAAATAATAATGAAAGAGGATAAAAAATATTATGATTAGTAGAATAGATAGAGAATAAAGAGTGGGATACATCTTGAAAGGTGAATAAACAATATAGTTGCATATACTCAAAATTTGAAGAGATGCAACATGGGAGATGCATGGCATTCCCTAAAATACAGTGCCAAGAAAGAATTTGGAGAGCACTTGTGGTAGAAATTGAAATTATCGAATTAGTTCTTTGAAATAATATAACATGACATTGAGAGAACCAATTCAGAACTAAAGAGGAACGTATTGATGAATTTAGAATGGATCATAAAGAAATCAGACCAGGATATATATCGCTGCTGAAAGGTTGATAAATTTCTGTATAAAAAAAAAAATCTCAATGAAATGATAAAATTTAGTTAAATTTTAGCTACCATTAAAATAAGGAGAAACTGTGAGCGGGAAGTAGTACATCTTTCACGCGGGCAAAGTAAGCCCAAAAGTTAACACGGGTTAGGCAAGAGAGAAAATATTATGTTTTCAAATCTGAAGGCTGAATAAAGAAATTGAGTAACTATACCACAGATTCTTAGCATTGGTTAGGTTAAGGAGAACGTAAATATCATCCCACAGATACACAATCAGAGTGAAAGGTCCAAGTGATCAGTAGAGTGGAGGGAAAGTGGGACAGAAAGGAGGTGATCTGGAAGGTTCCCTTAGAGGAAGACAAGCTATTCAAGCACTCCAACGTGGGCTGTAACAAAGATCCAGGAATACACACAGGGTTAGTAATCCAACTTTCTAGCTTTGCAAATTCCCTCTCCTACTCTGACTCTCTAGCAAAAAACTGGATTTCTTGAGGCAAGTTAATGAAATATGGTAGCAATTTTTTAAGAAGGGAGGTTCTTCATATAGTAATCGTTTGCCCAAATTTTTTATTATAGTTTGTGTGCCATTGTGGCTGGGGAAAAAACAGCCTTTGCTTGTAACAATGGAGATGAAATTTGGTGTACAGCATGAATCAAGCATGACCACACATCGATGCTCCAACATGCTGGACCAGTTTGCTTTTTTTTTGGTTTAAAAAGCCTAAATGTTTCTTAGCTCGTGGGTGGTAAAAAGGTTGAAGCTTTTTATTACCTACTCACCCATGCAATTACATGAAGAAGGTATCAGCCTTAAATTTAAGTGCTTAGCAGCTTAGTGAAAGACTTGGAAGTAGAAAGTCTGTCACTACCAGTAGGTGGTTTAAAGTACATTTTTTTTTGTGGCAGTCTAAAGGGGAAAAGGTTGGAATATTTTGACATTTGGTTAAAAATTGGGCATGAATAAAACCATGCTGGAACTTCTAAAACCGTTAATAATAAATGTACATTACTTACAAAAAAAAAAATTAATAAATGGACATCATGACTTGATGTTTTTCACGCTTCACAATCATTAGCTAAAGCAATGAGACACGTAGAGTTTATGGTAAGGGGTTTTACATTTAAAAAATGCTTGCCTGCTTTGTTGATTCAGCTGTTGGGTTATTCTCACATTGTGTATGAATACAGCATACAGGAAAGTCTGATGCATTTTCCCTTCATTGTCATAAGCTTCAGCACATATATTGCACACATATATTGCCCAAAATGTGAGATGGGTAAGAGGCTTTTTATTACCTACTCACCCATGCAAATCAATGATTAAGGTATCAGCTACTTGTTTAAGTGACTAGCAGCAACGTTGGAGACTTGCAAGTAGAAAGTGAGTCACTACCAGTAGGTGTTTTAACTTTATATTTTCTTATGGCAGTCTAAAGGGGAAAAGGTTATAGTATTTTGACATTTGGTTAAAAACTGGGCATGAATAAAACCATGCTGGAAGTTATTCTACCAATAAGAATAAATGTTGCAATGATTGAGTATTTTCACATTTCACAATCAGAAATTTAGCAATGATCTTGTAGAGTTTATGGTAAGGGATTTGACAATAAACCAAATTGCAAAAACTGCTTTGTTAATTCAACTGTAACATAGTCTCAATTACTTGTGATTGAATACAGAATATACACAGTCTGATGCATTTTTCATTCATTGTCATAAGGTTCAGCACATATATTGCACACATATATTGACAATGGTGAGATGGGTAAGAGGACGATGGCGCGGACCAGGTGGAAGACATAGAGCAGGAGGCATACGTGTCCAACAACGTCCACTTTTGAGTGATATACAAGATAGGGAACAGGAAGTACATTCGGACGATTCAACTCAACCACCAAATGTTGGTGGTGATTAGATAGTGGAAGCTATAGGGAATGAAGCTGAAAGGGTTGTGAGCACTAAACGTAAGTTGACAAATTCCAGCTAAGTAATTTCATAATAGTAGATTTTAAATTCCGCTTATTATCTTTTGTCATGACAGACCTAATAGAGATAATGTTTTGCAATTTCAACTAATGGAGATTTGCCAACTCCAAAACGTGGTTGGGGACCAGCAAAAGACACGCTTTTTTAACGCGTTCGGAAATTTGGGAAAATACCTCTGAATATTAAGGATGGACAAAGAGGTCCATCTTGTGAGAATTACAACATATTTTTTGGACGAGTGACATCGATTGTTAGACTTCATGCAAACATGCGCTATGCAAGCTGGAAACAAGTATCTAAAGAGGAGAAAGAGGAGCTAATAGACCGTGTTCGAGTATACAAGTTTTATTTTTCTGTTTTTTCAAATATTTTTTTAGTAAAACTCTTATTGCTACATGATATTTCACTAATGCATTGTTTCATAGGTTGACTTTATATTAGATTGGACACAAAGTTCCCATCGCGAGTGTGTGACAAATGCTCTCCATTGAAAATACAATGCATTCCACTACCTACTACGCAAGCAATACTTGGGCTATTCATCACATGAAACCACACTTTCTGGCAGGACAACCTGGGTGGACAAAGCCCGTTTGGGAATACTTATGTGGATTGTGGTCGGGTGAACCATTCAAGGTAAATATTAATTAGTAGTACGTTATTTCTTTGTTAATTGGAATAATGGTTTATTTCTGATTTTTTAAAGCTAATGCAGTAGGTAGAATTGTATAGATAAGATGAAGTAATGACTCAATCTTCAAAACTGCTCTATTTGCTAGTAAGGTATCTAAAGTTGTTTCTCTGTTAAAAGCTCAATTCATAGAGGAATGTTGTATTACTAGAACAGCAGTAGGGCTTATTAGCAAATAGAGGCATGAAGTAATGTTAGAAAATTTAATTGTTAATGGTAAATATTAATGTATATAAATTTCTTTTTTTGTAATTCAACAAAGTGTACACAGTCTGTTTTTATTACTAGAACAGCAGTAGGGATCTTGTGATAGAATGCTGAACTGATAACCATGGGCTTACATTTATTTGTTCAAGGTAAATAATAATGTATAACAAGTTCAGGCTTTGTTACAACATAAGTAGGTTATCAGTTTGATTTTATAGAACAACAATGGATCTTGATTTTAACGACTACATAGAGCAATGTATGAAAATTACTCTGTTTACTATACAACTACTCAATCCTGTTAAGTACCACTTCTAGTTAAACCATAATGGTTATCATTTTTTATTACTATGACAGCAGTAGGGATAAATTTATAGCATGATGATTTAAACATAACAGTGAAAACTCCTGGAAATTGCAGAAAATGTCACAGAGAAATAGCACAAATAGGAAAAAACAGCGAATCAACCATACAAGTGGCCGAAAGCCTTTCGTTAGGGTTATGGAGGAAACTGTAAGTTGTAGCTAGTATCTTGCTTCAATTTCAAAGAGTTCTTTCTTGCCTATGTGATTGCAGTACCTAACAAAGTCACCTTTGATGATAAAGAATGAACAAGCCCCGAACTTGGTAGCTTTTTACAAAGAAGTGCATTGGTCAAAAAAGAAAGGTGGATTTATCACCAACACTGCAGAACAAAATTATGTAAGTTTCCAAAGTTCAAGCAGTATTTAATTTAAAACTTCTTAAATATTATATAATGGTGTGCATTATCTATTGATGTAGAATCTGATGCTTGAGCGGTTGAATGAGACTGAGTTGGATGGGAACATGGATGAAACAGCTAATGCAGTGTTTAAGGAGGTTTTAGGATATCGACCAGGTTATGCAACGGGTCTAGGCCACTTTGTTATACCTGAACCATCTCCTTCATTGCTCAACAATAGGGATTATCAACGCATTGTTGAGGAGAACGAGAAGAACAAGAATGAAGCAAATTTGTACAAGAACCAGTTAGAAGCACTGAGATCTGATTTACTGGAATTCAAGAACCAATTTAAAGACTATGAGAAAGTGATGAACACTCGGATGTCTCGTTATGAGTCTCGGAGGGAGTCTCAGCACGAGACTCCCATTGATGCCTAGCCATCGCTAGTTTTCCAAAATCATCCCTGCTTTTGAAATGTTTTTTGAACTGCTGTTAAGGGTTGATCAGATAATAGATGGGGATGATTGTGGTGAGTTCTAACTTTTGTTGAGCAACTTAGGATGTGGCTTGGTTGGAAGTGATAGGAAAGTCATACCAAACATGCATATTGACAGGTGCATAATACATCCCTTTAATAACTTGGTCCGTTTTTATTTCTTACATAGCTTATTGGTAGCAGCTTTATGTCCTTAGTGTGCAAGTGGTAGAGCCAAAGCAGTTATTTACTAGCTAGCTTAAAAGGTGGGGTTTGTTTTTGGGACTTTAAGATAGCATATTTTGTTGGAAATATTTTTTGGCATTGGATACCTAACTAGGAATCATTAAATGAGTTGCAAAAAATGGTAATATAGGTGGATAGTTACTGAGTGATTAAAGCTACTTCCTGTTGTAATTTATATGTAGGAATTTCTGTGGAAACTTTATTAATACCATGATAGCAATGCTTTAGATAACATGATATTTTTATGCAGCATTATTTGACTCAATTAGTAAAGGGACTGAAAGGGACTACTGCTAGAGACAAAGGACCGCTGCATGCCTGAGACACTTCCAGAAATGTTCAAATACTTGCTTTTTGAGCCAAGACCACACCTGCTTTTGTCTAGTAACTTATCAAAATATAAGTCAGTCTCTCTTGAATCTAGATGTATGAACTGCTTTCGAAAGTTGCCTAACTGTTGGAAATTTTTGTTTTAGGATGATATTTATATGGCTGATAGATCAGCTCTATATGGTTTATGTGGATCATGTTTAATGATAGCAGACGAAATAGTGACAAATGTGTGTATATGGAAGTACTTTACGCAGAAATTTGGAGTTGATAGAGTTTATATTGCTGATCAGATTTTATGATGATGGCATTTATGCAGCAGTCTTTATACACAAATTTGTCATTACATTGTGTGAATTGATAACAGATCTTGGGTCTTTAATGGCCATCCATGCACATGCATACTGATCATTATGTGCATGGAATTTGGCTAATATGTAAAGAGAAATAATAATGTTGACTACAAGCAACCAAAATATAGATATATACATAAATAGGATCGAGCAGGAGCGTTCTATACACGTCCAATGTTATAAGCCGCCCCACTGTAAGATGGAATAAATTTACAACAAATTTATGTACGTACTGGGCTAATGCTTGAATGTTACTTCGTTCACTATGGTCGCAAATCTCAAATTCCTACGCCATCTAATTGTGGAAATTATTATACATTTTGGTCAATTTCCAGATTTTTTGTGATGCTGATTTGTGGAAAGAGACCTTTAGCAGCAATATCGCATACTCAATAATCATCTTATGGTTACTAAGCCTATCGTTCAATTAATTTTGTGTTGAAGATGTATGTTTGCAGATATACATTTTTATTAGCATAAAATAAACATGACAATAGTTTGATGGTCAATAAAATTATTTCCCACAAAAACTCAGTGCCAATAAAAAAAAAAAAAATTTATGTTATCCATTGCGGTAATTGTATTTTAGTACCAGTACCAAAATGTTAATAGAACCAATTTACAACAACCACTCCTCATTGCTAGCAACTTGTTTTGATGATGACCCTTTGCGGGAATATAATTATATTGGCACAATGTACTGCCAATATATTCTATACATGGCGCTAACTATTTGTCGTATTCCACAATTAGTGACAAAATTTCTTAACGAAAAAAATATTTTTTTACAATGTATCATCTTAGCAAGTAAGTATCTAATGCGACAATGTACTGATAATATTTTCTATACATGGCACTAACTATTTGTAGTATTCCACATCTATTGACAGAATTTCTTAACGAAAAAAGCCTTTTTGTACAATGTATCATCTTAGCAAGTAAGTATCTCATGCGATGGTGAATGATCTAATAGGCTTATTCCTGGCAATTTTTTTTCTTATATGCAACAATTGGAGTTGCTGTAATAAGTCTACATTTGTGACAAATTACACTTTTGCCGAATTTGATAGTAAAATTGGAAGTTTATTATCTGCAAATGTGCGGCCATCAGTTTTTGTCAGTATTGGAGATTTACGGCAATTTTCCTTGCTATTTGCGGCAAAAGTCGTTGCGGGAAAATGCTGAATTTCTTGTAGTGGACACCATAAATATATAATTGATGATGAACAATTTAGTATGCCTTGTGTGTTCTGAACAATGAGATTTCACCTCAAAGTGTATTTTAAAATTCCTTAACATAATAAAATCATTTGCAGCTATGTAAACATAAGCACATTGCCAAACCACGTTAATTGTAAGTCGTGTGATTGATTTGCTTGTGTTTTCTTTTACTTATTTGTCATCGTTGTATTTCACAACAGGATCAACCTAGCTACGTGGTTCGATGGCCACTTGCATGAGGGGCGAAATCAACCTAGGCAATGTCAATTTTACCTAAACTCAAGATTAATGGCTAGTAGTAATGATATTCTCTATCTGACGTCTTCTCTATCATGCAGCTACGTTGTGCGTATATGTATTTGAGATATGATATTTACATATTTAGGATATATAAGTCATGCCCTTTTTTTTTTTAAAAAAATCGCATATATAAATCTCAGATCCATATTAAATTTTTTTTTTTAATGAACTACATTTAAAAAAAAAAATGAATGCGTGGAGCTTACATACTCTAAAATTGTATCTAACAGTACTCATATATTTATACATGTTTTTGATGATTACTTGTGCGCTATGTTTTTTTAAATTTCTAACTAGCTAGAGTTTTAAGCTGGACCACCATTAAAAAGTACAAGAAATCATTTTCAAGAAAGCCTAAAGAAAGCAGAGTTCTAGATCTCCTTTGTGATGACCTGCTTTTACGTGTATTTTTACTAAATGAGTGTTTTTAATTTAATTAATATATTGGTTCATTTATTTTAAATTAATGTATTTTAATTGGTTTTTAATTCATTTGATGTTGTGTTTAATCTATTTTAGTCGTTTTACGGTTTTTAAAATCGTTTTCGGTGGATCAGTTTTTGGATTCCGGTGTGAGATTGGACCTCATTTCTTTTCTTTTCTCTTTTTCTTTTTCCCTTTTCCTTTTCTTTTTCTTCTTTTCTTTCCTTTCTTTCTTTTTTCTTCTTCTTTTTCCTCCCCAGTTCTCTCTCCCCGTGCTCTCCCCTTCTCTTTTCTCCTTCCCGTCACCCACACTTCGGCCGCCCAGTGCGCCGCCGTCCGGCCGCCGTGGTCAACACCACCCCCACCATTCTCTTCCCCTCCCACCAGAGATCATCCCCACCAATTTTCAGAGCCATCGGACCAGTCGTTAGCCGCCACGCACGGCTGAAAGTCACGGCCCCAGCCCTGTTTTTCACCCCTGTCGCCGGTTGCTTTCACAGCACAGAATCGCCACTCGCCGGCGGCATGGCCTACACCACCCACCCAGTTTTCTTCCCCTCTCACCGGTGAACATCCCCACCAAGTTTCACCGCCATCCGAGCCACCGTTAGCCACCACGAGCTCCTCCAAGCCACACGGTTTTTCACCGTTTCCAGCGCCGTCGCACCACCTCCGGCCACAATCTTTTCACAGCTTCTTCCTCTACCTCTTGCCAACCTAACCCACCTAATTTTGGCCCCGATCCATTGCCGGAGCAGCTTCCACGAGTTCAACTCCGATTTAGGCTTTTTCCGCTTCCTCCGCCGTTTCCACCACCACCCACGGCCAAAACTCACTTCCTTTAGATTCATAAACATCTCAAGACCATTGCCTATCAATTTCGTGCCTTGGTTTGTCCCCGTTCGAAAGTGGGTAATTTATTACCCACGGCCACAGTGTAAAATACACTGTTAAGTTGCTTTTCTTCCGCCGTTTGCAATGCCGCGAGCTTTCAAAAAAATACCGTATAGCGCTGTAAGTATTTTCCAAACTCTACTTTTAGATTTAAATATATTTTTCTCTTACAATATTTATTTGTGATCTGGTTGGTTATTCCGGACTGAGTCCGAGGAGTTCGGGGGTTGGATGGATTGAGGACGGAGTTGTATGGTTGATGTTGATATTTGTTTGAGATATTTGTGCCTTGATGTTTGCATTGTATAGTGCTCACATTTTCATGTTTAAAAAGGGAAAACCGGGTTTTCGTGTAATTGCATGCATGTACATGTGTTTGTGAATGAAAATTGGGCTTGTAAGCGAGAACTGATTTATGGTATATGTGAACGATTGGATTGACTGGTTTGAGTCAAAGGCACGCTAGGGATGGTGGTAGAGTCCCGCCTGCGATTCCCGCCTACAGTGCTCTGATGTTTTGGTTAATGGGCCATTTTCTAGGAAAATGATGAGACTGGTTTTTAGGCCATTATCTGGGATAATGGCGAGGATATGAGTGAAGGAATGCTTTTGGGCCAAATGGGATTTTTGGCGTGCGTGGAAAAATATAGTTTTATGGGTTTTGTGCATTGGCATTCTCTCATACATATTGTTTGAGTTTAATATGTTTTTATCTAGTGATGTTTGGATTTTACTTACCTGCGGCACAATTTTTGGTACTGTAGATTTTGGTGCAGAGATCGAGGAGGATGAGGCTGAGCCCCAGGATGCGGCTCCGCCGGAGTTCTGAGTTGAAGTCTATGCTTTGTAATTGGCTTTGAAACTATATTTGTGGTTTGTAATATTTTATTATGTATGTTTTAAACAGTTTTGTATTAAACTAAGAAATTCTGGTACTTAGTTATGACTTTGCTATCCGCTGCGTGTTTCTTCGTGCACATTTGTTGCTTTTACACACACTCGGCACTCGTCGATAGAGTGGTGACCCGTGTTGTCATCATCCGAACGTCTCGATTTCCTCGTGTCCGTGCATAGAGATTTGGGAGCGTCACATCCTCTATCATTCATTCCTCCTCTAGGTAGGAGTTGTAAATCTATGTACCTTTCTAGACAAGGAAGCTGGTTCCCCCAAATTGAGGCTACAAATTAATCCTTCAGTCACCTTAGCGTACGGCAAAATTAGAATTGAAATTTGACCTTTAAGGGGCATGTTCAGGATTACGTTAAGAGTCTTAAAAATTACTTAAATAATTTTAAAATATTTTAATGATAAAATTAAGTTGTTTAGTTGATTCATATTAAAGTATTTTTTAATATAAAAAAAGCTAAAAGATACGTTTAAGGAAAAGCATTCCTTAAACGTACTTTTTTAAATTTTGTGGAACGTAATTATACTGCAATAAAATATCAATAGATAAAAATATCCATATAATTTTTAAATAATTATAACTTTACTCTAATCTTATTTTATTGAGCGATAGTCTCATTTTATTAATATTTTCTATTTTAATTTGATTTCCAAATTTCAAATTTGAGATTTTTTATCATTTTCAATAGTGGACATATCAACATCTATGGTTTTGTAAATATAGACAGTGCTTTCTATCTTTAAAAAATCAAATGACCTTTTATATCAGTTCTACTTTAAAAAGTACTTTTTAATTTTTTCCAAATAAATGTAATATGTTTCAAAATATTTTAGACGTATGATTAATTACTAAACAGTAAATAACTTTTTATTAGTAATTTTTATTACTTTAAACTCTATAACTATAAGTCTTTAAGCTAAAAGCTATATTACCCACTGTAATTCCAAATATGCACATACTCTCGGAGTATGAATGATGAGGTACTAACTGATCTTGTCCTATCACAACATATTCTATAGTTAAAATTATTTATGAAATCAGTAATTTTAATTGATCTAACATATTGTGATAACTAAGTGTCTAAAATTAGTTCTAGGTGAGAGTCAGAAATGACAGAGATAGCATACATTCAAACTAAAAATCCTCTCATATACGAAGGTGATCATTGATCAGTTCTGAAGCTTTTTGTTTTTTCTTTGTTCTATTTGTATTTTATTTTTTACCTTTTCACTTTTTCTTATTGATAAATATGAACTGTGTTGGTGACATAAGTAATAAAATAAAATTATAATAACATTAAAATTAAAATGAAATTAGTTTGGGTTGAGGCACAGAAATCTCATTATTTTTAAAAAGATTCAATCCTTTAACGGTAAATAATTTTCAAATGATTTGATGCAGTGGACCTTCTCTTGATTTGTCTCTTTCTTGATATAACAATCCAACTTATTTTCATATAACTTGAACCAACCATTGAGTGGTTCTTGTCTGAAAAAATCTCAAAAATATCTTATATACACTTCTTTTGATTTTATAAAACTTTCTCCTTATACGTAAAAATAGGCAAATTACCACTCTTCAAGCAAAGAAGGAATATAACTGAGAATGCAAAGAGGATGGTCCGTTTGGGAACACAATTCATTTAAAGTATTCTCATGTATTTCCTTCCCAAATATTACTTAAATATAAAACACTTTCAATTTTAAATATTTATCTTTTTCATCTAATCAATACCACTTTTCCAAACTCTCAAATAAAATATAAAAAACAATACCACTTTTTCAAATTTTAAAATAAAAATAATATTCAAACTAAATTTTAGCTTTTTAATATAATTTTTATTCAGCTTTTTATCTTTCTCTTTTTAAAATATAATAAAAAATTTTACTCAAAGGATTTTTAAAGAAAACAATCAAGGATGATGCTAATGTGACCGATGTCCCTACTAATAATCCAACTGATAAGTGCATTTCAATTTTTTTTTTTTTTTTTAACGTCTTTAAATATATTTTTTTATTAAAAATATATAAATTCAATAATATTTACTTATTTAATCACTAAGATAAAAATTAAAACAAAAAATAAAAATAGGTGAACCATCGATCATCTATCTATTAATGAAACAGCAAAATCCAATAATCAAATATGCTCACGTACGATTTGAAATCAATCCGTAGACTTTTTCGACCCTCTTTTCCTACTTCTGTAATGAGAATTTAATACCCAGAGGACCTAAAACATGCAGGCGGGGGACCAAGAGGAGTTTTGTTTTTCAAGACAATTAAAGAAATGAGGGCGTTTTTCTTACAGGCTAAACTGGAGGGTATTTTTAATAAGCTGTCAATGACCAATAATTAATAAAATATTACTTTCAATCTTAATGCTGACTAAATAAATTTCAAATTCTACCTTTATTAGACGGTGAAGAAGAAACGTTACAAAAATTCTATTTATTAAAAAACGAATTTAGCTCTACGTGATGATATAGCTTAATTGTGAGAAAACGTTACAATGGAATTATCACGGGAAAGTAGATGATCACTGGTCACAGATTAGTCCACCCGATGTTATGCTTTATATTATATTATCGTTTTTCCTGACCGATGATTCCAAAGAAAGGATTATGGATTTGTTTTTAAATCATTTCAAGACAACAAACAACAATACACCTTCACTTTCTTTGCTTTCAATGGAAGTTCCAGTACCACCAATAGTGGTGTTCCTATTATTTGCAACTTTTTACGAACAACTTATTATTGTTTTTTAAGACGGCATTTTCTTGGTAGGATATGAGCGAAGACTAAGAAATTGATCGTAAAATTGTTTTCTCTTTTTTATCTACTTTTTTATACTGTTATTATTATTCTAAAGTATTTATTAGAGAATTCTGCTCTCTCATCACGTATTATTTTTTCTACTATTCTAATGAAGCCTACTTAAAGAAAAAAAAGGAAGATATGGCTTGGCTATTGTACCTAGTTAAGGAGCAGATCAATGATAGCAAGGCAAGAGAAAGCGATTTTCCCAAGCCTGACGCAGAGTACCTGTGCATTGGGAATTGCCACGGTCGAAATTTAGAGGCGCGGTAAGATGTGTGAGAGGAGATTATAATTTTATAAATAATAATAAGATAATTTATGAATAGTAGTGTAATAATTTGAGTTGAATATTTTTTAAATTTTAAAAAAAAGTGATAAAAAATTGAATAAAAAATATTATAAAGTTAAATTTTTATAAGAATATAATTTTATAATATTATTTTTATTGAAAGATTTGAAAAGGTTGCAATTGTTTTTCAATTAAAAGTTTGAAAAAATTGTAATGATTAAATTGAAAAGTTTTGTATCTAAATTATATTTGAGAATAAGATGGGATGTGTTAAAATAAGATCATATAAGAATTTTGTATTTCATCTTAAACCCAAACCTACCCTATGTATTCGTTTGAGATTGTAGTAGGTAATATAGCCTTTAGTTTTAGAATTTTAATTGTAGAGTTTAAGTATATATTAGTTTATAGTTGTAGAACTTAAATAATAAGCTTTAATGTTAAAAAAAGACTATGAGTAATGTTAGATATATACAATGTGTTAATTGTTATTATTCTTTAAAAAAAAATTAGAATAGTTTGATTTGAAAATTGGTGTGCAAGTCTTGGGCACCCCTTTAAAAAAAAGTGAGACTATTAAATAAATGATCTTTTTATGTGGGTCTCAAATTTTTTTTTCTTTTAAAGGGAATGCGTGGAGTTTAGACAGCTTATATCAAAATCTATCTATTGTTTTATATATATATATATATATATATATATATATTAAGAAAAAAAGATCTATCTATTGTTTGATAGCCATTCGTCTATAGCACATTCAAACATATTATATATTTGTTTTGAAACAATATAAAAAAGTATTTTTTAAAATAGAAATTACATAAAAAGTCATTTGAAAGTTATCGTGTCGTGCATGTGATAAGATCAATGGCAAATCTATAATTATCTAAAATTTATATGGATATTTTTGCCTATTGATAGCCTTTTTCAAAATTGGAACTATATTTCACATTATCCAGAAAAATACGTTTGAATAAATAATATCTTTTTTCAAACTTAATTTTTATCTTATTTGACATTAAAAATATTTTAATATATAACATCCAAAAGACCTAATTTTATCATTAAAGAGTTTCTAACAAGGCTATGTAAACACTTTTTAAAACTTTTAATGCAATCTCAAATAAGCCTTTAACTAAAAAAAGTTATAAACTCTACTATTAAAAAGCTATTTAGTGTTAGTAACAATATATCTAAAACATTTTCAAACGTATTATATTTGTTTGAAAACAAAACAAAAAATATTTTTTGATGTTGAAATGACAAAATGTAATTAGATTTTTTTTTTAAATTATGATCATATCCTTAATAAAAATCAAATCTTATAATCAAATAATAACAAAAATAGTCTAATAGGATCTTTAGTGGGTTTTAAAAAAAAAAAAAATCTCTTCAAGGATGCATAAGTGAATTAACAATACAATTATACTCAATATCCATAGCATTTTTATAGTGTCGTGCCAGTGATAAGATTAAAACGTAAAGTTATAGTTATCTAAAGACTAAAAGTTATATGATCATGTTTATCGATTAATTGACAGCTTCTCTAGTTAAGATCATCATTTGAGCTACATTGCAAAGGAAAATATTTTTTCCAAAAATGTACTTTAGAGTTTCTTTTAACTTATATATTTATTTAATATGTAATAACTAAACAATCTAATTGTATAATCAAATAACTTTTAAAACTATCTAAACACACTTTTTCCTACCCAACGCATCCCTAAAATGCAAGATTTAAAAGCTTTATGCCCAGTTTGGTTAGCCATTACAAATGAAAACATCTATCTGGAATTGTACCTACAATAGTTTTGACTATTCAAATATAATATTTCATCTTTTAAGTTTTGAAAACATTAACAGTATTAATTAACAGTAAATAAATAGTGAAAATGACATGAATAGTGTGTGAACAGTGCCAACCTGAGTGAATAGTAATGAATAGTATGAAAGTGCAATTTTCAATGAACAATATGTGAACAGTACATAAACAGCTCACAATTAAATATTTTAAAATAATGGTACTCACATTTTTCAAAACTTCAAAAATTCAAAAACTATTCATTTGATCTTACTATCTAAACACACATTTTTTTCATACTATTTCATCTCATATTACTCAAAAACTTTTATGTTATTCAAAATATCTCATCTCATATATTTAAACTGCGTATCCTAACAAGGCTTAAACAAACAAAGACAGGTTTGGTTAGCCAATATAGATGTTATCATACCATACAGTAGTTTTCTCTATCCAAACACACTATATTTCATCTCTAAATTTTAAAAACATCTACTCAAATAAACAGTAATGAATAGTAAAAATTGACAGTAAACAGTACAAAACTGACATTAACAATATGTAAAAATTGACATGAACAGTACATGAACAATATATAAATAGTGCATAATTCGACTCTTTATAAAACAATGAAACCTACGCCTTTTTCAAATTTTAAAAATTAAAAATTATCTCATCTCATTTCACTATCTAAATACATATTTTTTATTATAAATTATTTTATCTCATTTTAATTCAAAATTTTAATTACTATTTAAAATATCTTGTATCATTTCATTTGAAAATGGAACCAAAATCGATCATAATTGTCGTACGTCACGAACGCTGGCTAGCTGGTCCTGTCCCATGGAAGTGACATTGCAAAGCTGAAAGTACTGTACATAAAACAAGAAGTTAATGGCGGACTAAACAATGACTTTATTTTCAATTACGTACGTAAATCCCTGATCAATAATTTGGTCCACTTGGAAAACAAGGTTGCCCAACTCTTGGATATTCCACAAGCTGTCTACCTCGTTTAAATTACTCGGTCCCAGAATCATTGATTTCATAATCCCTTTTGTCTTCTCTCTCTCTCTCTCTCTCTCTCTCTCTCATACATATTGGTTATTGGCCACTCTTGTTCTACCTCTGTATATACTAAAAACAAAGTCGACGTGAAATCAACCTCCAGAGCACCTTTACAAGTGATCAGGGTCTCCGTCCTTTAGCTTTTAAACCCAACATGGCTGCAGATACGAGCTTCCCAACTGTGGACAAATGCACGTCAATAGGCTGAGAACAGCACACAGTTGTTGCTGATATGGATGGAACCTTGCTTAGAGGCCGTAGCTCTTTCCCTTACTTTGCTCTTGTGGCCTTTGAGATTGGTGGGGTTCTGAGGCTCCTCTTCCTGCTCTTAGCTTCTTCGCTTGCTGGAATTCTCTATTACTTTGTCTCCGAGTCTGCCGGGATTCAAGTTCTCGTCTTTGCAACATTTGCTGGCGCGAGAGTGTCGGATATTGAGTCGGTTGCGCGTGCTGTGCTTCCAAAGTTTTACTCGAGCGATCTCCATCCAGTGATATGGAGTGTCTTTTCTGCTTGTGGACAGCGGCATGTTTTCACGGCGAATCCAATAATTATGGTGAAAGTCTTTCTGAAGGATTTCTTGGGAGCTGACTCGGTTTTGGGCACCGAGATAGCAATTTATAAGGGTAGAGCGACCGGGTTTGTTCGTGAGCCGGGGATACTCGTAGGTAAGAACAAGGCAGATGCACTCAAGAAGTCTTTTGGAGAAACTCATCCTGATATCGGCCTTGGTGATAGGCATACCGATGCTCCTTTCATGTCCTTGTGCAAGGTTTGCAATTATCCCCTCAAAATCAAACCCTCATGTTTCGCAATCATAAGTACTACTTGAAAATCACACACACACGTACGTACTGTTTAGTGCAATTTTATTTTATTTTTTATCTTTTAATTTTAAATGAGAGATATTTGCCGTGCATGCACAAGTTCAACCACCATCTTTAAAGAAAGTAAATATCGGATTTTACGTTGTATAAAAAATTAATTTTTTAATAACAAACTTCATTAATCTTTTCAAAAAATACTTATGACTTACCTACTCTAAAGTTTTATCTAATATTACTCTTTTTAAATGCAAAATAGGCTCATTTGGATTGTGAAGATCATCAGAACGAGGGAACAAAACTCTTTTTTTTTTTATCCTTTCTTTCTTTTGTGGAGTACTGGGGAAAAAACAAACAAACAAAAAAGAGAAAAAAAATGGGAGATAGCAAAATCAAAGAAAAACACTTAATTAACTCGTGATAAATTTCGATGGGTGACACATCATAAATTTAATACAATTAATATTGGTATGAATTACTTCTTTTATCTTAAATTTTAATGTGTGACATGCATGTCGATCAGTTTATAAATTCAAACTAGAGGTTGATGGATATATAAGCCTAATCGAAGAAAGAAATGTTTTATAAAAATAAACTTATCAATTGGCGTGATGTTTTATGTAAATAATAAAATTATTTTAATATTAAAATAAATTTAATATAATATATTAAATCCCGTGAATTTATAAATATATTTTTATAATTTCCTTATGATCGTACACTTCTAATTGAAAATACATGCTTTGTGAGTAGTGAGGATTCAAACAATATGGAAAGAATAATATTATCGGCCGGCCAGTACTTGAATTGTTTCATTTAAGTAATAAATAGAATTCCTATATGAGCGGTGCTACTCTGCCGCTTATTTTGACCGCACGGCCATTTTTTTTTTTAGAATTTTTTAATATATTTAAACATTTTTAAAAAATTAAAAAAAGATATCAATACATTTAAAATCACTTTCTTAATCATTAAGTAAAAAAAAATTTTAAAAAAAAATATTTTTTGTGACCAGCAGTCACTTTAAAGGGTACGGGGAAGGGGCACCCTAGCATTTTTCTTCCTATATATATGAGTAGTACTATAATTTACTCTAATTTACATGAATAAGGATAGGTTTGACAATTAAGATGAGATATAAAATTTTCATTTTATTTCATTCCTTAATTGTAATTTTTTAAAATTTTCACATTTAAATTATTTACACTAAAATAAAAATTTCTTATCTCACCCTAGCTCCAAACATATCCTAAGCTAGCTGTGAATCCAATACGCAGGAAGCTTACATTGTGCCACCCAAGCCAGAGGTGAAGGCCGTGACCAGCGACAAGCTTCCCAAGCCTATAATCTTCCACTACGGCCGCCTCGTCCAAAAGCCCAACCCACTCATGGCACTGCTCACCATTCTCTAGATCCCCATCGGCTTCGTCCTCGCCTGTTTGCGAATCGCCGCAGGCTCCCTCCTCCCCATGTCTCTAGTCTACTACGCTTTCTGGGCACTTGGCGTCCGTGTAACCATCAAAGGCACCCCTCCTCCCCCGGTCAGAAAGTCCACAGGAAAATCAGGCGTCCTCTTCATTTGCTCCCACCGAACCCTCCTCGACCCAATCTTCCTCTCCACAACCCTCGGCCGCCCCATCCCTGCAGTCACCTACTCAATCTCCCGACTCTCCGAGATTATCTCGCCCATCAAAACTGTTCGGCTCAGTCGTGACCGAGTCGCGGACGCCGCCATGATAAAGAAACTCTTGGAAGAAGGCGACCTGGCAATATGCCCCGAGGGGACAACTTGCCGGGAGCCATTCCTGCTAAGGTTCTCAGCTTTGTTTGCCGAACTAACCGACCAACTTGTGCCGGTGGCCATGGTGAACCGGATGAGTATGTTTCATGGAACCACAGCTCGAGGATGTAAAGGGATGGACCCGTTCTACTTCTTCATGAATCCTAGCCCTGCATACGAAGTCACTTGTTTGAACAAGTTGCCAATGGAACTAACATGCGGTTCTGGGAAGTCCAGCCACGAGGTAGCGAATTACATACAAAGGGTGATTGCAGCAACTCTTTCCTACGAGTGCAGCAGCTTCACTCGAAAAGATAAGTACCGGGCGCTTGCTGGTAACGATGGGAATGTGGTTGATCCGAAATCCAGTTCTGCTACGTACAGTCGGGGTACNAATTGATCGTAAAATTTTTTTCTCTTTTTTATCTACTTTTTTATACTGTTATTATTATTCTAAAGTATTTATTAGAGAATTCTGCTCTCTCATCAGTATTATTTTTTCTACTATTCTAATGAAGCCTACTTAAAGAAAAAAAAGGAAGATATGGCTTGGCTATTGTACCTAGTTAAGGAGCAGATCAATGATAGCAAGGCAAGAGAGAGCGATTTTCCCAAGCCTGACGCAGAGTACCTGTGCATTGGGAATTGCCCGCGAAATAAGCGCGGTAGATGTGGGGAGTTTATTAAATAATAAGATAATTTGAGGTATGAATATTTTTTAAATTTTAAAAAAAAGTGATAAAAAATTGAATAAAAAATATTATAAAGTTTAATTTTTATAAGAATATAATTTTATAATATTATTTTTATTGAAAATTTGAAAAGGTTGCAATTGTTTTTCAATTAAAAATTTGAAAAATTTGTAATGATTAAATTGAAAAGTTTTGTATCTAAATTATATTTGAGAATAAGATGGGATGTGTTAAAATAAGATCATATAAAATTTTGTATTTCATCTTAACCCAAACCTACCCTATGTTTCGTTGAGATTGTAGTAAGTAATATAGCCTTTAGTTTTAGAATTTTAATTGTAGAGTTTAAGTATATATTAGTGTATGACTCAAATTATAGTGAGTGATATAACTTTCAGCTTAAAGTTTATAGTTGTAGAACTTAAATAATAAGCTTTAATGTTAAAAAAAAAAACTATGAGTAATGTTAGATGTATACAATGTGTTAATTGTTATTATTCTTTAAAAAAAAAAAATAGAATAGTTTGATCTGAAAATTGGTGTGCAAGTCTTGTGCACCCACTTTAAAAAAAAGTGAGACTATTAAATAAATGATCTTTTTATGTGGGTCTCAAATTTTTTTTTTTCTTTTAAAGGGAATGCGTGGAGTTTAGACAGCTTATATCAAAATCTATCTATTGTTTTATATATATATATATATATATATATATATATTAAGAAAAAAAGATCTATCTATTGTTTGATAGCCATTCGTCTATAGCACATTCAAACATATTATATATTTGTTTTGAAACAATATAAAAAAGTATTTTTTAAAATAGAAATTACATAAAAAGTCATTTGAAAGTTATCGTGTCGTGCATGTGATAAGATCAATGGCAAATCTATAATTATCTAAAATTTATATGGATATTTTTGCCTATTGATAGCCTTTTTCAAAATTGGAACTATATTTCACATTATCCAGAAAAATACGTTTGAATAAATAATATCTTTTTTCAAACTTAATTTTTATCTTATTTGACATTAAAAATATTTTAATATATAACATCCAAAAGACCTAATTTTATCATTAAAGAGTTTCTAACAAGGCTATGTAAACACTTTTTAAAACTTTTAATGCAATCTCAAATAAGCCTTTAACTAAAAAAAGTTATAAACTCTACTATTAAAAAGCTATTTAGTGCTTAGTAACAATATATCTAAAACATTTTCAAACGTATTATATTTGTTTGAAAACAAAACAAAAAATATTTTTTGATGTTGAAATGACAAAATGTAATTAGATTTTTTTTAAAATTATGATCATATCCTTAATAAAAATCAAATCTTATAATCAAATAATAACAAAAATAGTCTAATAGGATCTTTAGTGGGTTTTAAAAAAAAAAAAAATCTCTTCAAGGATGCATAAGTGAATTAACAATACAATTATACTCAATATCCATAGCATTTTTATAGTGTCGTGCCAGTGATAAGATTAAAACGTAAAGTTATAGTTATCTAAAGACTAAAAGTTATATGATCATGTTTATCGATTAATTGACAGCTTCTCTAGTTAAGATCATCATTTGAGCTACATTGCAAAGGAAAATATTTTTTCCAAAAATGTACTTTAGAGTTTCTTTTAACTTATATATTTATTTAATATGTAATAACTAAACAATCTAATTGTATAATCAAATAACTTTTAAAACTATCTAAACACACTTTTTCCTACCCAACGCATCCCTAAACATGCAAGATTTAAAAGCTTTATGCCCAGTTTGGTTAGCCATTACAAATGAAAACATCTTATCTAGAATTGTACCGTACAATAGTTTTGACTATTCAAATATAATATTTCATCTTTTAAGTTTTGAAAACATTAACAGTAATTAATCAGTAAATAAATAGTGAAAAGTGACATGAATAGTGTGTGAACAGTGCCAACCTGATGTGAATAGTATATGAATAGTTTATGAACAGTGCAATTTTCAAATGAACAATATGTGAACAGTACATAAACAGCTCACAATTAAGATATTTTATAAAATAATGGTACTCACATTTTTCAAAATTCAAAAATTCAAAAATTAAAAACTATCTTATTTGATCTTACTATCTAAACACACATTTTTTTGCATACTATTTCATCTCATATTAACTCAAAAACTTTTATTGTTATTCAAAATATCTCATCTCATATTATTTAAACTGCGTATCCTAACAAGGCCTTAAACAAACAAAGACTAGGTTTGGTTAGCCAATACAGATGTTATCGTACCATACAGTAGTTTTCTCTATCCAAACACACTATATTTTATCTCTAAATTTTAAAAACATCTACTCAAATAAACAGTAATGAATAGTAAAAATTGACAGTAAACAGTACAAAACTGACATTAACAATATGTAAAAATTGACATGAACAGTACATGAACAATATATAAATAGTGCATAATTCGACTCTTTATAAAACAATGAAACCTACGCCTTTTTCAAATTTTAAAAATTAAAAATTATCTCATCTCATTTTATTATCTAAATACATATTTTTTATTATAAATTATTTTATCTCATTTTAATTCAAAATTTTAATTACTATTTAAAATATCTTGTATCATTTCATTTGAAAATGGAACCAAAATCGATCATAATTGTCGTACGTCACGAACGCTGGCTAGCTGGTCCTGTCCCATGGAAGTGACATTGCAAAGCTGAAAGTACTGTACATAAAACAAGAAGTTAATGGCGGACTAAACAATGACTTTATTTTCAATTACGTACGTAAATCCCTGATCAATAATTTGGTCCACTTGGAAAACAAGGTTGCCCAACTCTTGGATATTCCACAAGCTGTCTACCTCGTTTAAATTACTCGGTCCCAGAATCATTGCTCTCTCTCTCTCTCTCTCTCTCTCTCTCATACATATTGGTTATTGGCCACTCTTGTTCTACCTCTGTATATACTAAAAACAAAGTCGACGTGAAATCAACCTCCAGAGCACCTTTACAAGTGATCAGGGTCTCCGTCCTTTAGCTTTTAAACCCAACATGGCTGCAGATACGAGCTTCCCAACTGTGGACAAATGCACGTCAATAGGCTGAGAACAGCACACAGTTGTTGCTGATATGGATGGAACCTTGCTTAGAGGCCGTAGCTCTTTCCCTTACTTTGCTCTTGTGGCCTTTGAGATTGGTGGGGTTCTGAGGCTCCTCTTCCTGCTCTTAGCTTCTTCGCTTGCTGGAATTCTCTATTACTTTGTCTCCGAGTCTGCCGGGATTCAAGTTCTCGTCTTTGCAACATTTGCTGGCGCGAGAGTGTCGGATATTGAGTCGGTTGCGCGTGCTGTGCTTCCAAAGTTTTACTCGAGCGATCTCCATCCAGTGATATGGAGTGTCTTTTCTGCTTGTGGACAGCGGCATGTTTTCACGGCGAATCCAATAATTATGGTGAAAGTCTTTCTGAAGGATTTCTTGGGAGCTGACTCGGTTTTGGGCACCGAGATAGCAATTTATAAGGGTAGAGCGACCGGGTTTGTTCGTGAGCCGGGGATACTCGTAGGTAAGAACAAGGCAGATGCACTCAAGAAGTCTTTTGGAGAAACTCATCCTGATATCGGCCTTGGTGATAGGCATACCGATGCTCCTTTCATGTCCTTGTGCAAGGTTTGCAATTATCCCCTCAAAATCAAACCCTCATGTTTCGCAATCATAAGTACTACTTGAAAATCACACACACACGTACGTACTGTTTAGTGCAATTTTATTTTATTTTTTATCTTTTAATTTTAAATGAGAGATATTTGCCGTGCATGCACAAGTTCAACCACCATCTTTAAAGAAAGTAAATATCGGATTTTACGTTGTATAAAAAATTAATTTTTTAATAACAAACTTCATTAATCTTTTCAAAAAATACTTATGACTTACCTACTCTAAAGTTTTATCTAATATTACTCTTTTTAAATGCAAAATAGGCTCATTTGGATTGTGAAGATCATCAGAACGAGGGAACAAAACTCTTTTTTTTTTTATCCTTTCTTTCTTTTGTGGAGTACTGGGGAAAAAACAAACAAACAAAAAAGAGAAAAAAAATGGGAGATAGCAAAATCAAAGAAAAACACTTAATTAACTCGTGATAAATTTCGATGGGTGACACATCATAAATTTAATACAATTAATATTGGTATGAATTACTTCTTTTATCTTAAATTTTAATGTGTGACATGCATGTCGATCAGTTTATAAATTCAAACTAGAGGTTGATGGATATATAAGCCTAATCGAAGAAAGAAATGTTTTATAAAAATAAACTTATCAATTGGCGTGATGTTTTATGTAAATAATAAAATTATTTTAATATTAAAATAAATTTAATATAATATATTAAATCCCGTGAATTTATAAATATATTTTTATAATTTCCTTATGATCGTACACTTCTAATTGAAAATACATGCTTTGTGAGTAGTGAGGATTCAAACAATATGGAAAGAATAATATTATCGGCCGGCCAGTACTTGAATTGTTTCATTTAAGTAATAAATAGAATTCCTATATGAGCGGTGCTACTCTGCCGCTTATTTTGACCGCACGGCCATTTTTTTTTTTAGAATTTTTTAATATATTTAAACATTTTTAAAAAATTAAAAAAAGATATCAATACATTTAAAATCACTTTCTTAATCATTAAGTAAAAAAAAATTTTAAAAAAAAATATTTTTTGTGACCAGCAGTCACTTTAAAGGGTACGGGGAAGGGGCACCCTAGCATTTTTCTTCCTATATATATGAGTAGTACTATAATTTACTCTAATTTACATGAATAAGGATAGGTTTGACAATTAAGATGAGATATAAAATTTTCATTTTATTTCATTCCTTAATTGTAATTTTTTAAAATTTTCACATTTAAATTATTTACACTAAAATAAAAATTTCTTATCTCACCCTAGCTCCAAACATATCCTAAGCTAGCTGTGAATCCAATACGCAGGAAGCTTACATTGTGCCACCCAAGCCAGAGGTGAAGGCCGTGACCAGCGACAAGCTTCCCAAGCCTATAATCTTCCACTACGGCCGCCTCGTCCAAAAGCCCAACCCACTCATGGCACTGCTCACCATTCTCTAGATCCCCATCGGCTTCGTCCTCGCCTGTTTGCGAATCGCCGCAGGCTCCCTCCTCCCCATGTCTCTAGTCTACTACGCTTTCTGGGCACTTGGCGTCCGTGTAACCATCAAAGGCACCCCTCCTCCCCCGGTCAGAAAGTCCACAGGAAAATCAGGCGTCCTCTTCATTTGCTCCCACCGAACCCTCCTCGACCCAATCTTCCTCTCCACAACCCTCGGCCGCCCCATCCCTGCAGTCACCTACTCAATCTCCCGACTCTCCGAGATTATCTCGCCCATCAAAACTGTTCGGCTCAGTCGTGACCGAGTCGCGGACGCCGCCATGATAAAGAAACTCTTGGAAGAAGGCGACCTGGCAATATGCCCCGAGGGGACAACTTGCCGGGAGCCATTCCTGCTAAGGTTCTCAGCTTTGTTTGCCGAACTAACCGACCAACTTGTGCCGGTGGCCATGGTGAACCGGATGAGTATGTTTCATGGAACCACAGCTCGAGGATGTAAAGGGATGGACCCGTTCTACTTCTTCATGAATCCTAGCCCTGCATACGAAGTCACTTGTTTGAACAAGTTGCCAATGGAACTAACATGCGGTTCTGGGAAGTCCAGCCACGAGGTAGCGAATTACATACAAAGGGTGATTGCAGCAACTCTTTCCTACGAGTGCACCAGCTTCACTCGAAAAGATAAATACCGGGCGCTTGCTGGTAACGATGGGAATGTGGTTGATCCGAAACCTTTGCTTAAGGCCAACAAAGTAACGGGATGCTGAAATATTTAGAAAAATGTTATTTACAGCATTCACTGTCCTCTAGTACAGTATTCCTTACTCACGCACCAGCTCTGAATTAATTTGCTTGTATTAATTGCTGATCATATACTACGTACCTCGAAATGGCAAATATATATATATATATATATATATATATATATATANTTTTTTCCAAATAAATGTAATATGTTTCAAAATATTTTAGACGTATGATTAATTACTAAACAGTAAATAACTTTTTATTAGTAATTTTTATTACTTTAAACTCTATAACTATAAGTCTTTAAGCTAAAAGCTATATTACCCACTGTAATTCCAAATATGCACATACTCTCGGAGTATGAATGATGAGGTACTAACTGATCTTGTCCTATCACAACATATTCTATAGTTAAAATTATTTATGAAATCAGTAATTTTAATTGATCTAACATATTGTGATAACTAAGTGTCTAAAATTAGTTCTAGGTGAGAGTCAGAAATGACAGAGATAGCATACATTCAAACTAAAAATCCTCTCATATACGAAGGTGATCATTGATCAGTTCTGAAGCTTTTTGTTTTTTCTTTGTTCTATTTGTATTTTATTTTTTACCTTTTCACTTTTTCTTATTGATAAATATGAACTGTGTTGGTGACATAAGTAATAAAATAAAATTATAATAACATTAAAATTAAAATGAAATTAGTTTGGGTTGAGGCACAGAAATCTCATTATTTTTAAAAAGATTCAATCCTTTAACGGTAAATAATTTTCAAATGATTTGATGCAGTGGACCTTCTCTTGATTTGTCTCTTTCTTGATATAACAATCCAACTTATTTTCATATAACTTGAACCAACCATTGAGTGGTTCTTGTCTGAAAAAATCTCAAAAATATCTTATATACACTTCTTTTGATTTTATAAAACTTTCTCCTTATACGTAAAAATAGGCAAATTACCACTCTTCAAGCAAAGAAGGAATATAACTGAGAATGCAAAGAGGATGGTCCGTTTGGGAACACAATTCATTTAAAGTATTCTCATGTATTTCCTTCCAAATATTACTTAAATATAAAACACTTTCAATTTTAAATATTTATCTTTTTCATCTAATCAATACCACTTTTCCAAACTCTCAAAAAAATATAAAAAACAATACCACTTTTTCAAATTTTAAAATAAAAATAATATTCAAACTAAATTTTAGCTTTTTAATATAATTTTTATTCAGCTTTTTATCTTTCTCTTTTTAAAATATAATAAAAAATTTTACTCAAAGGATTTTTAAAGAAAACAATCAAGGATGATGCTAATGTGACCGATGTCCCTACTAATAATCCAACTGATAAGTGCATTTCAATTTTTTTTTTTTTTTTTAACGTCTTTAAATATATTTTTTTATTAAAAATATATAAATTCAATAATATTTACTTATTTAATCACTAAGATAAAAATTAAAACAAAAAATAAAAATAGGTGAACCATCGATCATCTATCTATTAATGAAACAGCAAAATCCAATAATCAAATATGCTCACGTACGATTTGAAATCAATCCGTAGACTTTTTCGACCCTCTTTTCCTACTTCTGTAATGAGAATTTAATACCCAGAGGACCTAAAACATGCAGGCGGGGGACCAAGAGGAGTTTTGTTTTTCAAGACAATTAAAGAAATGAGGGCGTTTTTCTTACAGGCTAAACTGGAGGGTATTTTTAATAAGCTGTCAATGACCAATAATTAATAAAATATTACTTTCAATCTTAATGCTGACTAAATAAATTTCAAATTCTACCTTTATTAGACGGTGAAGAAGAAACGTTACAAAAATTCTATTTATTAAAAAACGAATTTAGCTCTACGTGATGATATAGCTTAATTGTGAGAAAACGTTACAATGGAATTATCACGGGAAAGTAGATGATCACTGGTCACAGATTAGTCCACCCGATGTTATGCTTTATATTATATTATCGTTTTTCCTGACCGATGATTCCAAAGAAAGGATTATGGATTTGTTTTTAAATCATTTCAAGACAACAAACAACAATACACCTTCACTTTCTTTGCTTTCAATGGAAGTTCCAGTACCACCAATAGTGGTGTTCCTATTATTTGCAACTTTTTACGAACAACTTATTATTGTTTTTTAAGACGGCATTTTCTTGGTAGGATATGAGCGAAGACTAAGAAATTGATCGTAAAATTGTTTTCTCTTTTTTATCTACTTTTTTATACTGTTATTATTATTCTAAAGTATTTATTAGAGAATTCTGCTCTCTCATCATGTATTATTTTTTCTACTATTCTAATGAAGCCTACTTAAAGAAAAAAAAGGAAGATATGGCTTGGCTATTGTACCTAGTTAAGGAGCAGATCAATGATAGCAAGGCAAGAGAGAAGCGATTTTCCCAAGCCTGACGCAGAGTACCTGTGCATTGGGAATTGCCACGGTAATTAGAGCGCTAAGATGAGGAGATTAATTTAAAAAATAAAAGAATATGATGTAGTAATAATTTGATTAATATTTAATTTTAAAAAAAAGTGATAAAAAATTGAATAAAAAATATTATAAAGTTAATTTTTATAAGAATATAATTTTATAATATTATTTTTATTGAAAATTTGAAAAGGTTGCAATTGTTTTTCAATTAAAAATTTGAAAAATTGTAATGATTAAATTGAAAAGTTTTGTATCTAAATTATATTTGAGAATAAGATGGGATGTGTTAAAATAAGATCATATAAGAATTTTGTATTTCATCTTAAACCCAAACCTACCCTATGTATTCGTTTGAGATTGTAGTAGGTAATATAGCCTTTAGTTTTAGAATTTTAATTGTAGAGTTTAAGTATATATTAGTTTATAGTTGTAGAACTTAAATAATAAGCTTTAATGTTAAAAAAAGACTATGAGTAATGTTAGATATATACAATGTGTTAATTGTTATTATTCTTTAAAAAAAAATTAGAATAGTTTGATTTGAAAATTGGTGTGCAAGTCTTGGGCACCCCTTTAAAAAAAAGTGAGACTATTAAATAAATGATCTTTTTATGTGGGTCTCAAATTTTTTTTTCTTTTAAAGGGAATGCGTGGAGTTTAGACAGCTTATATCAAAATCTATCTATTGTTTTATATATATATATATATATATATATATATATTAAGAAAAAAAGATCTATCTATTGTTTGATAGCCATTCGTCTATAGCACATTCAAACATATTATATATTTGTTTTGAAACAATATAAAAAAGTATTTTTTAAAATAGAAATTACATAAAAAGTCATTTGAAAGTTATCGTGTCGTGCATGTGATAAGATCAATGGCAAATCTATAATTATCTAAAATTTATATGGATATTTTTGCCTATTGATAGCCTTTTTCAAAATTGGAACTATATTTCACATTATCCAGAAAAATACGTTTGAATAAATAATATCTTTTTTCAAACTTAATTTTTATCTTATTTGACATTAAAAATATTTTAATATATAACATCCAAAAGACCTAATTTTATCATTAAAGAGTTTCTAACAAGGCTATGTAAACACTTTTTAAAACTTTTAATGCAATCTCAAATAAGCCTTTAACTAAAAAAAGTTATAAACTCTACTATTAAAAAGTTATTTAGTGTTTAGTAACAATATATCTAAAACATTTTCAAACGTATTATATTTGTTTGAAAACAAAACAAAAAATATTTTTTGATGTTGAAATGACAAAATGTAATTAGATTTTTTTTAAAATTATGATCATATCCTTAATAAAAATCAAATCTTATAATCAAATAATAACAAAAATAGTCTAATAGGATCTTTAGTGGGTTTTAAAAAAAAAAAAAATCTCTTCAAGGATGCATAAGTGAATTAACAATACAATTATACTCAATATCATAGCATTTTTATAGTGTCGTGCCAGTGATAAGATTAAAACGTAAAGTTATAGTTATCTAAAGACTAAAAGTTATATGATCATGTTTATCGATTAATTGACAGCTTCTCTAGTTAAGATCATCATTTGAGCTACATTGCAAAGGAAAATATTTTTTCCAAAAATGTACTTTAGAGTTTCTTTTAACTTATATATTTATTTAATATGTAATAACTAAACAATCTAATTGTATAATCAAATAACTTTTAAAACTATCTAAACACACTTTTTCCTACCCAACGCATCCCTAAATATGCAAGATTTAAAAGCTTTATGCCCAGTTTGGTTAGCCATTACAAATGAAAACATCTTATCTAGAATTGTACCGTACAATAGTTTTGACTATTCAAATATAATATTTCATCTTTTAAGTTTTGAAAACATTAACAGTAATTAATCAGTAAATAAATAGTGAAAAGTGACATGAATAGTGTGTGAACAGTGCCAACCTGATGTGAATAGTATATGAATAGTTTATGAACAGTGCAATTTTCAAATGAACAATATGTGAACAGTACATAAACAGCTCACAATTAAGATATTTTATAAAATAATGGTACTCACATTTTTCAAAATTCAAAAATTCAAAAATTAAAAACTATCTTATTTGATCTTACTATCTAAACACACATTTTTTTGCATACTATTTCATCTCATATTAACTCAAAAACTTTTATTGTTATTCAAAATATCTCATCTCATATTATTTAAACTGCGTATCCTAACAAGGCCTTAAACAAACAAAGACTAGGTTTGGTTAGCCAATATAGATGTTATCATACCATACAGTAGTTTTCTCTATCCAAACACACTATATTTCATCTCTAAATTTTAAAAACATCTACTCAAATAAACAGTAATGAATAGTAAAAATTGACAGTAAACAGTACAAAACTGACATTAACAATATGTAAAAATTGACATGAACAGTACATGAACAATATATAAATAGTGCATAATTCGACTCTTTATAAAACAATGAAACCTACGCCTTTTTCAAATTTTAAAAATTAAAAATTATCTCATCTCATTTTATTATCTAAATACATATTTTTTATTATAAATTATTTTATCTCATTTTAATTCAAAATTTTAATTACTATTTAAAATATCTTGTATCATTTCATTTGAAAATGGAACCAAAATCGATCATAATTGTCGTACGTCACGAACGCTGGCTAGCTGGTCCTGTCCCATGGAAGTGACATTGCAAAGCTGAAAGTACTGTACATAAAACAAGAAGTTAATGGCGGACTAAACAATGACTTTATTTTCAATTACGTACGTAAATCCCTGATCAATAATTTGGTCCACTTGGAAAACAAGGTTGCCCAACTCTTGGATATTCCACAAGCTGTCTACCTCGTTTAAATTACTCGGTCCCAGAATCATTGATTTCATAATCCCTTTTGTCTTCTCTCTCTCTCTCTCTCTCTCTCTCTCTCATACATATTGGTTATTGGCCACTCTTGTTCTACCTCTGTATATACTAAAAACAAAGTCGACGTGAAATCAACCTCCAGAGCACCTTTACAAGTGATCAGGGTCTCCGTCCTTTAGCTTTTAAACCCAACATGGCTGCAGATACGAGCTTCCCAACTGTGGACAAATGCACGTCAATAGGCTGAGAACAGCACACAGTTGTTGCTGATATGGATGGAACCTTGCTTAGAGGCCGTAGCTCTTTCCCTTACTTTGCTCTTGTGGCCTTTGAGATTGGTGGGGTTCTGAGGCTCCTCTTCCTGCTCTTAGCTTCTTCGCTTGCTGGAATTCTCTATTACTTTGTCTCCGAGTCTGCCGGGATTCAAGTTCTCGTCTTTGCAACATTTGCTGGCGCGAGAGTGTCGGATATTGAGTCGGTTGCGCGTGCTGTGCTTCCAAAGTTTTACTCGAGCGATCTCCATCCAGTGATATGGAGTGTCTTTTCTGCTTGTGGACAGCGGCATGTTTTCACGGCGAATCCAATAATTATGGTGAAAGTCTTTCTGAAGGATTTCTTGGGAGCTGACTCGGTTTTGGGCACCGAGATAGCAATTTATAAGGGTAGAGCGACCGGGTTTGTTCGTGAGCCGGGGATACTCGTAGGTAAGAACAAGGCAGATGCACTCAAGAAGTCTTTTGGAGAAACTCATCCTGATATCGGCCTTGGTGATAGGCATACCGATGCTCCTTTCATGTCCTTGTGCAAGGTTTGCAATTATCCCCTCAAAATCAAACCCTCATGTTTCGCAATCATAAGTACTACTTGAAAATCACACACACACGTACGTACTGTTTAGTGCAATTTTATTTTATTTTTTATCTTTTAATTTTAAATGAGAGATATTTGCCGTGCATGCACAAGTTCAACCACCATCTTTAAAGAAAGTAAATATCGGATTTTACGTTGTATAAAAAATTAATTTTTTAATAACAAACTTCATTAATCTTTTCAAAAAATACTTATGACTTACCTACTCTAAAGTTTTATCTAATATTACTCTTTTTAAATGCAAAATAGGCTCATTTGGATTGTGAAGATCATCAGAACGAGGGAACAAAACTCTTTTTTTTTTTATCCTTTCTTTCTTTTGTGGAGTACTGGGGAAAAAACAAACAAACAAAAAAGAGAAAAAAAATGGGAGATAGCAAAATCAAAGAAAAACACTTAATTAACTCGTGATAAATTTCGATGGGTGACACATCATAAATTTAATACAATTAATATTGGTATGAATTACTTCTTTTATCTTAAATTTTAATGTGTGACATGCATGTCGATCAGTTTATAAATTCAAACTAGAGGTTGATGGATATATAAGCCTAATCGAAGAAAGAAATGTTTTATAAAAATAAACTTATCAATTGGCGTGATGTTTTATGTAAATAATAAAATTATTTTAATATTAAAATAAATTTAATATAATATATTAAATCCCGTTAATTTATAAATATATTTTTATAATTTCCTTATGATCGTACACTTCTAATTGAAAATACATGCTTTGTGAGTAGTGAGGATTCAAACAATATGGAAAGAATAATATTATCGGCCGGCCAGTACTTGAATTGTTTCATTTAAGTAATAAATAGAATTCCTATATGAGCGGTGCTACTCTGCCGCTTATTTTGACCGCACGGCCATTTTTTTTTTTAGAATTTTTTAATATATTTAAACATTTTTAAAAAATTAAAAAAAGATATCAATACATTTAAAATCACTTTCTTAATCATTAAGTAAAAAAAAATTTTAAAAAAAAATATTTTTTGTGACCAGCAGTCACTTTAAAGGGTACGGGGAAGGGGCACCCTAGCATTTTTCTTCCTATATATATGAGTAGTACTATAATTTACTCTAATTTACATGAATAAGGATAGGTTTGACAATTAAGATGAGATATAAAATTTTCATTTTATTTCATTCCTTAATTGTAATTTTTTAAAATTTTCACATTTAAATTATTTACACTAAAATAAAAATTTCTTATCTCACCCTAGCTCCAAACATATCCTAAGCTAGCTGTGAATCCAATACGCAGGAAGCTTACATTGTGCCACCCAAGCCAGAGGTGAAGGCCGTGACCAGCGACAAGCTTCCCAAGCCTATAATCTTCCACTACGGCCGCCTCGTCCAAAAGCCCAACCCACTCATGGCACTGCTCACCATTCTCTAGATCCCCATCGGCTTCGTCCTCGCCTGTTTGCGAATCGCCGCAGGCTCCCTCCTCCCCATGTCTCTAGTCTACTACGCTTTCTGGGCACTTGGCGTCCGTGTAACCATCAAAGGCACCCCTCCTCCCCCGGTCAGAAAGTCCACAGGAAAATCAGGCGTCCTCTTCATTTGCTCCCACCGAACCCTCCTCGACCCAATCTTCCTCTCCACAACCCTCGGCCGCCCCATCCCTGCAGTCACCTACTCAATCTCCCGACTCTCCGAGATTATCTCGCCCATCAAAACTGTTCGGCTCAGTCGTGACCGAGTCGCGGACGCCGCCATGATAAAGAAACTCTTGGAAGAAGGCGACCTGGCAATATGCCCCGAGGGGACAACTTGCCGGGAGCCATTCCTGCTAAGGTTCTCAGCTTTGTTTGCCGAACTAACCGACCAACTTGTGCCGGTGGCCATGGTGAACCGGATGAGTATGTTTCATGGAACCACAGCTCGAGGATGTAAAGGGATGGACCCGTTCTACTTCTTCATGAATCCTAGCCCTGCATACGAAGTCACTTGTTTGAACAAGTTGCCAATGGAACTAACATGCGGTTCTGGGAAGTCCAGCCACGAGGTAGCGAATTACATACAAAGGGTGATTGCAGCAACTCTTTCCTACGAGTGCAGCAGCTTCACTCGAAAAGATAAGTACCGGGCGCTTGCTGGTAACGATGGGAATGTGGTTGATCCGAAATCCAGTTCTGCTACGTACAGTCGGGGTACGAAAGTGCTGGGGAGTCGGGCCAATATATTTAAAAGAAAAAACAACAGGCGATAAAAGCGGATCAAAACACCCTTTGGTCTTCATCTTCGTGTTGACTCTTAGAGTTCGTTTTTGCCTCTGGTCTTCGTCTTCGTGTGGGAGTCAGTCTCAGAGTTCGTCTTCGTCTGGGTTGTTTTTGTCTTTGGTCTTCGTCTTTGTCGGTCTTTGTGTGGGAGTCAGTTGAAGGAGTTCGTCTTCTCTGGGTCATTTATGCCTTGAATGAGTCACTTTTTCAGACCCTCATTTTGTAAAGGCCAGACTACTTTGAGGCATTAAACCTCTGATCTCGCTCAGAATCTCATCTCGCATCGTGGCAACACTTGATGGAGTGACCTGTTGCTTCATGAATCATAATAAAGCAAGTATTGCCTCTGCCTCAACAGAAGCTTCTATTGCCAAATCCAAATAGAAATGCATAATAGACTCGGTGGAATATTGTGGAAAGATCTAGAATTATTCCTTGTAACCGAATGCATGCAAATATATAATTTCTTCTATTATATTGTGTCTGAAATATAGGCTTAATGAAGTCTATAAATATTGTACAAGCCTTTGGCTATTGTATTGAGGAAGTATGGAAATCAAAACAGAGTTTTGAGAAGGGAAAAATTGTTTGTGGCGTTTCATCGAATAGTTGTAGTGCAATACTTTTCAGCCCTTTCTTCACTTCACAGCAGAAAACCACAAGCCATCTTCGTCCTTGTCTTCCCCATTTTCATGCCAGCTACATGTAGCTCTTGTAATGGCTGTCACATATAAGCCACAGTCATAATTGTTTACTTGCTATGGTGAGTCATTGCATTCCACATAACTAGCACCTGGCGCTGAATTGGAGGCTCCCATATATCCAAAAACAACATTAAATAGTTGCTTGGCATGCCGTTTGTTGATCCCCTAAAGCTATCATGATGAACAAATACATTAGATTTCTTCTCAAATGCAAGTAAGCTCCAATGAGACCCACCCTCAGCTTTGCTATGGTCAATTCATAATCCAGAAAGCGATCGAAGGTAAGATGATGATGAGATTTGGAAGAGGTTGGAAGATGATGAAATTTGGCCTTGAAAACTGGTAAGATAATGACCGAATCGTGGGAAGGAAGAGATTGGAAGATGAAAGGAGGGAGCTTTTTGGTCTTTGAAGGGAGGGAGAGTACGTGGAAGAAGAAAGGAGGGAGCTTTCTGGTCTTTGAAGGAGATATAGATTGTAAAAGTCTACGGGAGGGAGCTAGGAGAGAATGTGAAAGCCTGAGGGAGGAAGGTTTCTGGCCTTCAAAGGGAGGGAGCGAAGTGGAAGACGAAGGAAACTTTCTCCACTTGACCAAAACGAATCGTTTCATTTTCCACTTAGGCACGAGTTCCCCCACCAAAGAGAGAGTAAAACGATGCGTTTTAATTTTTTCACATTAAATGCGCTTGCACCGCGCTTGCCCCTGGCGACTGCGTATATCATTTTTCTTCTGAAATATTTAGAAAAATGTTATTTACAGCCTTCACTGTCCTCTAGTACTATTCCTTATTCACGCACCAGCTCTGAATTAATTTGCTTGTATTAATTGCTGATCATATACTACTGACAAGAGGAGATCGAGATGGCAAATATATATATATATATATATATATCTCTATATACTGCAGTATCTTTCTTTCTTTTTTTGTCCTTTTTAATTTTGTACCTTAAGAAATGGCCGATGAATGGTACTTTATTTTCACAAATATTTTTCTGGTTGATTCTGCAATTAGCAGGGATCGAGCTTTAAAATATGGTAAAATATTTAAGCTAAGAGATATGGAAATGACTTGAAATTTTTAAATTAATTCCAAAGAAGTTTCTCAAAAGAAAACGTACATGTGACGTTATCACTTATCATGTGACAATTGTGCAAGATGGCTGTTCACTTCGTCTGTTTATTTAAAGATGATTGTTACAACCACTTATNAGCTTATACAGAAAACGTACTCCATCATTTCATTGAATATTTCCTCACTACATTACAGAGTATAAGAGGTCCGTATATATAGACTTTGTCATAACAGATTTTGCAGACAAATACCATACATCATTTGACACCTGTCCAACCTGGTTTATTACAAGAAGATTCTTCAGACTTCTTCTCGATTATTCTAGAAGAGTCTATTGCTTTAACATCCACCCTTGATTCAAGCGGTACGGATGTAAGAGTAAGGCTTGATCGAAGTTGCAAATAACGATTTGTTGAGAGAGGTTTGGTAAGAATATCAGCGATCTGATCTTTGCTGGACACAAATGACACTTGAAGAGATTTGGCAGCCACTCGTTCACGTACAAAATGAAAGTCCAGCTCAACATGCTTAATCCGAGAGTGCAGAACAGGATTGGTTGACAAGTAGGTGGCTCCAAGATTGTCACACCATAGTGTAGGAGGAGAGGAAAGAAAGACACCAAGTTCCCCTAAAAGAGACTGCAACCAAAGAAGCTCACAAGCAGTATTAGCAACAGATTTGTACTCGGCTTCAGTAGAAGACCAAGCAACTGTAGGCTGTTTTTTTGACTGCCAAGAAATCAAATGATTCCCAAAGTACACACAAAAACCACCTGTGGAGCATCGATCATCAAGACATCCAGCCTAATCAGCATCAGAGAAAGCAGTTAGTTGAGGAGTGGAAGTGGAAGAAAAATGTAGACCAAGATATCGAGTGTTATTAAGATAACGTAAAATACGTTTGACGGCTGTCCAATGAGGAAGCTAAGGACAGTGCATAAATTGACATACACGATTCACAGCGAATGATATGTCAGGACGAGTAAATGCAAGATACTGTAAACTTCCAACTACACTACGATACCACTGAGAATCCTCAAAAGTACAACCATCAAAAATAGTCAATTTTTCCAATGAGGACATGGGAGTAGAAACTGACTTAGAATTATGCATGTTGGTTTTGTGTAACAAGTCAATGATATATTTGGACTGTGAGAGAAACAGACCAGAGGAATTCCGTGACACTTGAACACCTAGAAAATAATGCAAGGGACCGAGATCCTTGACTGGAAAAGAGTCACGTAGAGCAGCAATAAATTCCGATATTATCAGAGCACTTGATCCAGTCACAATAATATCATCGACATAAACAAGGATAAACAAGCAATCTGATTTAATACGCATGAGAAATAGAGAAGAGTCAGATGATGAACTTCGAAAACCTAAAGAGAACAATTTATCACTGAGCTTAGCAAACCAGGCTCTAGGAGCCTGTTTTAGACCATAAATAGATTTTTGTAACTTACACACATGATGTGTAAAATCAGGATGCACGAACCCAGGCGGTTGCTTCATGTACACATCCTCTTCAAGGTCGCTGTGGAGAAAAGCATTCTGGATGTCTAGTTGGTGAAGTGCCCAGTTAGAGGAGACAGCTAGAGAAAGGAGAAGACGGATGGTCGTTGGTTTCACAACAGGACTAAAGGTCTCTGTGTAATCGAGACCCGGTTGCTGATGAAACCCCTGAGCTACAAGCCTAGCCTTGCGTCGCTCAAGTGTACCATCAGCACGCCGTTTAGTCTTTAAAATCCACTTGGATCCGAGAAGGTTATAGGTTGGAGAGGGGGAGACAAGTTTCCACGTCTGATTTTGAAGGAGGGCTTCGAACTCTATGTTCATGGCAGTACGCCATTCTAGATGTTTGGAGGCTTCGGAAAATGAGGAAGGCTCTTCTGGAACAAGTGTGGAATCCGATGGGGAGGAAGAAACAGAGGAAATCGAAGCCATGGGTTTGGACGAAGGCCAGGGAATCGTCTCATCGGTGCGACGCAGAGGACACCGGGTTTGAGTTTTAGACCGTGTAACCATGGAGTGAGTGAATGGATCAGACGTACTGGGTAGAGAAGGGTGTAAAATCGGGGAAGAGGATGAAGGGGTGATTGCGGCAGAGTTAGGGTTTGGTGACTGAGGAAGAGATGAAGTGAAATACTCGGGTCCTGGGTTTGGACTTGGACACGATATGGGTGAAGAAGGGGTAACGGGACCTTGTGAGGAAGTTGGGTTAATAGGAGCCGTTATGGGTACGGGCTGGGAAGTAGTGGTCTGAAGTGGAGTTGAGGAGTGAGGAACCGATGGATCTGGAGACAGCAAATGAGGGCCCAAAGTGAGAGTGTGAGTATTAGGAGCTGGGCCAATGGATCGGGATAGAGAAGTGTTTTGAGAAAAAGGAAAAATCATTTCATCAAAGAGTACATCTCGAGAAATATATGTACGCCCAGACTCAATGTGCAAGCAAATGTACCCTTTATGATCAGGACTATATCCCAAAAATACACATTGTTTAGAGCGAAAATCTAATTTATGATGATTATACGGCCGTAAATTAGGCCAACATGCTGAACCAAAAACACGAAAAAATAAGTAATCAGGTGATTTTCCCATTAAAATTTCAAATGGTAAATGATTTTTAAGTACAGGAGTAGGCATGCGATTTATTAAGTATGTGGCGGTGTGAAAAACCTAAGCCCAATAGATGTGGGGAACCGAGGCATGAGAAAGAAGAGATAAGCTTGTTTCGACAATATGACGATGACGTCTTTCCACACTACCATTTTGTTGGTGAGAGTAAGGGCAAGTGACACGGTGATTAATTCCAAATTTTAAAAAAATAGGATGAAGAGGCCGAAATTCACCCCCTCCATCAGTCTGAATGGAAAGAATCTTGGAAGAAAATTGTGCAGTGACATAGTTTAGAAAGGCAAGAATGATAGTTGTAACATTAGATTTTAATTGCATGGGAAAATACCAAATGAACTTAGAGTAGTCATCAACAATGGACAGAAAATAACGAGATCCTTTAGTAGATAAAACTGAGGCCGGACCCCATACATCCATGAACATTAATTGAAAAGGAAAGGTAGAACGTGTGGGAGAGACAGGATGAGGAAGAGCATGAGCTTTTGAGGAGGAGCATGCTGAACATGAAGACACAGACGTGCTGGTGGTAAGAGGAAGACTAAACCGTTGAAGGGTCAAGGATGTGGTACGAGGAGAAGGGTGTCCCAACCTGGAGTGCCAAAGCTAAGCCGATGTTCTAACAGCAAAAAAGGCTTGCGGAGTGATGGAAGAGGGCACTTCAGCCGCATGAAACACATATAAACCATTCTCAACGGGCCCCTGAAGAAGAGTTTCCTGGGAACGAACATCCTTCACAAAAAAAATAGAGGAATGAAACTCAAAAAATACATTATTGTCAAGAAAAAACTGACATACTGAAAGAAGGTTGCGAGATATAGAGGGAACAGGAAGTAAATTTTTGAGAAGAAAGTTGCCATTATTGGAGCTGAGGTTGGCGGATCCAAAATGCTGAATGGGAATACTAGAGCCATCTCCGATGCATACTTGGTCTGATCCTTGATAAACACTGGAATCCACATTAAGATTATTAATATCAGAAGTAAAATGGTGCGTGGCAGCGGTATCAGGGAACCATGTGTTTGAGGAAGAAACTGATGGAGCAAGAGCAGAGTAATTAGCCGTAAACCCAGCAGGTGGAGGAGTGGGATAAGAGTGATCATATCGATGATAGCAGGCAGCTGCTTCATGACCCGGTTTGCGACAAACTTGACACATGGGACGTGAGTCTGGACGGGGAGAAAAGAAATGCGAGGATTGTTGGGACGGGCGTGGAGTAGGAAGAAGTCCTCGGCCATAACCACGACCGCGACTTCGACCCCCACTGAAATTGCTTCCTCGACCACGAGAGAAAGTATTTGGAGAAGTGAACTTGGTGGTGTTATGAGCAGCGATAGAGGTGCCAGAAAGGAGGGACTGGGTTTGATGGGAGAGTCTTGATTCATGATTCAAAAGGTAGCTGTAAATCTGGTGAGGTGATAGAGAATCTGGACGTGTGGTTAAGGAGGTTACAAGACTCTCATACTCGATGCCTAACCCAGCGAGAAGATAAATTGCAAGTTCGGAATCATCTAAGGGACGACCAGCAGCGCTTAAGGAAGAGGAAAGGGACCTTACTTTATTGTAGTATTCTGTAACCGATTCAGTTCCTTTTTTTTTAGTGTAGCAAGCTGAAATTTGGTATGTATGAGATGTGCAGAGGACTTGGCAGCAAACAGGTTTTGTAAGGTTGTCCAAACCTCACAAGAGGTAGAACAATCCAAAACTTGTGCCAAGACCGAATCAGACAAGGAGGAATTGATTATGGAAATAATGAGTTTATCCTGTAAACGCCACTGCGTGTGCGCTGGATTTTGTTTATCATTAAGCATAGCAGGAGGTTGAGGGAAGGAACCATCAACATATTGAAAGAGTTGATGCCCTTCAAGGTAAGGAACAATCTGAGCTTTCCATAAAAGGAAATTTTCGATTGTAAGCTTGATATTGATATAATGAGATGCATTGGTGAGAAGGGTGGGATTTGTGGAAGTTTTATCTGTTTTGGCCATGAGTAAAGAAGTAGCCGAGAAGTAAAAAAAAAAAATTGGACGTTGGTCCGTTTACGCTCGTGATACCATGATGAAAACAGAGTATAGGCACAGTAAGTGTTTGATAAAATGCTTTAAAGAATCAGCTTATACAGAAAACGTACTCCATCATTTCATTGAATATTTCCTCACTGCATTACAGAGAATAAGAGCTCCGTATATATAGACTTTGTCATAACAGATTTTGCAGACAAATACCATACATCATTTGACACCTGTCCAGCCTAGTTTATTACAAGAAGATTCTTCAAACTTCTTCTCGATTATTCTAAAAGAGTCTATTGCTTTAACAAATGGTTACCATATTTTCACAAATATTTTTCTGGTTGATTCTGCAATTAGCAGGGATCGAGCTTTAAAATATGGTAACATATTTAAGCTAAGAGATATGGAAATGACTTGAAAATTTTAAATTAATTCCAAAGAAGTAAAAGAAAACGTACATGTGACGTTATCACTTATCATGTGACAATTGTGCAAGATGGCTGTTCACTTCGTCTGTTTATTTAAAGATGATTGTTACAACCACTTATGATTAAATAAAAGTAATTTTATAAATTAACATAATTTTATAGAATTTATCAAATCTGTTTTACAGTAAAAAATTATTACACTTACAGAAATTTATCTTTTCATTTTTCCTCTTTTTTATTTACACATTTTTTAATCATTTTAACTATTTTTAAAAAAATAATAAAATTTATAAAACTATTATAAAATATTTTTTAATCATTAAGTAAATTATCTTTTCATTTTTCCTCTTTTTTATTTACACATTTTTTAATCATTTTAACTATTTTTAAAAAAATAATAAAATTTATAAAACTATTATAAAATATTTTTTAATCATTAAGTAAAAAAATAAAATAAAATAAAATAAAAACACAATTTGGTAGAATTTTTCTGTAAAAATTTTTGTGAGAATAGTATTTATCTTATAATAAAAGTAACTTTACAATTTAACAAACTATATCAAGTCATATCAATTTATAGATTTATTTTTATGTAATTATATTGTGGTTAGAATATTTCTTAAGCATCTGCTCAAACTCATGAGTTCGTCGGGTGCTTATTTTATATATATAATTGACCGGGGCCATGAGAGAGATCATGGATTAAAATATTCTAGAATTTGGTTTTGAATTTTAAAACCTAAACTGAGAGAGATAAACATATAAAATGGATTCCACCTTATTAAGGAATTCAGTCAATTGTTCAGCTCAACTGAACAGGCAATAATTAGCTAGGCATTGATGTTCTTAAATTAATCCAAAATTTGAAGTTTATAAGAAAATTTCAAATTTTAATTATAAAATTCGAAGGTTATATCAATGTGAATTATAATAAAAACCAAATTTATATATCTTTAATTTTATCAGAAAATAGTATAGTTGAGGATTTTCTAAAAGGAAGAAATTTATGATATAGAGATATTAGAGATAATGTTCATATAGTCATGTACATCATATGTTGGACCATAATTGCTGCATTATTAATTTTTGGCAGCGATGTTTTTTTGTCTAAATTAAATTTTGGTCGAATTTCGTCATTCGAACATTTTGTACAAGAAATATTATCTATCATTAGCTTCTTAATCAAGTGATTTAAAACTCTCGTATTATTTAATTTAAGTTATATATCGATAAATAATAATAAAACAAAAAAAAATTAAAGATCAATTTTTAGATTAATTTCAATCAAGTATATAAAATCTAAGAACTACTACAGACAATAAGAAATTATACAAAAGTAAATCCACAAATTGACTTGGTTTCATGTAATGTGTTAAATCTACTTTATACTAAAAGTAACTTTAGAATATGATGTATTGCGTCACGCCACGTCAATTTGTAAATTTATTTTTATATAATTTTTTTATTGTTAAAAGCTGTATTTCTCGTAAAATGTTTGTATAATAATAGGCCGGCATAAAGTCAAACGAACCAAATCAACGAGTCTTACGTGTTTGTAGTGGCTGCTCATCCGCAGATTTATCTCTTCGTTCAGAATTAATACAACTCGTCCCCCTTGATCCGAATCTGTTATGAGCTACAAATATTGCAGACAGATTTATTTATTAATTAAAATTATTTTCTTTTTCTCTCTCTCTCTCTGGCTTTGCATTTCGATCAAGACTCTCCTATGTATATACATTCTGGGTTTAATTGAAAACTTGGAGAAGGAAGCTTAGAGAAAGAATGGAATCCACAACAGTATCATCGTTTTCATTTTCCTCGAGTACTACAGTAGGAGATTCGGTACAACTGGACGCGAATCTAACCCTCGGCGATAGGCTTAAGGTTTTCAAGACCTCTGGCTTCGATCCCGATGCCTATGTCACCTCCAAATGCCAGACCATGCATGAAAAGGTCTCTCTCTCTCTCCTTATGATCAGAACAGGGAGTAATTAACTTGGTTGCTCCGTTAGTTTAAATATATTGCGTATTAGGGTTCCTCAAATGCTTATTTTAATAGTTACCCTATGAAGAAAACAACCCTAGAAACATACATCTAAGAATATCAGAAATGTATGGAAATGACATCATTAAAAGAAAAAAAAAAAGGGAAGAGGTTGTCGGCCAGTACAGCTTGTAAGTTTTCTGGGTCTTAATTAATTTAATTAGGATATTGTTATCTTCGCCTTATATAAGGGACCTGTTTTTATACAAGCACTTATGTTAAAATATAATGGAATGATATTTGCCATCATAAATCACATACATTATATAATTATTTAAAAAAAAAATGAATAAATATGAAATTTATATAAAAAATAAATAAAGTTTTTAACAATAGACTATACTCTTTTTAAAAATAATTATACGACACTTAGACACTCTATGACTACACATAGCATTATTTTAAATTATATAAGCTGCACATCAAACTAAGATATGAGCATCTAGGTAGAGGCCCTACAAAAGAATATCCAAACTACACGTATAGGGAATTCAAATGAATGAAAAGATAATAACCCTTGATACATGGTACTACAATGCCCACGTTAATACATCCATTTCTAGTAGCAGCACTGTTTACATCGATCCTTGTAAAGCCGTACGATCCAGCAATATGCCTCCATTAATCCAATTTCCCTCTCGTTTTTACGTACATCGATCCAAGCAAGGTGAAAAAGTTGCAAATTACATCCTTGCCCGCTCAAGTTAATATCAGAAGTTGAATCGCGTACGAGTGGAACCAAACCAGAAAACAGCAAGCTCTTGTCCCTATATGATAACCAGAAACCAGCTGCAACAACACCATTGTAATTATTAAGTAGCAGTAGCTAGCAACAAACAAGGAACCGCTAATTCATACTGATCAGAAGAGCAATCATAATGTAGCAGTACGTAAGAGCTCGACCCCTCACAACAGAAATAGGAAATTCCAGAAATGCACACTATTCTTCCACAAATTAGAACAAAGTAGAATAGGTTTAGGAATGAAGAACCTTCTCGATCGGCAGGGGCGTCAGAAAATGAGTTTCGTGTTTTTGCAATTTTGGGAGGCTCGAGTCCTCCAGCATACGCGTGACTCCGCTCCTACTCAAAGATTCACCAAGAATTTATTAGCCACCTTTTTTGTTGGGTTTGTGGGAACCTACCTAGCTCTCATAGATCAGCTGATTTTAGTTCTCACGCAAAACATAATACAAACAGGAGCAAGAACACTGAACACAAATCATGTGAAGGAATTAATAGAAATAATTTGTTCCTTTAATATGTTCTTCCGAGAATAGTCATGGGCATCAAGCAAATTATGGAATATAATAGAGTAGATTATAGTAATGTGGAAGGTTAATTATTATAGTAATGTGGAATATAACAGTTCCACTTTTAACAGGAGATAAGGCACTTGTGCTCTTACCTTGTCGATCTGAAGAAGGCATCTGCCGAGGAAATGCGTAGAAGTGTCTATGCTAATTATCCAGCCTTCATCCGGTGAGGATCATCCTTTCCAATTATATATCTGTTTTAAACCTTCTGTACAATTAAAGACATAACACCTATACTCTACAACATTTAATGTTGCCTGTTAATATGCGAGAATTAGTCCCAACATTTATTACTTGTTGTGTCTATAATTAGTCTCTTAATTGCAGAAAATATTGGAACAAAATTATTAAACGTCTTAATCCAAATTCCTAAAGGTCTCTTGAGTACTTTGAACTGCAAAAAGATCAGAACTAAGAGTTTGAAGTAACTGATAGGAATATCATGGCTGCAGTTCTTAGAAAGATATCTCTACCTTTCAAACGGCATGCTTGTAATAAAAAATCATGATTTATTTCTCAAATGATCCACATTCATTCATGGTTGGTGAATATACTATCTGTGTTGTTATCATTTGCAGCGTATCAAGGGAGATTTCAAATCTGGAGGGTCAGCTCCTCTCGATGAGAAATCTCCTGTCTACACAGGCTGCCCTTGTTCATGGTTTAGCTGAGGGAGTTCAAAAAGATTCCTTGTCTGCTGGTCCTGAAGATTCAACTGCAGAGGAGGTATTGTACGAGAATAAGGAACTTTCCAAGATAGAAAATTGGTTACTAGAATTTTTGGACACGCTTGAAGTCCTGTTGGCTGAGAGAAGAGTGGATGAATCGTTGGCAGCCTTGGAGGAAGCGGAAAGTATAGCAGAAGAAGCCAAAAGGAGGCAAACATTGAGCCAGACCAATCTGCTATTGCTGCAGAATGCCATCACCGAACAGAGACAAAAACTAGCCGAGCAACTTGAAGAGACAATCTGCCAACCTTCTACTCGTGGTTCTGTGCTTCGTTCTGCTGTTTTGGCCATGAAAAGACTTGGGGATGGCCCTCGTGCCCATACTTTGCTACTTAACTCTCACCACCGGAAATTGCAGTGTAATATGCAGAGTCTTCGTCCATCAAATGCTTCATATGGAGCAGCATATACAGTTATACTCTCTCAGCTTGTTTTTTCCACCATTGCACAAGCAGCAAGCGATTCATTGTCACTTTTTGGAGAGGATTCTGCATATGCTTCTGAGCTTGTAACTTGGGCTGTCAGAGAAGCTGAGGCTTTTGGTCTTCTTCTCAAGAGGCATGTTCTGGCCTCCTCAGCGGCTTCTGGGGGCTTTAGAGTTGCTGCCGAGTGTGTTCATGCATGCTTGGCTCACTGTTCTTTGTTAGAAGCTCGTGGATTGGCCCTTTCTCCCGTCCTGTGGAGACTATTTAGGCCCTGCGTTGAACAGGCATTAAACACCAACTTAAAAAGAATTGAACAGAGCAGTGCTACACTTGCTGCGGCGGATGATTGGTCGCTTGCGTTTCCAGCTGCTGGTATGCGTCTGGGCTCAACTACATCTCTCGGTAGTATGAATGCATCCCAGCCAAAGCTTTCAGTCAGTGCTCAGAGATTCAATTTAATGGTCCAGGTGATTGTTCCTTGCAAGAAGAGCCGCTTTATACGTTGTAAATCTGTGTTGGGGAAGGGGAGATAGATTGAGATTTCTTTCAATTTTTTGAGCTAAAACACTTTCTATAATTTGGGGAGACATGGACACAACATTGCAAACTTCATTACATTATATACCATTCGTAGGAGATATGAACCTCAATATTAAATACAGTAAGGTCTACATGCTATGTTTATCACTTTTCAAATTATAAAAAGTATTCGGGTCAAAAAATTGTACTAAATCCTGTGTTTTCATTGCAAAATTGATAAACTTGAATAAATGTTTACAATGCTGAAATCAGGAATTTATAGAGGATGTGGAACCCCTTGAGAGCTTGCAGTTGGATGGTCCAGCGTTGGAAGGGGTTTTACAAGTTTTCAGCTCCTATGTCAACTTGTTAATAAATGCATTACCGAGCTCAATGGACGACGACGAGAACCCTGAAGGTTTTGGGAAAAAAATTGTTAGGATGGCAGAGACTGAAGCCCAACAGATAGCGTTGCTAGCAAATGCATCGTTGCTGGCAGATGAGCTTATCCCGCGAGCTGCCATGAAGCTTTTGCAGTTGCAGAAGACAAACAGAGTCGAGGAACCCCCTAGAAAAGCTGCAGACAGGCAAAGCCGTCTTCCGGAGCAAAGGGAATGCAAGAGAAGGCTTCAGCGCTCCGTTGATCGCCTGCGAGACAGCTTCTGCCGACAGCACGCCCTTGAAATAATCTTCACAGAAGATGGTGACACTAGTCTGAGTGCACATATGTACATAAATATGGACGTTGCTGCAGATCATGAGCCTGAATGGTTTCCGTCTCCAATTTTTCAGGTAATTGGTCTGAGTTTCGGAATTGTCGTATCTTATTTGAGATGTCATATATTGCTTGCTTTTTGTTTGTCAGGTTATTGAGGATGACAAATTTTAAGACGAGCAATAACATTTCTCTCTTCAATATGATTGATTGCAGTCTGATTTAAGTTGCAGTTGGTCTGCATTGAATATGGAATCCATCATTCTAATTTATATCAAGACAGCTTTTTTTTCTGGCTATGCATGCCTTGGGGTAGACTAATTCTATTTATCAAGATCCTATGAATCACCATTAACTATACTAATTCTATCAGGAACTTTTTGCGAAACTCTCACGGATGGCAGGCATTGCAACAGATATGTTTGTGGGAAGGGAAAGGTTTGCTACTGTTCTATTAATGAGACTCACAGAGACTGTGATCCTTTGGCTTTCTGATGACCAAACGTTTTGGGGAGAGATAGAGGAGGGGCCAAAGCCTTTAGGTCCTCTTGGCCTTCAACAGGTACATTTTCACAAGCCCCTCTCCCCACCACCAAAGAACAACATGAATCCCTAGTTATTATCTGTCATTTGTAAATTTATTTCTTGTAAGCAAATGATATCTTATGCATTAATTATTGTTTGATTTCTGTGCAGTTGTATTTGGATATGGAGTTTGTGATACTCTTTACATCCCAAGGCCGCTACTTGTCTCGCCATCTGCATCAAGTTATCAAGAACATTATATCCAGAGCTATAGATGCAGTTGCTGCCACTGGTTTGGATCCTTACAGGTACATCTAATTGGGAGAACAAGGACAATATGCAAAAGTACAATAAATGAGAGAAAAAAAAGTGTTGAAGTTCTTTAGACTATGGAAAGAATATTGAACCTCGCCTGGTTTTCTTGCTTGATTTTGGCATATAATTAAGCTAGATATCTGCTTATCTTCTAAATCATTATGTGTAAATGTCCTGATTAATTAAGTTCTTAATCATCTCTCATATACCTTGTTAAACTTTTTTCAGTGTATTGCCAGAGGATGACTGGTTTGCTGAAGTTGCTCAAATAGCAATAAAAATGTTGAACGACAAAGCCAACTTTGGTAATATAGATCGAGATGCGACTAGCCCCACAGCATCTGTATCAGGAAAGTCTATATCATCAGTCTTATCTCATGGGAGTAACTAGAGACTCTCGGCCATTCAAAGGGCATTCGCGCTCACCACCAGAAGAAAATAAGGTCCTAGATCTCCATTTAGTGTGAAATATGATATATTTTAGTCATTCATATTATGTTGACAAGTGATATGATCAAAATATCTCGTGTTTTATACTGAATAAATACTATCCATCTTGCTTAAAATGTAGTGGATCGATCCTTGTCCATTCTGAAATCTAGCCTCTGTCACTCTGCGCTGTGATTTAATTAATGAATTGCCTATGATCTCTGAGACTCCCTCCTTTTTAAGGTCTATCTAATATAGAATAAATGCATGTGATGTGTACTGGAATCAAGTCATTGGAGAGAGGATCCAGTTCTAAGTGAAGAAATAAATCCATCTTTCCAATATATTTTACATGCTGATTTTTCTGTCTTTTTGTTGTCCAACATTGTTAGTTTGATCATCTCTACTAATTTTTTGCTCAGCCATGTTACCAATTAACAGCTCACGTTACTTCAGTAAAAACAAATTGAATTCCAGCTTGTTTTAACACTCGCGTGTGCATTTGTATTTCCTAGCTGTCAAGAAAAAAGAATTGCTGGTTGTTCCTTGTGGCATTTTGTTATAGAACAACTTGCCTGGCTGGGGAATACTGGACATATAACAATTCACAACCTAGCCTTTTTTATGAATTAAAATGGGTAGGAAGGAAACTGTAGGTGACCCCAACCATAGCAGCGTACGTCCTGCTTGCTAGGAACTAGACAGGAGTGGCCAAGACAGTAGAAATCGAAGGCGCTCTCTTAAGTAGAGTTTGTGCCATAGTAGAGACTAGAGATTCCAACCCAACCAACGAATTCAATGAGTCTTTAGATGCCTAATACTATTAGTCGAAGATAAATCCGTATTCAGATTCAAACCCAGTAACCTAGCACATTCCAAAGACTATTGAGCCACCACCCTTGATGGTAATTACAAACCTAGCCCTTGGTTCTGGATTTTATAGTCCATTGTGGCTGATTCTCTACATCAATGTCTCTGGAAGGTGTACTGCCTTGCCTCTCCATTCAAGTGTTACGTAGAATAGAATAATGTTAGCAAAACTGATTATTTGGATATTCTTCTATGTACCTAACACGTTACCAGTGCAGAAATAAAAACCCATAAGTTTGATGCATGAAGACATTCTTGGATTTTTCTTCCGGAAGCATCCAAGGCTGGATTTCCAGCCTTTTCCTTGAGCTGCACCAGCCGACTATTTTAAATTTTCACACCAAATTTATGTAGAGAAAACAAAAGGATAGCAACGGACACACCTTAACATTTATATTTTTTTTTATCATGATGTGCATGGAAAGCGTGCGCTTTTTCAACTTAAAAAACGCTGATAACTGCAAGATCCTTCTTGAAATTCAAAATATAAACAGAAGTCTATCTGTCATTAGATTGCCATAAAAAAGGAAAGGAACCCTCGGGTGTCCGACGATAGAAGTTTTATAAGTACATGTTCTAAACCAGTAGTATTATTATACTGTTACAGGAACGTGGAACTTGTCAAACTGGATTTTTAAGGGCGATGACCATGTGATTTTATTGTTGCTTTTGCATTTAATTATCTGGATGCTGTCGGTAGACTGATTTTGAGGTGTAAAAATTAGAGCCTTATACTGCACTAACCTTCTTGGAAAAGGAGATTTGGATCTTCTGAAAATTACAGAAGAACCGAGGAATTGTTTAATCATTTTAGGACTATTGGGGGGAATGATTTCTGCTATTACTCTGTTCCAAATCTGCTTGTCTTTGATCGTTTTGGCTCCTTTAATCATAACCAAGGACAACATGATTTAGACACAAAGATGCTTTTTCAGGAATACAATCTGTAAAGGAAAAAGGAGAGTTTTAAAAAGAAAAGGCAATATAGTGAGTGATCTTTGACCCACTGTTGTCTTCTTTCTTGGCTTTAGTCCCTAGACTGGATTTCGTGTTTCTAAATCCAACACATTTTCTAAACTCCTGTTGAAATCAGATAAATACCAGTGAGAAAACATTGAAGAGCTTCATCCATATGTTTGGACAAGATGTCCCCTCGGTTACTATGGTTTGTCTTCATGCTGATCAGTATTGCAGCATTTGTGGAAGGAAACGGAAGTATTGGTGAACGATGCAGCCCCAATGACCTGAGAGGTCTAAACAGTTTCAAGGCTGGAATTCAAATGGACACGTCTGGGCGACTAGAGAGGTGGGTTGGTCACAGCTGCTGCAAGTGGGAAGGTATTGTCTGTGATAATACAACCGGCAGGGTAACAGAACTCCGTCTTCCAGGATTCATTTCCAGTGATGAATTCTTATTCCAGTCCCAGATGACAGGCAGCTTATCTCCTTCAATAACACTTCTCACATCTCTTGAAGTCATTGATCTTGGTGGACTAACTGGTCTAACAGGAAATATCCCACCATCGATCGGTTTTCACATCCCAAAGCTCCGAAAGCTCCATCTCTATGGCAACAATCTAACTGGTGCTATACCAGAGAGCATTGGTAAGCTGTCAAAACTTGAAGAACTGGTCCTCCATGAAAATAGATTATCCGAGTCCCTCCCTCCATGCCTAGGAAGGCTAAAAAATCTGAGAATTCTGCTTCTATATTCGAACCAATTATTTGGGATTATACCTGATTCATTCAAAAATTTGACAAATTTGGTAAAGTTAGATCTTCATGGAAATTCACTGAATGGTCAAATTCCTGATAGAATCAGTCAGTTGCAGGTTTTGGAGGAGCTAGATCTTTCCAACAATCTCTTAAGTGGGAAAATCCCCTCGTCATTAACTAACTTAACTGCCATTTCAGTTATGTACTTAGACACCAACTATCTTGAGGGAGCAATCCCATTTCCATCAAGTTCAGGCGAAATGCCTTCTCTTGGCTTTCTAAGGCTGCATAATAATCTTCTAACTGGAAAGATACCTCCCAGCTTTGGATTTCTGGTCTCCCTTCAAAGAGTTTCTCTCGCAAATAACAACCTTGGTGGATCCATTCCCCCTACTTTGGGGAACTTACTAGCTTTGACAGAGCTATATCTTGGTGGCAACCGGGTATCTGGCCAAATACCAAAATCAATCAGTAAACTTTCTCAGCTTATTGTCTTAAATATTTCTCATAATTTGATTCAAGGACCATTGCCCCATGAGATGTCATCCCTCCAAAATCTTCAAATACTTGATCTTTCCTTCAACCGTATAAACCTCTCCACCATCCCACTGTGGCTGGCAGAATTGCCATCTCTTTCTCAAATCTTCTTGGCAGGATGTGGAATCCAAGGAAAAATCCCTGAGTTCTTGCAGACTACTCCGAGTCCAATTCAGGAGCTGGATTTATCAGCCAACCATCTCACCGGAACCATTCCGGCATGGCTTGGGAGTCTCAGTCAGCTCTACCTATTGAACCTTTCCAGGAACTCACTTGTGTCTAATATCCCTGACTCAATTACACGCTTGCATGATTTGGGTGTGCTTGATCTCCACTCAAATAAGTTAACAGGCACCATAAACCAGGTTTTCGATATAGGACAGAGGTTTCCTGATGGATCACTAACATACATTGATCTTTCAGATAACAGCTTCACGGGTGGAGTTGAGAAGATCGGGACAGGAACGCAGAGTGGGATTCAGTTTCTTAATATATCACATAACTATTTGGTTGGCAGATTACCAAGTACCATAGATAGACTGGCATCCATGCTAAGTTTGGATTTGAGCTACAATATGCTGAGTTCAGACTTGCCGGAGGCTCTAGCAGATGTTAGCTTGTTAGAAACACTGAAGCTGCAGGAAAATCACTTCACTGGTAAAATACCATATGGGTTTTTAAAGTTGAGGAAGCTCAAAGACTTGGATTTATCACATAATCTACTGGTTGGAGAAATTCCCGTGGGTAAACCTCTGATTGACTTTCCTGAGAGCTCCTACTCTGGAAACAAAGGTTTATGTGGGAAGCCTCTTGCTCCCTGTAAGCTCTGATGTTTGATTTGGATGCTTGGAAACTCAAAATGTAGACAACATGTCATTGTTTCTCAAACTGATTCTAAATATACTCTTCATTTCAGACATCTCTTTGGATGTTTTTGTTCTTAGGATAAATGTAAACCCAAGTTATGCACACCGGTACTGCATCAAGAAATACTAATAATTTTGCACTTCAAAATATTAGTACTGCCCAGTTTCAATCTGCCGAAAAAGAATCTACTCAAATCGGAAACGTTGGCATTTGCGTACTTCTGGGTTTTAGACCTGTTACAAATTGCAACTGTTAAACCTGTCCTTTGTGCTTCTCACACGGATCACTACATTGTTTCGATATGAATTCAACAATTTCTTGAATTATACTGTCTTTGGTTTCTCGGAAAGCAAAATCTGAACAGAGCTGTGATAACTACACAGATCCAGCTTCTCTCTCTCTCCCTCTCTAATTATTTTTGAGTCGGAGAATTTTTTAGAAAGGGCAAACAACAATTATCACCTCAGTGATCTTAAAAGAACATAATTTTATCATGCTATACACGATGCTCTCACCGCACTGCGCGTTAATAGATATAAAACATCTTCCAATTTGCCATTTATTGTAACGCATGTGATTCATTCACAGTTGTTGCCTTCATCTGTTGCAGATGCAAGAGAATATACAAGTTCACACAACATGCAGCAGAAATTTCTCAGAAATTAACCTTCGTTAATTATTAACTGTAAGCCTTACACTGTTAAAAGTACTTGGTGGGAACTATAAAGGGGCTATTGATCAATCCCCAGTTGCTGGTAATTCATGTAGTCAATTCCATTTAGCCGTATACAACATAGGACTTGCTCTGGCAACTCTTCAGCTTTGTTTCCCTGTTTTATAATTCATAGATACGTATGGATGAATACAGCTTCAAGAAAGCCAGTATCAAAGCTAGAATAACATTATTAAAAATATATATTTTTCAGCAGGAAAAATCCATGATAGAGGGAATTAAAAAAATGACTGGCCTGAATTGTGAGGCCAACATCCAGGATGCAAAGCTTTAGTCTGTCTAGGAATGCCTCAAACCCTTTCCTTGAGATATAACTGAATCTGTGCATATCTATATCAATCTCTAAGTAATTTTGTCCCTATAACCAAAGAAACAAAACATAGAGAAGCTATATGTCAGTATTATTAATCTTCAATTATCCAATATCATTTTGATTTTCTCAAACAGATTTTCGACAGGAACACACTCCAAACATATAACAAACTGAATAGTATGACATGTATTGAAGCACAAAATCTGGCATACTCAAGAACTGGACTCCTTTTAATCATTAGGTAAAACATGACAATTTGATTTTGTCAAAATCAAAAAGAGAACTCAACATTCTCAGAAATGTATTTTCCACAAAACTAGATCTGAATTTTCTAGGTAGAGATGTTTGGTGATGTGAACTTATACAAGATCAGGGGCATTATGTCGCCTGGGGGCCATTTTTTTAGCTGGTTGGATGCAAACTTACCGCATAGAACTCATGTTGAGGACGTGAAAGAACAGGTTTTTCATTGTAAGCTTGCATAATTGTACGCTCTGGTGCACTCAAATGAAGATCTTCCATGTTTACGACACGACCTAGTATCTTCAGCCTTTCCCGAAAATGTACGTTTGTATCTAGAGGAAAACCTTTGACCCTCTCAACTTCATCATCTATTAACCTCTGTTTCAAAAAGCAAGGACGTGAAATGAAGGAATCATAAATAATGATACAGATTTCCTTTTATTATAAGTACATGAAATATAATTTGAACATAAAACAGTAAAGATATGCTTTCGGACAGAAAAGCACAACTGGAAAATTGCAATGTACCTTTTTTTCTTAATAAGCAAACTGACAGTGTGCCCTAAATTAACAGATTACTTTATGAAATTTGGGAATAGTACTCTACAAGAAAATAGATTATTGTGAAAATCAGAGTTTATTTTCTCATTACAAGAAGCAACAAGACTAGAAAGCAAAGTTAACTTATGCTCCATTTTTTTCTAGTAACAGATACTCCAACTTACTCTGATATTTTCTCGAAAATTGGATGGAAGCTCTTTGGAGTAGCTGTCAGAAAGTTTAAAGTACAAAACAAAACTCATTCCCTCTCCATCCGTTTCACCCTGAAACAGTGTGGCAGGGTACAATGGAACCTGTAAAATCCACAAAGGCCAGTATCAGAATATATGAAAATAATAATAATTAAAAACAAATAAACAAACAAGCTGTACAAACAAAAACGACCCTTAAATGGTGAGATTGTTTTAAGAAACTAAAAATTCTTGTTTCTTTGAAAATTTGTTCAACCACAACTGAAAAATAAATGATTAGTTTGTCTAACTCTTGAAGCACAAGCTGGACTGCCTGCAAAGTGCAAAGACTGGTGAAGATCATATTTATAACATCTTCAGGCTCTAGCCCTAAAATGGATAAAAGGGGACTCAAACACATACTGGCATGCTCACAACATAAAGACAAGTGATGAGTAGAACGAAGCTATACCTGTACATTTACAATGAGGATAGTTGGGAGGTCTCCAGAAGAATTAATGACAGGGAGTTCCACGAAACGAGCTAAATGATCTATTTTCCGCTGAGATAAGAACACATCAACACCAAAGGGATAATATGCTGCATTATTAGGAGCCAAATCCTTCTTCTTGTCCCTGCCACATAAAAGCTCAATTTCCCAGTGAAATTGTTCAGCAGACAGATTGCTCTATTAATGAGGGATCCAACTGATAAAAGTCTCTTGCTAAGGCACTGCGAAATTAACATTAAGTGCCTGCTTTCTTTAATACAATCACTAGGTCAATATGAAACATATCTACGCAATTATGTATGTGCATAAACATGCATATAATTTTGTGCATAGTGGCATATGTGAAACAAGTGATCAGAGTCTTACCTAAAATAATTCACACCCCGAACTTTGAAAGTACCAGGCTCAATAGGTGACCAACTATCAAGCATCTTCTTTTCTATTGGGCAAAATGGTACTTGGGAACCTGCTCTTGGTCTTTGCAGCAGCATTCTTGAGGAAACTGAAATCATATTAAGAGAGAACAAGTGAGTGATTATACTTACAAATGTTTATGCTTCTTTCGGAAGGGCCAAAAATCCTTACAATGTGCTCCTACTGATCATGGCTATATATATGCATATATGTATATGTACATATACGTGCATCCACATATGCATGTATAACGAACCACTACCAACATCATTATGATTTATCAAGTGAGAGAAGGAATTGGAATGACAAAAAAATCTGTTCAACGAAATAAAACTACTAAGAAAGTACAAAAAAACTGCACCAATAACATTTGGGCCAGTTGGCGCCCCCATGGGCTGCATTCCCACAGTTGCCCAAAATCTTACCCAAGTTTGATGGAGGCACTCATCTTGGCCATTAGACATTGCTGTTTTTGCCAATAAGAGAACCGAAGTCACTTTCAGAACCATACTTCCTACAGTTAACATGTGTCCATACTCGTATAACCATTGATAGTATGTATGATAAACTGCACTCTAACAGAAAACAATAAACTTCACTTGCTCAATTTAAATTATATTCTCCCAATAAAAGGGGTATTTTGCATCCATGTCTATGCTTGTATCTAAATGACATTAACTGTTGAAGTTGATTGCTTCAATACTCACATAGAGTGCCATCAGTATTTCCGTCCTTCCATTTGAAGGGAAGTTTCAAGGCACCCCTTTTTCTTGAACTTGGTGGACTAGAGCTCAATGAACTTCTCTTTTCAACAGAAGGAACGGTGGATGGAAGACAAGGTAAACAGTTGCTTGGGAGAATCCCACAGTTATACAACATTGCTTCCTCCTTTCCAGAACTTCCATCCATAGATGAGGAGATTTCATTGAGGGACACAGGTTGGTTTGCTTCATTTAAAGTTGCATCACATTTGAATTGTGAATTACCATCATCTGTATTCAAGGCCTGAACATTTGTTGTTCTAGAAACCTCATTAACAGAGTTGCGTAAAGAGTTTCTTGTTGACAAATTCCCTGGTTTCAGCACATGACTGGTGGAGGAGGCTTGATTGACATTATAGTCTCCATGATTGGCATCTCTCAGTGATGAAATACTTGATCTGGATACACCGTCAAAGCTACTCAGAGATAAAATATCTGCAGATATCAGTGGTATGCAGAAGTCAACCATAAACATATCTCGCCTGTCATTAAGAGGATAAGGAAAGAGAATCTCGTATGTAAAACCAATTATACATATATACAAAAGCGTACCATCTGGAACACTTTGGTAATCTTCATCACAATCGGACTCAAAAATTGCTACAGGATCAAACCACGCCTCGTCAGTACTTCCTGCTCAAGAATTGCATAAAACAGAATCGGGGGAAATGAGAAATTGCAGCGACGTAATATTTGAAAATGAGATGCTTAAAAACATTATGTAGCGTATGTTGGAAACTAGGTTGTTATAAGAACAAAGAAAGGATAAGAATAATGAAAGTAACTACATTGAAAATTCTTACTTTATATGATGCCTAGAAAAAATAAGAAACCAATAGTTTTTTTTTTCTCGGGAAGATGTAATCGGATTATTCTCCAATTTTCCAAGTGACTGATGAAGTATTTTATTGGAGCAGTTGAACATCATACAATATATCAGCAGTAGTTGAATAGTCGAAAATGAGGATTGATTATACGAGAGATTTCCTTTTTTTATAAGGGACTATACGAGAGATTTCCAAGGACTAAAAGTAAATAATAATCATAAGATAGATCTGTCAGGGACTATCACCCAACTATACAAGTGTCATAGGAAAAAATTAGGGAAAGAAAAAACAAAGAGTAGATTTGAGCGCAGATCCTGAACTAGTCTCCATGTTAGACTTAGCTTTGAACTTGAACTTCTTCAAATGGAACAACTCATGCTATTGCAAATGTTTTTCATGTTCCCATAACGTTCCAGAGCCATTCAGAAAGATCTTTGCGAACCTAACCACAGCAAGCAATGCCAACGTTAAGTCCCTCGAGAAGCTCCACTTTTCTAAGTTATGCCCCTCATATTGCTTTCAAACTGAAAAACATTTACATCCTCGGCTATTTACTTGTCAAACAGCCAACATTGACAGCTGAGTGCTGAGATGGACTCTCAAACCATGTTTTACTTTTAACTAACCAAAATGAACTTCAGAACCAAAAAGCCAGTTTCCGAAGTCTGAAGCCATCTCTCAGAAGTTATATCTAATGATAGGCACTTCGTGATTAAAAAGACAATTTTTGGTGCTTAGCACATCAACTAGCCCTGACATGGACTCTCAAAAGGCCCTACTAAAACCAACTGCTTAGTAAGGCATATTTGCAAAAATCAGACTTCATTATGCCAATCTCCCGGTAAACGATAATCTAGGGAAAGGTGATCTATATTCTCCAGCTGTCAAGAACAATCAAATTCATAAAATTTCCATCCGGATCAATGTTCAATTTAAAATTAAATCTAACCTCCTCCTAACTAACTACATTCTCTTTAATTTCCAAATTAAACAGAAAGCAACTCGAAATTACTCGTGAACTTCATGACCTTACAGATAATTTGCATGTAAAGAACAATGTAGATAACCAAGCTTATTTTGGAAAACTTTTGACTCACAACCCCACAAAAAATATATTGCTCTGTATGCAAAGCGCCGCTAATGATTTACGTCCACATTAAACCAGTTTCTTATCACCATCACACAACGCAATTATCGACTAAGTTTTGTAAGATTCGCCACTTTTATGAGACTCTCCCCCGTACGTACATTTCAGCCTTCTAATCTAAACAGTAAACGAAACCCAACAAAAACCATCCATCACCGAAACCCCTCAAACAAGTCCGTTAAGGAAATCCCACCAATAAATTCAACAAAAACAGAACTTACAATTCAGACAAAATAAAACCTGCTCTCCGTTTCATGTCTTCCAAGAAAGATCACTAAAGCAAACGAGAGAGAACCAGACCTTGGAAAGAGGGGTTGGTGCAAGAGAGATCGGATGTTGGGAGCCTATCAACCTTGTCCGATGATCCTTCGGACAACCGAGAAGGTACTCTTCGTTTCAGTACTCCAGCTCTCCGCCCCCTCCGGGTCTTGTTCTTGGACGACCTCGTTCTCCCCCCCACGCACCCCTGAGGCGTGGATACGCACGACCCCATGTCTCCCTCTCGTATCAACCACCCCACTCCACTGCAGCCGCCACCACCACCACCACCACCACCAACATGATATTCGCAAAAAAGAACTAAATAAACAACAATTTTAGAGAGAGATAGAAAGAGACGCTGAATTCTAGTGAGAGATGGAGTTGAGCCAAAGCAACCATATTTCCAAACACTTTGCTCAAAATATTTTATTTGAGCTTGAAGGAAAAAATAATTCCTACGTGTAATTGAATCAATTCCTATCAACTCACTTATATTTAATTAATTATGAAAAATACTTTAATCATAGAGATTTTATAAAAATAAAATAATTTTTATTTTAAAATAAATTAAATATATTATTTTATTAATTTTTACGATTTTTTTAAAATTATAACACTTAAATACGGAATTAATGAATTGAAAGTGGGAATAGAGAGGAAGGGAGCAGTGAGTGACGGCAGTTATACATACTTAATACAATAGGCAGGGCGTATGAATGTGGGACCCAGGTGGGGGAATGATTGAGACACGTGGCTAAGAGCGGTTGGGGGAACGTGTGGGGTAGTGTGTCAGGCAGAGGCCGTGGAGGGGTGGTAAGTAGGAGGAGTGGCAGTAGCTGAGGATGTTTAACGTTGAAGTTTTCGAAGAATTCAAAGGGAGAGAGCGTGTGTGTGTCGTACAATTACAACTCTCATTATCACTCACATCTATCTATCTGGACAGACACGTTTGCATAAGTAGTCCAAATATTTGTGTCAGATCAAAAAGCTGTACACCTTTCGATTTGATGCATCACAAACAAACAAAGAGGGTCGGCCAAATTTCTGATTATTTTTAAAAATTACAATATATATGAAAATGCTGCTTAATCCCTTTAAAATTATGTTTAATTATTTTATTTTTCATTTAATAATTAAATAAGTTACTATTAATAAAATTATATATTTTTTATTTTTTTAATGATTAAAAATATTAAATAATTGTTAAAAAAATAAAATAAAATAAAATAAATAGACTAACAGCATGCTCAATAATTACCGCTAGGTGGCTCACTAGTATTATCTATATATATAGTAATGCTACTTAGTGCAAATCTTGTGTAATTTATTTGAAAAGTAAGATTTATTATTAAAATATTAAATTTTTAGATAAATCTCATATTAACTATTTTTTAAAAAAAGATATATAATATTTATATAACTAAAAATATTATTGAGAGAGAGAGATGGGGGCAATGAACATGATAAAATATGTTACATTGCGTACAGTGGAATACATCTTTTCAAAACTTCACCTAAATGGCGTTCTAGCCTTCTAGTTCAATGTTTTGGGCATTTGGGATAAACATATTTTGGCCTACCAAAAAGTATTCGTTTTCTTTTGAGAAGTTGTTGATTTTTAAATAAAATTGAGAAATTGTCTTATTTTATTATTAGGTAATATTATATAAAATCTTAAAATATATAAATTTTGTACACTCATTTTGAAAAATAATAAAGTTCTCTTAGATCTATTTACTTTTCTCAAATGAAATGTGTAAAGTTTACATACCATAGGAGTGTACAAATCATTTTCCTTTACAATAATAGATTAAAATAAATAAAAGTAGCATTACTAAAAATATGTGAAGTTCTTATATGCGAAGTTCTTATTCGAAATTGAGGATCTCAAATTAATGGAGAGGCGCTGTCATGAGTTTTATAGCATCTTTTGCTCATTTTAATAAGGACAATAATAAATGATTATTCGGTTCATTTTATATGCTTATTTTCTTCATTGAAGGTCTTCAAATTTATTTAAGTATCATATTTACTTAAAAAATATTTGTATTTTTTACTTATATATTTAATGACTATAAATATTATTTCTCTTAAAAATTTGAAATTAAAAAATATTTGTATTTAAATAGCATTTAGAAGTTGAAATGAAATATAATGGGTTGAAACCATATGTGAAACAAAATGGAGCCTTAGTCATGAGTTTTATAGCATATTTTGCTCATTTTAATTCTACTCTAAATACCTTTTTCTTTTCTTTTTTTTTGAGATGTTTAAGTTTATGCAATTAGTTGGGGGAATATTATTCTCCAGCTATAATACTTCTTAATTATGATCTGTTTGTTTTGTTCATTTTTTATTTTTTGCATCTTATTTATTCTTTCATTATAACAATAAGAGTTTCGTATAAGCAAATTCGCACATCGATATACATACCAATGCTGCTGTCTTCATATTTAAAATTTAAATTAACACCATTTTCATTAAAATCTGATTTTCTAACCAATCACGTTGGATGAGTGCGCGTATTGGTGAGCAGAATTGCTTACAACCAGATTTGTCCTAACAATATATGCAGACTAGCCAACTTTTTCTTAGGTCTAGGATGCTCACTAAAAGTGATGTGTCCTCTAAATAAACTATAAAGTAAGGTATAGTCTTGAAAAATATTTTGTATATTCTAGCTTTAGGATATCAAGACTTGCACACACTCACTTCTAAATAAATAGCCAAATTTAAAATTCACGTGAAGAAAAATTCAATTTTTAATTAATGATAATCATTTTTTTTTTTTTAGAAAAAAGTATGCAGAGTCTATACACTCTAAAATTGTACTCAGCAGCTGATTCATGAAAAACAACCCACTATACAATTCTCCCCTTCAAATGACAAGAAGAGCTCAAGGGAGAGAGAGAGTTGGATAGGAAAATGGAAATCTAAAAAAGTAAGAAAATGAGAGAAAATAACATTGCTAGGAATACGGTATAGGGACTGCTATATAGCAGTTCTTTAAAATTATATCTAACATTACTTGTAAACCTTTTTAAAACCAACGGCCACTAAAATAAACCTAACTGGTCCCAAACAGGAAAGAAAATTAATCATGCATGCACTATTTTTTTTTTTTTGGTTCAAATGCATGCACTATTAATTATTGATAGATGTTACAACTTAGTTGATAATAATGTAGAACCAATAAAAATAAATCATCCTATTTCCTACACACGAGTCCTCTGTATGCATCAGTACCATCTAAATCAAAAGTTAGTTCCACTGAGAAAAATACAACCGTGACTTTGACGTACTAGCTAACATCTTCCAATTACATTTTAAGGGACGACGACCATATATGCTAGGTAGCCTATTTGCTATGAAATGACTGTTTATGACAAGAATAATTACTATTTTAAAGGATAAAGATCAAGATATGTCCAATAGTTACTATTTGCAACGAGAGTTTTTTTATCATTTTCGTAGCATATAACTAAACATAAATAAACACTTTGTCTTGTAATATCTATAGGTAGGCTTAGTCTTTCAGGTCATATTTAAATTAATTTACATAAACACAAGTCAATCACATTATAGAAGCTGTGAAAAAAGTCTACACAAGGATAGTCAAAAGGAGAAATAATTTTACAATCTAATATATTACATTAAGATACGTTAGTTTGTAAGTTTACTTTTATGAAATTTTTTTATGACTAAAGTATTTGTCTCTGAGAATAAGTAGATATAATACATAAATCCTACATTCTCTATTAGGAAAAATTTCAACTACTGCACATTCTTACAACTCTTGTCACATTGTGTTATTGTTGCATTATTTACTAACTATTGAATTTAGAGAACTATTAGATTTATAAAGAGAAATTATAAAAAGTAAATTTATAAATTGATATGATTATATACGTTACGTTAAATCGTAAAGTCATTACGATCTGACATTACACATAAAATCATGTCAATTTATTAATTTATTTTTATGATTTCTTTTTTATGAATGAAGCGTTCTCTTAAAATTTTTTATTTAAAAAAAAAATCTAATTGTTCATATGCCATTTCACATCAACATAATGGTTTTTTTTTTTCTTTGAAAGCATAATGGTTGAATTAGGATACTTTTCGGATAAATTGTTCGATACCTATAGAAGGACTCTAACAAATATAATTTTTCATAAAAATAACATGAAAAAATCTAGTTATAAATATAATTATGTATTAATATATATATCAATCTAAATTAGTCAACAATTATATTTTATTAAAAATAATATTAATTTAAATTTTAAATATAAAAAAATTAATATTAATACGAAAGTTACTACGTCGTATCAAAACTGAAATAGCATATGGCTGCATTCAAGGGCAACGCGCAGCTGAGGTGGCGGGTACCCATCACAGAGCAGGCATGGCGTCCAATAATTTGAAGGGCCGTTCTTTCTCAAGTCATGATTAATCTTTCGAAATGATAATAATGCTACTGATTTTGGACTTCCTCGTCATTTAAGTATGAGTAATGCTTAGTCCACCGATGATTTTATTTATTTATTTATTTATTTATTTTTATTTAATAATTAAAAAAATATTTTTTAATGATATTATGAATTTTTTTAAATATTGAAGGTATAAAAAATGTATTAAATAAAATAGCAGTACTACTCTGCCGCCCAGAGTGCACTGCTCATTTTGACCGGTCATTTTTTTTTTCTTTTCAGATTTTTTTTAATATATTTAAACATTTTTAAAAAATACAAAAAAAAATCAATACACTTAAAATCATTTCCTTAATCACTAAGTAAAAATAAAAATTAAAAAAAAAAATTTATGACCAGCGGTCACTTTGAGGACATGGAGAAAAGGCACCCAAGCATTTTCCTAAATAAAAAGGCTCATTTGTCATTGTCGGTAACATCCATTCCACTGGTGGATACAGCATCCCTCTTTAATTATTCCATCTTATTCTAAAAATAATAAATATATTCGTACATCTCGTGGTATGACCTAACTTTAATCTTAATATGCCATAAGATCATTGATTATTTCCACCATACATTAATGCATCGTACAGTAATCACCAACCCAAAATCATTGTTTTGTTGGGATTTTTTTGGTTTCCTGTAACTAAAATAACAATTAAATGGAATGAAAAAAGGGATATTGGATCTTTATTATTTTAAGAAAAATAATACACATACAACCATTTATCTTATTTTATTTTATTTTTTTAAATAACTTTTCTATAAAATAATTTATAAAAATGTCATCGTTTTACAGAAATACCATCAAATTGAAAACATAGTCATTAAAAAAATAAGACATATATGATCATTACTCTTATTTCAAAACAACCTAAAATAATAACATCTCTCCTTCCATGGATTTGATCAAGATACAGATCAAGATACGTCAGTTTGTGTTGATAGTTACTATTTGCAACGAGAGATGATCACTTTGGATAGCAAATTATCCTTTTCGTAGAATATAACTAGACATTAATAAACGTTTTTCAAGTAATATCTACAGGTAGGTTTAGTCTTACAGGTGATATTTAAATTAATTTACACAAACATAAGTCAATCACATTATAAAAGCTGTGAACAAAGCCTACACAAGCATAGTCAAAAGGGGAAGTAACTTTATAATCTAATATATCATATTAAAATAAATTAGTTTATAAGTTTACTTTTATGAGATTTTTTTTGTGACTAAAGCATTTGTCTTTGAGAATAAATAGATATAATACATAAATCCTACATTGTCAATTAGGAAAAATGTAAACTACTGCACATTCATACAACTCTCATCACATTGTGCTATTTTTGCATTATTTATTAACTATTGAATTTAAAGAACTGCTATATTTATAAAAAGATATCATACAAAATAAATTTATAAACTGATATGACTATATGTGTTACGTCAGATCGTAAAGTTATTACGATATGATGCAATACATAAAATCACATCAATTTGTTAATTCATTTTTATAATCTCTTTTTTGTGAAGAAAACATTTCTCTTAGAATTTATCATTTTAAAAAAATAATTAATCTAGTTGATGATATGCCCTTTCACATCAACATAATGGTTGATATTGTCCAACCATAATTAATGCCCACAACCTATTTGTTTTAATTAAGAGAAATAATTAAAGAAATCATATCTACCATCTCAAACCCATTGGGTAGCATAGTGGTCATAGGGTGAGTCATATAAAATCAGTCATCTTGAATCCAAAACTTTGCATTGGCGGTTGAGGACATTATTGCAAAAATCACATTATTGCAAAAATCTTTCTTTGACACCTTTTTTTTTATAATCAAGCTTAATTAATATATAAAATAAAAGAGATAGTTACAAAGTTTGAGGTGGATCCTTTCCACTATCCATATACAAAAAGCATTGAGGGATAGAAACAAAGGGTAGGTTTCCAAACACATAGTTTGTTGTTGTCCACTCCGTCACTGAGTGTGCACATCGATTCTGAGATCGATGGATTTTGGTAAATTTCCAATCTTGATGGTCTTTCGCATGAATTCAAATGTCTTCTATGATCGGGAAGATCGACCAAAAAGGGGTAGAGTCTTTACATTCTAAAGCTGAAAAGACAAATTGGTCATCACCTTCTATTGATATATTCCTTGAATTACTGGTCATACATACTGCCAACAGGGCTGCTTTTGCTTCCGCTACCAGAGGAGATGAGGAGTGGATTTTTTTCTGAGCAAATCTCTAGAATTTTACCTGAGTGATCTCTTCGAGTTGCTGAAGCTACTAAAAATTTGTCTCTTACCGCTGCGTCAAAAGAAATACTTTGAAATCCGAAAAGAGGAGGGATCCACATGAGAGAAAAAGATTTAGTCGAGTTGCTTTCAGCCCAGGCTTTTTGTAGCTTTTATAAGTTGTGTATAGTTGTTTCTTTGCATCTTCCAACGAGAAATTTGAATGGTTTTGAACTATGTTGTTCCTTTTTCTCTATAACAGATCCAATAAAATGACAGCATAGAGTTGGAATTGATTAGAGTCTTGTCCCTGCAATCCTAAAAATTTACCTGGATGGATAATCATTTCTATCCAGTCAGAAATTGAATGGATGGGCAGTCTCTCTATGTTTAAAGGCCAGCAACCTTGTTTCCATAGGATTCTGACTATTGGACATTCCACAAATAGATGAAGAATTGTCTCCTCTTCTTGGTTGCAAAGGGTACATTCTGAGTTGATTTGCTGAGCAATTCTTTCGTTGATTTTCTCTTTTGTTGGCAAGATATTCCAAAGTAGTTTCCATAACAACAGCTTGTGACGATCATGAATTTTGAGGCTCCACAATGGTTTAAAGAGAGACTTTTGATTCAGAAGAGCTTGTTTGTGGTAATCTACCTGTGCATGATAGGCTGTTTTAACCGAGTATTTCCCTTTGTGATTTAGTGCCCATATCTCTTTATCTATACCTTGTGCTGCTGTAGTTAGTGGGATTTTTAGAATTTCCCTGATGCTGAGTTGATCAAAAATATTTTGCATTTTCCTGATGTCCCAAGATTTTGGATTATGTTGAATAAGATTTGAGACTTTTTATGAGAGGGTGAATGGAGTCCATATTTCGGATAGGTGTAGGCTTGAAACCTTTTAAGGTTGGGATCCAAGGGTTTGACCAAATATTAACAGATTGGCCATTAAAGATTTGAAAGCACCTTCCTTTGGATAGTAGATCTTTGGTCTTGAGAATACCTTTCCACATAGGAGAATTTGAATATCTTGGTGTTGCCGCCCAGAATGTAGTGTTTTTGAGATATTTGGATGAAAGTATAGAGTGCCATAATCCGGTTTTTGGCTTGCTTAGATCCCATCTTGTCTTGGCTAAAAGGGCTTTATTTATATTCTCCATCAGTCTAATACCCAGACCTCCAATTTTTTTAGGTAGACAGATCGACTTCCATGATTTCAGAGTAAGGTTGCGTGTTTTGTCTTTTCAGAAACCCCACCAAAAATTCTTTTGACATTGATCGAGAGACTTGTATACTGATTTTGATAGATGAAAAGTATTCATAAAGTAAGAAGGAATGGTGCTTGTCATTGATTTAATCAACATTGAGCGCCCTGCTTGTGCTAATAACTTTGCCTTCCATCCTTCTAATTTTTTCCCCACTTTATTTAGCAATTTAGCATAATTTTCTTTTTTCCTTTTGTTGAAAGAAGTTGGAAGACCCAAGTATTTCATTTTTACCGAGGAAGGTGAGTATGGAAGCCAGTTTAAGATAGTTGATTTGTCTTGCGCATTTCTTGTGATAAAGATTGAAAACTTTGAGAGATTTATTTTTTGACCCGACCAACTTTGATAAGTTTCTAGACTTTCTGCTATGGTTTGTGCATTTTTCTCATAAGCTTTAGCGAAAATGATTGTGTCATCTGCAAAGAGTAAATGAGATATTGGCGGACTGCTTGTGCTTAGTTTAATCCCTTTAATTTTTTGTTGCGCTTCAACTCGTAGTATTAAACGAGATAAGGCTTCTGTGACTAAAATGAATAGAAAAGGCGATATCGGATTTCCTTGTTTAATCTCTCTATCCGCTTTGAAGAAAGATGGATTAAATATAGTTAAATATTAAATATAGTTAACTTCGGCATATTAAATATAGTTATAAGTTGTGTAAGTATTATATATATATATATATTAAATAATAAGGTCTATTATTTTTACTTTTACTTTTTCTTGTAAATTTTATAATTAATTATTTTATTTTTTTAAAATGTGCAAATTGCGCGCTCTATAATTTCTCGTAGCAAAGTCATATGGCTGCATTCAAGGGCTACGCACAGCTGTGGTGGTGGGTACCCATCACAGAGGAGGCATGGCGTCCAATAATTTGAAGGGCCGTTCTTTCTCAAGTCATGATTAATCTTTTCAAAATGATAATAATGCTAATGATTTTAGACTTCCTCATCACGGACTCATTTAATTATGAGTAATGCTTAGTCTACCGATGATTTTTTTATTATTTTTATTTAATAATTAAAAAAATATTTTTTAATGATATTATGATTTTTTTTTAAATATTGAGGATATAAAAAAAAAGGGTCTTTGTCATTGTCGGTAACATCCATTCCACCGGTGGATATAGCATCCCTCTTTAATTATTCCATCTTATTCTAAAAATAATAAATATATTCGTACATCTCGTGGGATGACCTAACTTTTAACAATTATTTCTCGTAAAAATCTTAATATGCCTCAAGATCATTGATTATTTCCACCATACATTAATGCATCGTACATTAATCACCAACCCAAAATCATTGTTTTGTTTGGGATTTTTTTGGTATCTTGTAACTAAAATAACAATTAAATGGAATGAAAAAAGGGATATTGGATCTTTATTCTTTTAAGAAAAATAATACACATACAACCATTTATCTAATTTTATTTTATTTTTTTAAATAACGTTTCTACAAAATAATTTATAAAAATGTCATCGTTTTACAGAAATACCATCAATAATGACATCTTTCCTTCCATGGATTTGATTGGGCTTTATTTAATTAATTTGCTATAAATGCATTCATTAATGGTATAATATGGCACTTAACTTCAGGAATCAAAATTGCTTTGTTGAATGCTGCCGTGCCTTAAACAAACTTATAATCATTACTTCTTCTTCTTCTTCATTGTATTAAACGCTGCTGCTCCTTCCAAAGTCTGTCACCAACAAAATTATTGGAATGTGACTACTCCTCACAAGTCAAAATCATTAGGCGGGTCTAACTTCTTCCTCCAGCTTGGTATTTCTTGCGCATTTCAACTTCCATTTTTCTGATATTTTCTTTTTTATTTGAAAAAAAATAAGGAAAGTTCTTTGCATTCAATCTTGTTGTGCCTGCAACATAATCGAGATGGTATATGAGAATGTCTCGTGACTCGTAGCTAATGGTTTTTTTTTTTTTTTTTTTTAATCAAGCCTTATACCCTAAATTAAGTCTTAAATGTTGCTTCTTTACGCACATAAAATGAAATGAGATTAAATAAAAATTAAAAGTTGAATAAATATTATTAAAATATAATTTTTATTTTAAAATTTATAAAATTAAATTATTTATTATATTTTATATAAAAATTTAAAAAATTATAATAACTAGACGAGTAAATTACGGTGAATTGAAATATTTGTGTAGGTATCCGGCCTTAAATGCCTACTATTCCTACCAAAGACTTTAGAATGGTTCTAAAATTCTTACAACCGATTCTCCGGATTTCATGGACTTTACGTGATAAAATTTCTTTAAAAATTGTACAAGTAACTATCTCATTTCATTTTCAGAGATTAAAAAAAAAAAAAAACTATCTCATTTCAAATTGATATTTAAATATAAATATTTTTTAATTTTAAATTTTTAAATTTTTAATTTTTTCATCTAATCATTAAATGATTATTATAATTTTTCTAAACTTTTAAATAAAATATAAAAAATAATTCAGTTTTTAAAATTATAATATAATATTTAAAAATTAGATTTTAATCCTATTTTAATTTTATAATTTTTTATCTCTTATTTTTTAAAATTTTATAAAAATTTTAATTATTTAATTATTATTTATATATATTTTTATCTCATCTCATAATGCCGGTATATCGAATCGAGAGCTGTGAGACTAGTTTCCAGGTTCTATATGCCTTTTGCGGTGTTTAATGTATTCGTCCCATTTGTCTAAAGAAAATTTGTAGTTATAAGCATAACTATACATTAATTTAATATAATTAATTAAAAAATAAATTTTATTATAAATAATATTAATTTAAATTTTAAATAAAAAATAAATATTAATACATAAATTAATATGCAATTTTATTTATAACTAACAAAACAGTTGCCAAAAAGATAATAAGAGAAAGAAATTCAAAGATGAAGACAAAAGAAAGAAATTGAAATGGGTAAATTTGTGGGAAGGAAAGCTGGCCATCATGGTCATTAAATTGTGCGTTAAGAAGTTGTCCCTGGCGTGCCGTCCAGGTAAAGCGGCACACCTACCCAAGCTGCTAAAACTTAGATATTTTTTTTTATTTTTTAGTTTTGGTTTACATTTGAGCAGGTGCGGGCCCAAGAGAACCCAACATATTGTTTCTTTATTAAAGCCAGCCAAGTGGACAAGCTTGCATCCCGGAGATCTGAATCATCTGATAATCCAAAGTCCAAACCCAATTTCTCTGCTAGCTTTCCACTCTATGCAGCCGACACTACTGTCCCTCTTCCATCTTTAAGCATATAGTGTCAAGGAAGACCCTTTGCAATCATCTAGATGACTTCTCTGAGCATTTACAATACACATCATTCTAATAATAAACAAACATATTTCAATGATATAGATATTATTATTTTGAAACTTATTTTATAATTTATCAGTATCAAAATAATAATAATAATACTAATATATAAGTCTTCGCACTCACCAAAAAAAGTAAGACTTACTATTAAAAAATAAATTTTTTTCATATATATTTTAAATTTATTTATTTTTTTAAAAAGAGTACTTAAAATTTGCACACGCTAAAATGTACTAATCATTTTCCTTGTAAAAAAACAGATTTTTTATTAAAGAATTGAATTTTTAACCTATTTGAATTTCAAATACTAAATAAACACCTTTCATTATATATATATATATATATAAATTGTCTATAACATAACTGAAGTGTATTTTTCATGTGTCAGAGACGAAATTAGAAAGTTTGAAGTTTAGCTCAGTCCACCTGAGTTCAGTCAGCCTGATCTCAAGACAACTGGGACAACTCATTGAAGCTTTTTCAGCAATTAACGACTGCTTAAATTATGAACTGCATGTGGTTTTGGACAGCCCAAAGATAAGTAAAATGGGCTCAATTCAACATTACCCCCCAACTACTTGATCCATTCTGACCAAACATTCATTAATTTACGATTATAACTCTACAAAGCCCGGGTGTCATAAAAAAAAATTGATGAAATATATAATAAGACAAAAGAAAAGAGCACTTGCAATGAACTTTTTTTCCCTAAAAGAATAAAGGGAGATTAAGAACTAGAATGGGATAAAACTATTGCTCAAGATACGTTATGTTTAGTATGAGACTCTACGATAAAATTTTTGGTTTCCATTCCTAGAGTAGAAGATATGCCAGCTCTAGCAAACTCATAAATTTTCCATTCTTCATGAACCTCTCAATCCCAATGGATTTGACAAAATAGAAAAGCACGCATAACTTCAGATATCACTGTGGAAGTATCCATACGATATCGTACCTTAAAGGCCATTTGCCTTTGTACATGATCATACTTGAGCTCCTGAATTTTCAGCGTATCTTCTTGTTAATTTACAGAATGTTGTAGACATAACTTTAAAAATAATATTACTTTACAATATAGAAACCTAACCCGGATCTCCTGAGGTTTCTGCTTGGGTTGTTGAGGACTCCGAATCTGAGTGGTGTACTGAACTTGTGCATTTATCCTATGTATATAAAAAAAAATGCATAATTAGTTATTATGGTGGGGTAGAATAGTTTTTGAAGTACCAAGCATTTCATCAAGTCGAGTCTTTTTTGAGATACATGTTAATGCAATGAAAATAGCTGTGCATCTTGACTATAGGGTCAGTCATCTCCATACCTTGCCATCATCAAAAGAGACGCTCCGAATGCTGGCTGCTAATTGAAGCTCTGAACAAGTTGACTGTGGAGGAGAACACGCAAAGAGCAAATGAATCGTTACTATTTGTTTTTTCTTTTTTAAAAAAGCCATAATTGTCTTTCAACACAACCAAATACAGCATGGTTAAGAAAAAGACCACTTGCCTCTGACATACAGGAGCCATTGGTATTTTGATCCTGTAAGGGACCGCCAACTTTTTTGTACTCCTCATATAGAAGTGAAGCTGCATCAAAACATTTGGAAATACTGTATTCCATACCGAGACATGAAAGAGAGAGAGGGAATGTATGTGTGCGTGAATTTTCAATTTGCACTCCTTGTTGTAAAATAAATGACTCTGATGTGTGTATGTGTTCTATTCCATGAAAGGTAATTTTTCTTTTTAAATTTTTTGCTCTTTACATTGCATTGAAATTCAAAAAAGAGAAGTTCATCATTTGAAATTACTACTCCTAACACTTATAGGACCAGTTTCCTATGATTCTCGATGTGGCTTTCGATGCTGATACTGTTGCATAGGGTGCAGCTCCATTGTAGACCAACCTTTTGCTCGCTGTTGTAGGAACAAATTCCATTCCCAATACAACTACTCATGGCAGTTTCTAGGACCTAATCATTAAAAGGATTTTTTTTTTTTGAAAAACTCAAATAAGCAGGGAACTCAGGTTTGTCTTGAGAAACATTATCAACCAACTTGCACCAGCAGAATGGAGAACGGAAAACATGTGAAACGGAGAATCGCAAATCACAATGACTAGAACCCCATGCTCCAAGATCACCACATGTTAGCCGCATATCATTTCCTACTGGTGTATCACAAGCTTAGGTTATCTCCTCACAAGATGATTCTCTTTAAGATGCACATGTGCCATATGTTTCAAAATCTATGACCAAATAACTGACATGAATATTTTGTTTTTTATGTACTAATCCTCTATGGCTAAGCCTTACAGAAGTAAAAAAAATATGGAGAAGGCTCAATAAACCTGTATTTTCCTTGCCAGTATCAGAGACCTTATCTGGAAATTTTTCTATCTTACTTTGAGGCAAATCTTCAGTCCTGATGAGCAAAGAAAACATGAGTGACATTACAAATATGTAATATCTAGCAAGGGAGGAAAAAAAGGGCCTTATTTCAATTGCTTGGATCAGGGATGCATGGCCATCCATTGCGAAGTCCTAGTGGAATCCTTCTATTTTACTTCCGTCCATTATAGTCAATATCTTTGGGAAAAGATTCCAAATACACCTATACTAATTAATGTTTGCACAAGGAATGAGAGAATCATACTTTTGATTTTAAAAACATTATCTTGGCAGGGTATCGTGTGCCATTTATATGCGACACCCAAGATTATGAATTCATCGAACAACTACCCAAGATTGTGATTTCATCGAACAACTAGAGCAGAATTACCTGATCCAAACAAGCTGACATATAGCTGTCTAGAAACCTAAAAGGAAGCAAAATGATCTCTCCTGTAGTCACATGCTAATAGGTTGAAAATAAGCATGCTATTAGGTTGAAGTTGTCCTAGACAAGAACAAAGTCTTTGCATCATACCCATTATCTTCCTCCTTTATAACAGTGTCACATCCTTCTTGGCATTTGAGTATCCTTGAAAATTCCCTTTCATCCTAGCATGAGAGTCAATGGTATTTCAAAAAGAAGCAAATGATTGTGAAAGAAATAACATACTGTAAAAACAATTCACTGAAGTAAGAAGAGAGTTTGAAAATGGAAAAATTATAAGGTACTTATAAGGGAACCACAAGGAAGATAATGACCAAGGGTTACTACAGGCATTGCAAGGCACAGTACTAAAACTTAAGCATAGGAAAAAAATTGAATATATAGAATGGACAAATTGTTAGGCAGAATTGCATTCTACGTACTATGTGAAACCAATATGGTTCAATTGCTACTCACATTGCAATCTGCATGCCATAAATTTATAGGACAAAGGTAGATTTCCTTCAAATTAATAATCACCTCCAATATGTTCTCCGTAACTTCAAATCAGAATCATCATGGAACTGGAAGTTCTTAGGAGAAAAATAAAAACAAAAAAATAACATCTACAAATCGAAATCATAGTACATTCCAAAAATTAGATCCTTTTCTAACCTCTTCATGCATATTTGTAACAACATCCTGAATCTTTTGTAAGATAATGCTTACAGTCCCCAGTTCAATGTGCAGTGCCTGATCATGGAGCATTTCAAAGAAGTTTAGAAAGCCAGGAAGCACAATGTGCAGAAATCAAATAATAAAAAAAGGAAATCTACAATTCAAGAACCTCTTTTTCCGAAATTAAATTCTTTATGACAACATCCTTTGCTGATAGGGTTTTCTGAAGGTTTGGACAGTTAAGATAAACACCCATAAAAGTATACCTTCAGCTGACAGTGCAAGTTATTCCTTGGAATCAATCAAACACATAATCAACAAAAGTTATATGGATATCTCTTGTATTTGATTTTGATGGTTGTTGCTAGTTCTTGCTGCCTCAAGGTGTGCGTCTAGCTCTGAAATGATTCTATCCTTTCTTCGTAACTCGTCCTTGTCATTCTTACGTTTATTTTGAAGGTCAGAGATCTTTTCTGCATGAATAGAGTAAATTCTAGTGCTAATAAATCATAAATGTATCACACAGTCATTTTGTTCGATTTTGTATAAGGCAAAACTATATGATAAAATTCATGAGCACTTTGGCAGCATCAAAATTATTAATGATGATGTATGGTCCAGACTGCCATGATATTGGTATTGCAGATTGTTTATTATAACAGAAAATTTCAATAAGGGACAGTGCTATTTCCACACCAATATTTGCTATTTTAAGACCATCCTCTCACTTAGTGGGACCCATCTTTTGAGAAAGAGGGGTACAGAAATAGAAAAGCTGGTATGGAATAGTAAGTCCTTCTGAATATAACAGACTGATAGTTACATATGCACATAACATAGTTAAGGTTATGCACCCAGACATGCACACGTATAAATATGTTTTACACTACAGAGTGAAGATTAATCAAGGCAGGTGAATGAGACTTTGGCATTACCAACAAAAACTTTTTCAAATGCAAGCACCTTATCCATTTTGCTCTTTAAGGCAGCAACTGAATGTAGAAGACAAGGTTAGAAAGGAATACAATACTGCAGCTTTCATTATATGAATGGCCTCGGTTGAAAATGTACAAATGAGTGTACACCTGGAATAATTTATGGTTTGGAAAGCTACTTACCTACTTCCTCTTTTTCATTCACTAGGCATTGCACATCATTGATGACTTGCTTGATAGAAAATGCCTCCTTTTCTATTGAATCAAATAATAATAAATGAGACGTTATCTTCTCAGATAGGACAGTGAGCTTTCTATCTCTGCATTCAACTGAGCGTTTCAGTTCATAAGTAGATTCCTGCACATAGATTATGACATGAGATGCCTCTCATATAAGCCTCAGATTAGTGTTGCAAGATATTTGTTCAACATAATGTATTAGTCTTTTTAGTAGTATTTACAGCACATTCTATTTCTCAGATTTTGCAGAACAGGACCTTCATTCCATATTAATACATAGGTAACAAGCTTCACAGAATTCTGAATTGATGTAAATAAGAGCAGAAGGTTAATAAATTACTAGTCGAATTAGAAATAACATTAAGTTCATAATCGTAAAGGTCATGTATGCAAAGGATGATCCGCATAGAACAAAGAGTGTGACGGTAATGATGCATTGTAGAGAAGCACCAGGTAAACAAAGTAAATCGTCTCATGAAAGGACATCCGCCCAATACTTTTACTGCCCAAATCCAAGTGCACTTAATACATTCAGCTCTGCCATTCATAGATTCACACATTTGACCTGTTATAAATCACAAGAAGCAGTACACCAAAATCTTCATATAGTCAATTATTATGCATTACTGAGCCAAAAAGGCCACCCGACAGATTAGTCATTAACATCGTCAAGTATGTTTTCAATCAGTATAACCAACTATCTTTGCTCGGAAGTTTGTTCCATGCCATTCTTTTATTAGCCGGCCCATCTTCATCTTCTCCTCCACAAGATGATAATCCATAAAAGTGTGTTCAATATACGTGATAGAGAGGATTAAAAAAACACAGACCTCATAAGCATTGATGAAAACTTCCCTCGATTGAAGCAAGCTCTGTATGGTTCCCTTCAATTCTTTCTGCTTGTTCTCGAGTAAAGTATTGTCATTTTGAAGGTAACTCACCTGTACTGGCATATAGTAAATCACGATGACTTTTATCTCTAAGGAGAATTTCTACAGGCACATAGACAGCAAGTTTTATCCAGAAACTTAACGAACCTGCCTTTCAAGTTTTTGCCGCTGTTCATTGGACAGAGCAAACTCTGTTTGTAGTTCCTGTAACTTTCTGCCCTGTTCCTCCTCGGTTTGCTTTTGCTTCTGTATTCAAACGCCAAAAAACATAGAACATGATCATAGAAAATAAAACAAAAAGAAAACATCAAAGTTTTTGGATTGGAATAGAAGAAAAACCTGAATTTGATGATGAAGTTGTTCGGTTGCTGAGAGTTCCCTTTCCTGAAAATTTAAAGGAAAAAATCTATAGGATACACGCACACGCACACGCACACGCACACATAGATATTTAGTGGATTTGTTAATCGAAATCGTACTCTGAGGTCTCGAACTTCGGTGATTAGGGATCGGAGCTGGAGCTTGAATTTAGACAATTCGAGCAACCCCATCTTTTTCCTTTTGAAACGTTTCAGATACTCCTCCTCCTCCTTCTCTTCTTGAAATTTGCTTCCGTTTCTACAGTTCAGATTTGAATTCAATTCGCAATCAAGGAATGGATTGTGAAGACAGTTCCCATTGCTGCCATTGAAAAAATATATTATATATAAGGAGCAAAAACCGTTTTTCCCGCCATCTTTGAAGCAAATGGCAAATTTACCACCGTTAACAAGCCGAGTGAATAGTAAGTCTTATTAGTACACTTTATTTTATTTTATTTATTTATTTTTGAAACAGAAAGAATAATTTTATTGAATATTATGAAATAATACAAACTTTTTATTTTTTTATTTTTATTTATAACTGAAATTGGTGATTCTTCTATCATAATCTGTTCCTCTTCATAGTGAAGTCTAAGCTTTGCAAGATAATGAGCCACCTCATTGCATTTCCTGTATGTGAATGATAATTTCCACAAAGGCTTCCCCTACAGAAAATTTAGAATATTCTCTATAATCCGCCCATACCAAGACCAACATTTCTCATCTTTTTTACATGCTTGTATAACACATTTTGCATTCCCTTTCAAATTAACACATTGAAAAGCTCAAGGTCCCGTTTGGATGTTGAGTTGAGTTGAACTCTTTATGAATAATAGTGAGTTGAGATGATAGAGTGAGTTTTGTGGGGTCTACATAAGATAAGTTTAGATGTGTTTGGATGTTAAGATGAGTTAAGATATATTTATGAGAAGTTGAAAAAGGTTATAGGTCCTACATGTAAAGAGGTGTTGTGTTGAAAAAGATTATAGATCCCACATATAAAGATGTTTTAAGTTGAGATGATTTTAGTGATTTGAGAGTTTGGTATTTGGATATTAGACCCAGCTTAAATTAGATTAATTAGTCCAAATTCCAAATAGAGCCTAAATCTGCACAAAGAAAGTTGTAATGTTCTCCACAGGGCCAAACATTTTGCTCATACAGGTTCAAAGTTAAAACTTTTTGAAGCACATAGAGAAGCAAGAATATTACCATCACTATCTCTAATAATAGAACCAATCCCCTTCTTCAAAGATATAGAATCAATTGATGCACCCAATTAGCTTTAACTAAATTACTATAAGGTTTTCTCCATGTAGATAACTTTTTGTCTTTCATTCTTGTATTATGATGTTGGGAGTTATTGGCTTGATGATATTCTACTAATTCTGCTTGTGCTGATTGAATCACTGCATTGGAACTCGCAAATTGATCATTGAAGACATAGTTATTCCTTCTCAACCAAATTCTTCTCATGGTGATTGCTACACCTTCTACCTCTTCCTTTTGTAAGTTTGTAAGTTATGAATTGGACTAGATTTATCTGCCCACTCATCATTAGCTACTGGACAACCCACAAAACATGTGTAACTATTTCATCTTCAAGTTGACAAATTCATAATGCATTTTCAACAACTTTTTTGCTGAAGAGTTTTTCATTGTAGGCAAGATGTTATTCCCTGTCTTCTAGATGAAATTCTTTACCTTACCAAGTACATTCATCTTCCACAACTTATTCCATCTATCATCTGCACAATGTCTTTTTGAAGTCTCACCTTATACTGCCCTCTTCCTCATCCAAGTTACATAATATGCACTTCTGACAGTAAATTGCCAACTCTTATTATAACCCCAAATGATCTTATCTTCACTGCCTGGCCTCTTACTTATGGGAATGTTATATATTATGTCAGCTTCCTCTTCATTAAATATTTATTTAATAGCATCCTCCTTCTAACATTTAGAGTTCTCATCAATCAGTTCACAAACAAAAAACTCATTGTCCAAAGTGTTAACTTGTGATTGGACGATGTAGGCTTAAGAAGCGACTTATCTCCCCAAATTTTAATACTCTTGCCATTGCAAACTCTCCACCTAGAACAGTATTTCACCAGATCAATTGTAGCTCTCAAACTTCTCCAAATCTGAGATGGTGCCCACCCCAGTTTAGCATCCATAATGTGACATTTTTTGAAATATTTTTCCTTAAATATTGAAGCCACTAAAGACTTCAGAGAATGTAAAATTCTCCAACATTGTTTAGCTAACATTGCTTAGTTCAAAACCTATATTTCTCTAAATCTCATACCTCCTCTTACTTTTGAATTTTCTATTTTTTCTAACTTTTCCACTAGATTTTCTTGTCTTGTTGCTGATGATCCCACTAGAATTTAGAAAGCATAACAACTATTTCATGACACAACTTTCAGCAATTGAAATACACTCATTGCATATGTAGGGATGGCCTGAAGCACTACTTTAAATATTACAGTTGAATTCTCAAGTCCAAGCACATAAATTGGTTCAAGCATGAGCTCTGATTTTCTAATAAGAAATCCAGGTCACTTTGCAGCCACTGTGGTATGACTAGCCATACTAAAGAAAAATGCTAAAAGATTCATGGTTACCCACCTGACTTCAAGATGGACAAACCTCGACTTAATTCTGTTTTCGGTTGTTATCCATTTGAGTCATCTTTTTAGGAGTCTCAAGTGACTGAGTTACCCCAATTTTCTTTTACACAAGAACAGTGCCTACAACTCTTGTCCATGCTTGAAAATCATAAATCCTCTGCTACCATTCATAGGTTAATCTTGTAGGTAGTTCCTCTCATCACAATGTCGAATCTGTTCTCAGTCAATTAGGTCTAATTCCTTCTCCTTTTGCTCTTTCTTTATCCAAGCATAATTCCCTTTCCAGTTCTTCCCTACTTTCTTAGATTATTGACACGAGTGCTACTGACCATATGGTTTATTCCATACACTTTTTCCAATCTTTCTCAGTTGCTACTTCAATGTTTGTTACCCTCCCAACTAGTCTTAAAGTCCCTGTAACATATATCAATTCTGTTAAGCGTTCTGATTCACTAATCTTGAACAATGTCCTTTGCATCCCATCTTTCTCATTTAATCTTCTATATGCTAGTAAGTTGGTTAATTCTAATGCTTGTTCCCTAATTTTCTTTGCTAAATTTTGCTTTATATAGAACCTGTGTCAATGGAAGACGATTTGGTTAGATAAGGAAAAAGATGGACTTTATTACTTACTGTCTTCATCAACTTCTTCATCTTCAAATATTACTTTATCTTCATTTCATGTAAACACTACTCACGCAAACACTATTCCTATTAGAGCTGAGCATCGACAATTTCAGAGTCAGAGTGTTCTACTTTCGACTCCGACTCAGATTTGCATAGCTTTCGATGTCGGAGTCGGAGTCAGAACAGAGTTGAATTTAGACTTTTTATTGGACTTTTTTTCTTAACCCATTTGAAATTTCAATTTGACAATTTTAGGCCCTCACTAATCGGATTTGGCTTCCAAATTTCATTTTAAAAAAAAAATAATTTTTCAAATTTTTGTTTTTTCAAAACATAACCAAAATTAAAAAAATAAATCAATGTACAAATTACTATCCTCTATGTGTTTTTTTTTTTAAAATAAAAAATAAAAAAGCTCTTATAGCAGTAGGCCACATCAGTTTCGTATGCGGATTTGCTTGCAAACCGTCTATACCTAGGCGAACAGTTTTGTTTTTAACATTCGCCGTTTGTGGCAGTATAATATTGCTGCATATAATTAAATAATCACCGTAAATAGTTAAATACCACATGAATCATTTAGCGGCAAATTAATATCGCCGTAAAAGAAATCAAGGTGTCGGATTTAACTTTTTCTTTCTAGATTATTTGTGGCAATAATTTTAATTTGGTTCCAAAAATTTATTTTTATTGAATTTTTACTCATAAAAAATAAAACAACGGAAATGTAAAAAATTGAATTTTTGCGACCAAATTAAAATTGTCGCAAAATCATTGGTCCCAAAAAAATCATTTTTCTTATAATGGTTTTTGTGGCGACCAAAAAATGCCAAAAAAGCTTAAAATTTTGTGATAATTAAAAAGTATACTATTGGAATTTCTGTGTGGCACCATTTGCGACTAAATTTAGTGTCAAGTTCAATTTCCCCGCAAACGATATTTTTTAGTGTCAATTTGAATGCCAACAAAAACATTTTGAACGTTAAAAGTCATATTTCTTGTAATAATTATATAAAAGTTCGGGAAACATGCACGTATACAATCTGAACTTGAATCATTAACTCATTTATATATATTAAACCCAAAACCTACCCCCCCGCGGGGCTTTCACGCGTATCTATATGTGTATATAATTCACTATAGTATATTTTATGAGTATAATTGTGTAAATGTTTTAATTATATTGATATTTTATACAAGTGTAACTAATTAAAGGTAAGAAGGAGCCAAATAGCCATTTAATTGTATTTGCAAATAAATTTGTGTCTAATTGTATATCATGAGTAAGAATACCATGTTATCTTGTTCGTTATTTTTAAATTCCATTTTTTTTTGGGTTAAAAAAGTAATAAATGAGTCAATTGAGCTGAGTACGTACTCAATCAAGCACTCGGCTTGATTTATAATTGAGTTTCAAGACAAGTTTGCATATATGAGAATGTCTTACTCGAATCGAGTCCGAACATTCCGAAAGCTTGATTCGAGGTCGAGTTGAGCTCGAGCTTAATTGTTTAATAATCGAGTCAAATTCAAGCCCCATACTCATATAGTACACAGTACACTAATGTGATACAAAACTTAATTGGTTAAGTCTGCGTACAGATTTTCCTTGGTACATATGAAAGAAAGAATAAGATTAACCGGCCACTAATACTAATGGACCTTCTTAGCTAACCCGCGGGTCTTAATTTCTTGTTTTCTCCGGCCGGCCAATATAAATTAATGAAGCTTGTATATGCAGATCTAATCAGTGGCGGAATCAGCAATATTTTTTAGGAGATTACTTTATCTATCGTGTGATATATTTATGTAAAATAAAAAATAAATTAAAAATTCAGAAGACTTAACTATATATAAAACTAGATTTCGATGATACATACACGTAAAAATAAAATTCTAAAAACATGTACAGCTAATTAATATATGTTTCAGATTAATTTATGATAATAATATTTCATTGAATAATATTCATCAATTATTATTTTTGTAATAAAATATTTAGAATTCATTTTTTTCCATAAAATCTATCAAGTGATCTTTTAGAAGACAATCTTACCTATTAGTATGTAATCTAGTTTATTAAGTTTCATATAAAATTTAGATATTTTTGTATCATATTAAATGTATAATAATATAATTGAGACCTTAAATAATTTTTTTATTGCTCAATGAAGTTTAGATCAGGATAAAACTTCTAAACTATTTTTCATATAGATCATAAACTTTAAATGATTTTTCTTATATTTTCACTTTGGATTCCATATTAAGAAGTCTAATATTATATAACAAAAAACTTTAAGATCCATATTGATAAATTTATTATTTATCCTAAACTTAGTTTAAATTAATTTTAGTGAGGCCACATCCTTGAAAATAGATAATATATAAAAATTATACAAAATTTTTGGATTATAGGAAAAATTTGAAGAGAGAGACATTTCTAGATATATTAAAATTTTAAAAAGCATATAGGGATTATAACTTTTTGGATAAAGCCCCTGTGCCGCCTGGGGTTGACCGCCCAGGTTGACCGCTGGGCTAAAAAAAAAAATTTTTTTTTTTACTTAATTATTAAGGAAGTGATTTTAAGTGTATTGGTGTATTTTTTTTCTTAGTGATTAAGAAAGTGATTAAAAAAATGTGAAATGAAAAATGAAAAAAAAAAAACATGCCCAGTGGTACGGGTGTGACAACCCCCAGGAGATTTGCCCAGGGTCACATCTCGACACGACCCATGGAGGGTCAGGACAGTCATGTGACTAGTCTGCTTGCATGCTTTAGCTCAAACCATGACACGCAGCGGGCGAGCATGGAGGCTAATGACCGCGCGCGGACCAAGCATGCAGGCTTGCGTGCGCCCTTGAGCGTGCACCTGCGCGTATGCATGTGTGCCCCCACACCACCTAGCGAGGCCAGTGGCGTGCCCCCACAGGCACGCCATCCAGCGCACGGCTCCAGCCCTTGTCTTGCAGAGCAGGTTAGTGGCATGCCTCGCGGCGTGCCATCCAGCGCATGGCTCCAGCCCATGCCTTGCGGAGCAGGTCAGTGGCATGCCCACCAGGCATGCCATCCAGCGCATGGCTCCTGCCCATGCCTTGCAAACTCAGCGCCTAGGCCACCAGCCTGGGCCATGCAGTGCACCACCATGGCTCACTTTCAGCAAGCCATGCCCATCATGCCGCGCACCACCATGGCTCACCACCAACAAGCCATGCCGCAGCACCCTGGCTCACCATCAGCCAGCCATGCCGCGCACCACCATGGCTCACCACCCAGCAAGCCATGACCGCACCACCTGACCATGGACCAACCTGACCACCGTGCACCACCTAGCCACCATGGGCCACGGCTAGCCTTGGTCTATGGCCATTATCTTGTTTATTTTATTTGCTTTATTTAATATATTTTCTAGGGACCTTTTGGGGGTTTCCAACTTGTTTTTCCTTATAAATAGGACTTCCCTTATTTGCTTGGGGATCATCATTTGGCATAGCTTTGGCAAAACTTCTAGAGGGAAGGCTCTCTTGTTAGAGAGATCACAAATCGGTGCTTTTGCACTTGGGATTTTTGGGTGCAATTCGTGAATCCCAAAGAGAGAATCACACTTTGCAATTCGTGAATAAGTGTGATTCAATCTATCTTGTTCTTGCAACTTGGTGCAATTCGTGAATCCAAGTTGTGTTTATCAATCTATAAGGTTTATTCATTACTTGTGCAATCCGTGAATCAAGTATTGATTATCCTTTTTATGTGTTTGTTCATTCAAGTTCATTAGTATCTTCTTATTGTTCTTGAATGTTCTTCGTTGTTCTTGAGCGTTCTTCACATTGTTCTTGAGTGTTCTTCATTTTGCACTTGAGTGTTCATATTGTTCTTGAGCGTTCTTCTTATTGTTCTTGAGTGTTCTTCATTTTGTTCTTAAGTGTTCTTCATTGTTCATGCATGTTCTTCATTGTGTTCATGCGTGTTCATCATTGTTCTTGAGGAGTTCAAAGTGAGTTTTGCTCAACCAATCCATCCAAGCCCCAAAATGACACATCACTTGCGTTTGTCAACTTTCCATATTAGTTGGCTTCGCCCATTATACCCTTGAACCACACCATCCCTCTTCATTCTCCCATCACTCCATACACTCATCTTAGCCTAAACACTTAACCCCACCATTTCCAAGTGGTTATATTGACCACCTTTGCACGTGAACCAAGCAAGAGAGGAACTAAGGTTCGGTCATCACAAGGCCACCATCGGCGTGGAGGACTTGATGTTTTGGATCTAGACCGAGGACCCCAACATTAATTGGTGCTTTCATTGAGAGGATTCTTGTTTGGTGTTTTTTGAGAAGTTCTCACTTCTCCACGAGGTAAACAACGCGTTAACTCTACCTTGTGAATTTGATTGGGAGATCCACTGAGGACCTCGACATTGTTTACTTTTATTGCTTGTGAATTGTGAACTTGAAGTTCGGGGGTTGAGGTAGAGGACGGAGTTTTGTTCTTGAAGGGATCGACCACCCTAGAAGGTGGAGGATCCAAGGTTGGACATTTGCTTGTGCAAGAGGGGTTGCCCACCCATAAAGGTGGACAACTCAAGGTTGGACTTGTGAGCCCATTGAAGTTGCAAGTTGCTGTCCAAGGCTACACCAACCAGAAATTTCAGTTTGCAAGAGTTACAAGAAGCTAGTTTGCAAGCTCCATGAGTACAAGCAATCAAGAGGCCGAGTTGATCACGGGTTCCAACCGGGAAGGAATTGAAGTGCTTGAGGGGATCAACACTAGAGTCATGGACATCCTAAGTGAGGTCAACACCACTATGGCCGAACTTAGAATGGCTATGAATGCTACCACCCGTGATAGTGAAGAGCATAGAAGATCTATGGAGACTATGCGAAGAGAAACACATGAGAGTATTGAAAAAATTGAGAGAAGGCTTGTAGAAGGCCAAGCCTCACGGCAAGAGAATAATGCACAAAGGCGTGATGCGTTTGTGGATGGTGTTGAGACAAGCGTGACCGAGTCTTTGCATGATGCGATGCATGAGCCACCAAGAGTTGAATTGAGAAGAGGTGGGCGTGTAGAGCATGATGATGTTGCCATGGAAAGATGGATTCATGGTGGAAGCCACCATAAAAGCCCTAGCACTAGAGGAAGACATCATGATGTGAGGTATGAGATGTCTAGACATGATGATGGCCATGAGGCCGAATATGGGTATGAAGAGGAGAGGCCTTGGGGCCATGAAAACCGAGATGTTAGAAGACCTTTGGGCCATGAGAATTGAGAGGAGAGAAGGCTTTATTACTATGACCAAAATGGAGGTAACCATGAAAGAATGTTCGAAGATAGAAGCCATGATGAGAGGAGGGGAAACCGGACTTATGACCGGGGACCCAAGAGACCAAAGGTGGACTTCCCTAAGTTCAATGGGGGGGATCCATATGAGTGGTTAGATAAGGTGGATCACTACTTCCGTGTCTATGATGTTCTAAGGAGAGAAAGAGTGTCAACGACTTGTTTCTACTTGGAAGGAAAAGCTAGCAAGTGGTGGAGGTGGATAAGAGATCAATATGACAAGGATGGAAGGAGGTTGGGATGGACCGCCTTTGAAAAAGAATTCTTGATGCAATTTGGGCCTTCACCAATTGTCAACCATCATGGGCAATTGGCAAAGTTGAAGCAAGAGGGAAAAGTACACCATTACATTGAAGAGTTTCGACAACTCCAAACCTTGGTTAGGGGTTGGTCCGAAGAGGCGTTAATTGGTACTTTTGTAGATGGGTTGAAACCTTGGCTTGCCAAAGAGATAAAGTTAAAGCAACCAAGAAGTTTGCAAGAAGTTATGAGAATGGCGGAGATTCTTGAAGAGAGCACTCACATTGAGAAGCGTCATTCTAAGGATATGGGGAGCAAAGTTTCAAAACCTTTGCAAACCAAAGTTCCTTGGAGAGGCAAGGAGGGAGAGGTGAGTGCATCAAAACCAAAGCCATATGAAGTGAAGACGTTGTCTAGAGACGAGGTCCAAGAGAGGATAAAGAAGGGTCTTTGTTTCAAATGTGGCGACAAATGGAGCAAAGAGCACAAGTGTAGGGCCGGGCAAGCATATGTGTTGCTTGAAGATGAAGATAATGATGAGACATCTAGTGAAGAGTTGGAGAAAGAGGGGACCGAATCTAGTGAATCACTAGAGGAGGCCGAATTGTCCTTGAATACCATTTCGGGTGTACCTAGACCCACATCAATGAGAGTGATGGCATGGGTAGGGAAATATGAGGTGACTCTTTTGGTGGATAGCGGATCCACCCACAACTTTGTCAACTCCAATATTGTCACCAAGATCGGGTTGAGGACGTGTGCCTTAGATCCCTTTGAGGTGAAAGTTGCAAATGGAGACAAAATGAGATGTGAAGAGATTGTCAAAGAAGTGAAGATGAACATACAAGGTGTGAGGATTGTAGCCGATCTTCATGTCTTGGCACTTGGAGGTCTTGATATTGTCTTGGGAAACGCTTGGCTTAGAAGCGTTGGGAAAGTGTTGAATGATTATGAGAAAATGACCATGGAATTCAAGATTGGGTCAAAGAAAAAAGTGTGGACCGCATTGTCACCCAAGGAGATCAAGTCTTGTGAAGCTCTTATGTTTGAGAAGTTGTGCAAAGGTGGAGCCTATTGTGTGGCCGTTGTAGTGGCCAAGGAAAACTACTTGTGTAGTGTGGAAAAGAGTGAAAAAGAAGACAACAAAGATGAATTAGAGAGGCTGCCCATGGAAGTAAGAGAGGTGTTGGAAGATCATCGGGGAGTTCTAGAGGTGCCTTCTAATTTGCCACCATCTAGAATTTTTGATCACCGGATTGTGCTTGTTGATGAAAAGAAGCCGGTGAATGTTCCACCTTATCGCTATGCCCATTTTCAAAAAGGGGAGATAGAAAGGCAAGTTGATGAGATGTTGAAAAATGGCTTGATAAGGCCCTACTAGTGAGGAAGAAAGATGGGACATGGAGGTTTTGCACCGACTATAGAGCCTTAAATGAGGCAACAGTGAAGGATAGGTTCCCTATCCCAACCGTGGATGAGATGCTTGATGAACTTTATGGTGCAAGAATATTTTTCAAGTTGGATTTGAGGGCGGGCTACCACCAAATAAGAATGAAGAGTGAAGACATACACAAGACGGCCTTCAGGACACATTCCGGGTACTTTGAGTACCTTGTTATGCCCTTTGGATTGTGTAATGCTCCTTCCACTTTCCAAGCCACCATGAACACAATTTTCAAGCTATTGTTGAAGAAGTTTGTGTTGGTTTTTTTTGATGACATCTTGGTTTACTCCAAGACTATTGAAGAGCACAAGAGCCACTTGAGAGTTGTGTTAAGGATCTTGGAAGAACACCACTTCTTTATAAAGGTTTCCAAATGTGCCTTTATGGAGAGGGAATTAGAGTATCTTGGCCATTTCATCTCGAGGGAGGGGGTGAAAGTGGACCAAAGGAAGATTGAGGCCATGGTTGATTGGCCACTACCTCATGATGTTTCGGCCTTGAGGGGTTTCTTGGGGTTGACCGGCTATTATAGGCGGTTTGTGAAGAACTATGGGCTTATTGCTAAGCCACTTACATCCTTGTTGAAGAAGGATAATTTTGCATGGACCCAAGAGGCAAGGGAGGCCTTTGATGAGTTGAAGAGGGCTATGACAACCACTCCCGTGCTAGCATTACCTAACTTTGAGAAGCCTTTTGAGGTTTACATTGATGCGAGTGGTGAAGGGATAGGGGCTGTTTTGGTTCAAGAAAAAAGACCAATAGCCTTTATTTCTAAGGCACTTGGACCTATGAAGAAAGCATGGAGTACCTATGCCAGGGAGATGCTAGCGGTTGTGCATGCCGTGAAGGTATGGAGGCCTTATCTTTTGGGAAGAAAGTTTACTATTGTCACAGATCAACAAGCATTGAGGCATATGCTTAAGCAAAAGATAGTGACACCCGAGCAACAAAAGTTCTTGGTAAAGTTGCTTGGTTTTGAATATGATATCATCTACCAACCGGGAAAAGAGAACAAAGTGGCGGACGCCTTAAGTAGGCGTGAGGGGAGTTTGTTACTAGAGGAAGATCATGGAGATGATGAGATGGTGTCGAGGTTTCCAAACTTGATCCTTGAGGGCAAGGATGTGCTTGAAGGGAGGGGGAATCTGACGACCCCCAGGAGATTTGCCCGGTGCCAGACCTCGGCACAACCCATGGAGGGTCAGGATAGTCGCATGGCTAGTCTACTTGCATGCCTTGGCTCAAACCATGACACGCAGCGGGCGAGCATGGAGGCTAATGACCACGCGCGGACCAAGCATCCAGGCTTGCGAGAGCCCTTGAGCGTGCATCTGCGCACATGCATGCATGCCCCCACACCACCTAGCGAGGCCAGTGGCGTGCCCCCACAGGTACGCCATCCAGTGCACGGCTCCAGCCCGTGCCTTGCAGAGCAGGTTAGTGGCATGCCTCGCGGCGTGCCATCCAGCGCATGGCTCCAGCCCATGCCTTGCGGAGCAGGTCAGTGGCATGCCCACCAGGCATGCTAGCCAACGCATGGCTCCAGCCCATGCCTTGCGGAGCAGGTCAGTGGCATGCCCACTAGGCATGCCATCCAGCGCATGGCTCCTGCCCATGCCTTGCAGACTCAGCGCCTAGGCCATCAGCCTGGGCCATGCAGTGCACCATCATGGCTTACCTTCAGCAAGCCATGCCTACCATGCTGCGCACCACCATGGCTTACCTTCAGCAAGCCATGCCCACCATGCTGCGCACCACCATGGCTGACCCTCAGCAAGCCATGCCCATCATGCCGCGCACCACCATGGCTCACCATCAGCCAGCCATGCCGCGCACCACCATGGCTCACCACCCAGCAAGCCATGACCGCACCACCTGACCATGGACCAACCTGACCACTTTGCACCACCTAGCCCACCATGGGCCACGACTAGCCTTGGTCTATGGCCATTATCTTGTTATTACTTTATTTATTTTATTTGCTTTATTTAATATATCTTCTAGGGACCTTTTGGGGGTTTCCAAGTTGTTTTTCCTTATAAATAGGACCTCCCTCCTTAGGGAGAGGACATCTTCATTTGGCATAGCTTTTGGCAAAACCCTTAGAGAGAATCACACTTTGCAATTCGTGAATAAGTGTGATTCAATCTATCTTGTTCTTGCAACTTGGTGCAATTCGTGAATCCAAGTTATGTTTATCAATCTATAAGGTTTATTCATTACTTGTGCAATCCGTGAATCAAGTATTGATTATCCTTTTTATGTGTTTGTTCATTCAAGTTCTTGAGTATTCTTCATATTGTTCTTGAGTGTTCTTTGTGTTCTTTAGTGTTCTTCATTTTGCACTTGAGTGTTCTTAGTTGTTCTTGAGTGTTCTTCAGTTATTCTTGAGCGTTCTTCATTTGTTCTTTAGTGTTCTTCATTGTGTTCATCATTGTTCTTAAGGAGTTTATCGTGAGTTTGGCTCATTCAATCCGTCCATCCCTCATAATCGCACACCACTTGCGTTTGTCAACTTTCCATAATAGTTGGCTTCATCTTCAATCCTAGCCATCCATCTTTCATCTTCCAAACCCAAAATACATCTTAGCCTAAACACATAACCCCACCATCCCCAAGTGGTCATATTGACCACCTTTGCACGTGAATGAAGCAAGAGAGGAACTAAGGTTCGGTCATCACAAGGCCACCATCGGCGTGGAGGGACTTGATTGTTTTGGGTCCAGACTGAGGACAATAACAGTGTGGCCATGGTTTGTTCAATTTCAATATCCTTGCTCATAGAAGAGACAGAAGAGTTATCTATCTATGAGCTGTGTACACTACTCTCAGTGCTCGATGTAACTCTAAGCAACCTATTTGAACTGTCTCTGACCCATGACCTGTAACATGAGTCTAAATAGCATATATAAGGTTCAAGCAACTGAGTGGTAGATGACAAATGAATTGCGTAATCAGAGATAAGATAGTGAAAATAATAAAATGAAAATAAAAAATAACGAGTTTAAATTTCATTAGACAACCATCCCTGGCAATGGCGCCAAAAACTTGACTCACTCAAAAATGAGTAGCACAAATGCTATCCCAAGTGCAGGAGGATGTCGTGTAAGAATTAGGAAGAAAATTCCTACATCGTCTCCTCAGAGAAAATTGTTTAAATCTAAACACGTATAAAATGGTGAAAAGTTTTACAAATAAAAGTGGTGGTATGTACAATGAATGGAAGAGTGCAACGGAAATAAAAAGGGCACTAGTCATAGACTAGATTCATACTTTTGGATTTTTTTTAGCATCAAAATGGAACGTAAAAGACTAACAAATTGAAATTAACAATTAAAGATTCAACTACACTAAAAATTAAATAATAAACTGAAACTAATCTAAAATGTAATTGTAATGCATATTTAATGGAATCTCAAAGAAATAAGAAAAATAACTAATATAAAATAAAATAAATAGAAAATAAAATGCCCAACTTTTAATCCAAAAATATCAAGAATACACCATAAACTTCAAATTGAAATTAAATAAGAAGTAGGGAATGAAAAGATCAAGCCAAATGAACGGAGATGGAGATTAAACGCAGTGGAGAAGGCTAGATTGCAGCTTCAATTGGACTCCTTAAAGAGTTATTCAATGGCACTGAAAAATTCCCCAGAAAATATATGTGCTAGGGCTTAATGAATGCTTGAGAGACTCCCATCTGCGGTGTGAACATCAATTGGCTAAAAAGAAAAAACCCTTAGGTTATGCAGCTTCTAATGCTCTCAAAAGAAAAAGTATACATGCCGTTCCAAAGTCTCAATATTGCCCTCTAGTCCAAAATAGAGTTGTGCGGCTTGAGTCAAAATTGGCTCCCCAAAAATGTGTTGCGGCGTTAGGTTAAATAAAATGATCATTAAAAGTGTGCCCCGTGCATCAAAGTCCCCCTCCAGATCAAAGTTTCCTAATCAATTAATGTAGCCCTTGGTCAAATTAGAAGTGTGCGGCTAAAAATGCCCAAGGAAAATAATGTGTGGCTGAAATTAATTTTCCATCACCAAAGTGTTGTGATGCGTTAAAGACCCCATGGTCAAAGTCTCATGTCAAAAATTATATATGTCCAACTAGAAAAACATGTGCCATGCCCTTTGAGTCCATTTTGTTTTTTTAGCCTATATAAAAAAAATAAAAATAGAAATTAGAAATAAAATAAAATAAAATAAAAATAAACAATAGAATATCAAAAATATGTTATGCATGTAAAGGAATATTGTCCAATTAAATCACAAGTTATAATATTAAGAAAAAACCATGCTATTAACCAATTTAAATCACAACTTAGATTTATGCATCTTAACAATTTTTTCATCTAAAATCAATAATAATGTAATAAAATAAATAAAGTATATTGGTTCTAAATGTATAAAATATGCAATATCTCAGCTCAATCATACCCCTAACTAGCATTTTGCTAATCATTGAGCAAAATAGTGAAAATTTGTTATGATGACATTGCATAAAGATCGAAATTCAAACAAAAGCAATCAAACACAATTCCGAATTCTCACAAAAGGTGATCCATGACTACTTAACCCCAAGAGCTATACCCACCAAGACTGTCTCAACAATCCTTCACATAGAATTGAGAAAAATATCTCAGATGTGTGTGTAGCTACACGGTTGTATGTTTCTCATTACTAGCCTGGATTTGTTATAGGATTTTTCAACATTAAGATTAATCATTGTCGATTCTAACTACCTCAAAGCCCAATAGACTAGCAGTTTTTAAGCCAACTTTGTTTAAAGGTTGAATACTCAACCCCCAAAGTTAGGGTAACCATTTCTAGCCTTTTACTTAGGAAAGTTCACTATGCTACCTTTATTTTCTTCTTCTCCTTTTTTTTCTCGTTTCTTTTCAAATCCCTTTTTTTTTCTTTCATTCTTTTTTTCTTTATTTTTTTTTAAGCATGGCTCGGTAGTCCTACAGTTTACTTCTCCTATGTTAAATCAGTGGACAGTAAATGATGAACACTACAGGTGTAAGCATCTGCAAAATATCTACCAAACTTTTCCCTTCGTTCTATATAAATCTTACCAAGTCTCATCTCAATAAGTATAGCAACCCGGTGTTTCAAACTATATATAAACTAATATGATGCATCAGAAATTTCTGATATGCTATATGCTCAAGGTTGAAAATAAATCTTCACAAAATAATTCTGCTCAACCACTCCACCAAGGTGCTGAAATTTCACAAAATACTATAAATAAAGTGTGTGTCAATCATATATGTATCAATGCACATCATATTAGTGCAAACAATTTTTTTTTAAAACCTGTGCACACATGTTACACCCCAACTAGTGAGAGACATGGTCCTCAATGAATCGAACGAAAGAAAATAAAGTGCAAAAGGATAATTAAGCAACACGAACAACCAATCATGTGATATAAAATGAAAGCAAAACAACAAATATAAATAACAGATAAAATGCAATGAAATAAAGCCATAAAGGGTAGAAATAAATAAATCAAAACCAAAAAACTTCCCTGGGATGAACCTTCTTTACATATGGCCCACTCCATCAAGATTTTAGTTTCCCAGAAAAAAGATGTAATCTAGAATTATAGAGGAGCACTTTCTGATCAAGGACAAGATATTTGTCATGGATCTTTTTGTCATGCAGGCCTTCATTCGCTCCTTTGCCAAGTGAGAATTGTCGTAGGCCTCCCTTCTTGCTTTATCAAGCTCCGAAATTTGCAACTTTCTTAAACCTTTGACAGCATCAAGTGAAAAGTTAATTTGCTTAATAGCCCATAAACAATGCTGAATCTCAACAAGTAAATGACAAGCCCGACCATAAATCGATCTATAAGGTGACATCCCTAAGTTAGTTTTGAATGTAGTCCTATAAGCCCAGAGAGCATCAACCAGTTTTTCAGACCAGACCTTCCAAGTGGAACAGACTGTTTTTTCAAGAATAAGTATGATCTCTCTATTGGCCAACTCAGCTTGACCATTAGTTTGGGGGTGATATGGAGTAGAGACTTTGTGGCTCACTCCATTTTTCTGCATAAGTCTTTGAAAGTTTTGTTACAAAAATGTGAACCCCCATTACTAATAATCGTCTTCGGCATACCGAAACGTCCAAACAATTCTTTCAAGAAATGGATGACAACCTTATGATCATTTCTTTTACATGGTATGACCTCTATCCATTTTGAAACATAATCCACAACAACTAAAATATAAGAATTCTCAAATGAATTTGGCAATGGTCTCATAAAGTCAATCCCTCAATAATCAAATATCTCAAGTGTAAGAATAAGGGAAAGGGGCATCATGTTACATGCTATAATTTTTCCAAGTTTCTGACAAGGCTCACATGCCTTGGAAAAAGACTCCATATCTCTAAAAATAGTGGGCTAGTAGAGTCCACTTTGCAAAATTTTAGCAATAGTTTTCTTNAAACAATGCTGAATCTCAACAGGTAAATGACAAGCCCGACCATAAACCGATCTATAAGGTGACATCCCTAAGTTAGTTTTGAATGTAGTCTTATAAGCCCAGAGAGCATCAACTAGTTTTTCAGACCAGATCTTCCGAGTGGGGTAGACTATTTTTTCAAGAATAAGTATGGTCTCTCTATTGGCCAACTCAGCTTGACCATTAGTTTGGGGGTGATATGGAGTAGAGACTTCGTGGCTCACTCCATATTTCTGCATAAGTCTTTGAAATGTTTTGTTACAAAAATGTGAACCCCCATCGCTAATAATCATCTTCGGCATACCGAAACGTCCAAACAATTCTTTCAGGAAACGGATTACAACCTTATGATCATTTCTTTTACATGGTATGACCTCTATCCATTTTTAAACATAATCCATAACAACTAAAATATAAGAATTCTCAAATGAATTTGGGAATGGTCCCATAAAGTCAATCCCTCAATAATCAAACATCTCAAGTGTAAGAATAAGGGAAAGGGGCATCATGTTACATGCTGTAATTTTTCCAAGTTTCTGACAAGGCTCACATGCCTTGGAAAAAGACTCCATATCTCTAAAAATAGTGGGCTAGTAGAGTCCACTTTGCAAAATTTTAGCAATAGTTTTCTTAGCTGCAAAATGGCCACCACAAGCCCTAGTATGACAAAAGTGAAAAATTGAGGTAAGCTCATCATCAAGAATACATCGACGCACCAACTGATCAACACAATACTTAAAAAGACAAGGAGTGTCGAAGTAATAAAATCGTACCTCTGCAAGGAACTTACGCTTATCCTAAGCTGTCCAATGCTCCAACATCCGGTCAGTGACAAGGAAATTCACAATGTCTGCAAACCCTGAAGCACACGTCACAGCAAAAAGATGCTCATCTGGAAAATCTTCATTCAAGGGAGGAATAGATGTAGACACATCAGGTAGTTGCAGTCGTGACAGGTGATCGGGTACCATATTCTCGACTCCCTTCTTATCCTAAATAGTAATGTCAAATTCTTGGAGCAAAAGAATCAAACAAATCAACTTGGGTTTAGCATCTTTCTTTGTCAACAAATACTTAAGAGTAGAATGGTCAGTAAAAATAATAACATGAGACCCAATAATGTAAGAAGAAAATTTATCTAAAGCAAACACAACAACTAATAAATCCTTCTCGGTGGTGGTATAATGTTTCTGTGCATCATACAAAGTTTGACTTGCATAATAAATGACTGAAGGCTTATTGTCCACTCTTTGGCCAAGAATGGCACCAAGAGCGAAATCACTAGCATCGGTCATAATCTCAAACGACAAGTGTTTCTTCAAGGTCTCAAGTCCCATTGAGGAGTTTGCATAATAGGTGCAACTGTTAAGTGTTTCTTCAAGGTCTCAAAAGCATGCTGTCACTAATCAGTCCAAACATAAATTGTATCATTTTGTAATAAAGTACATAATGGTTTTCCAATACTACTAAAGCCTTGAATGAAACGCCGATAGAAGCCAACATGACCAAGAAAAGAACGAATATCATTCACTATCTTAGGAATAGGCAGTTGAGATATTAATTCTATCTTGGCCCTATCAATGTCTATGCCACGTTCAGAAACTAAATGCCCAAGTACCAAACCACTAGTGAGTAGTGACCATAAACTGAAATTTCTCCCAATTCAACAATAAATTCTTTTCCTCACATCTTTTCCACACAATAGCAAGATTTTTTATATAGACATCAAAAGATTTGCCAAAAATAGAAAAATTATCCATAAAAACCTCACACATGTCATAAGCATATTAGAAAAAATGCTCATCATACAATGCTGAAAAGTTGCAGGTGCATTACATAAATCAAATGACATTCTTCTAAAAGCAAAAGTACCAAAGAGGCAAGTGAATGTGGTCTTCTCTTGATCCTCTAGTGCTATTGCAATTTGATAATAACCAAATAAGCCATCCAAGAAACAATAAAAAGCATTACCCGCTACTTTTTCTAAAATCTGATCTAGGAAAGGTAATGAGAAGTGATCTTTTCGACTGACCGAATTCAACTTTCGGTAGTCAATACACATTCTCCAGCCCGTTACCTTCCTAGTCGGCATCAACTCACCATTAGTATTTTCAATAACAGTTAAACCAAAATTTTTTTGTATGACCTATGTCGGACTTACTCACTTGTTGTCCGAGATATGATGGATGATGCCCACAGCTAACAATTTCAGCACTTCATTCTTCACAACCTCCTTTATAGTAGGATTCAACCTTAGTTGTGCATCACGAACTGGTCTCGCATCTCCTTCTAGAAAAATGTTGTTGGTACAAATTGAAAGATCAATACCTTTGATGTCTGCAATAGTCTAGCCTATCGCTCCTTAATGATGTCTTAGCACTATTAATAATTTTGCTTCCTGCTTTGAAGTGAGCTAAGAAGAAATGACCACAAAAAATGTATCCTCAATTGGGCCCATAAGAATAGACTTCAAGTTCTCTGGTAATGGCTTCAACTCTAGTATTGGGATTTCTTCTTCTGATGACTTCATGGCTCCTGGTAAATCAAGTGCTTCAAAGATTGGCCTACACCAATTACTCGTGTATCTCACATCTGATAACTAAAGAGACCCAGTTGTCTCTATCAACTGCCCATCTAATTCTGTCAACTCTAATGATGTAAGAATTTTCTCAACAAGAGCCTCAGACTGCTCAGGAAAACCATCCTCAGATGCACTCTCAGAATCAAATACTAATAACAACTCTGAAATGTCAAAATCATATACCATATCAATAGCTTTCATATCTGAATCGTCGCATCCACTAGGCATCTTGCAAGCGTTGAACACATTATTCTCCAATGTCATATTCCCAAAAGTGAGCTTCAGTACTCCGCTTCGACAATTGATAAGTGCATTAGAAGTAGTAAGGAATGAGCGTCCAAGGATGACAGGCGCATGGTGAATAGTGGAGACTGGCTGCTGCATGTCAAGAACTACAAGAACCAGCACATCTACAACTATATCCCTCAGCACTTTAACTAATCTATCAGCCAACTGTAGCATGATGAAGGTCTTTTTCAGCTCACCCAATCCCAACTGCTCATACACTGAGAATAGTAGTAAGTTCACACTACTCTCCAGATCAGGTAGAGCTCTCCCAATATATGACTCACCAATCATAATGGAAATGTGGGGGGAGCTGGGATCTCCAAACTTTTGAGGAGTCTTGCTCAATATCAGTGCACTAACTTGCTCTGTTAGGAAACCTTTATTCTTCACATTTAGCTTCCTCTTCACTATGCAAGTCCTTCAAAAATTCAACGATCGTTTCTTCCGTACTTTTGTGAGATGGCAGAAGGCATGAGAATTCAATAATTTGGTTTAGGGAGAGATGTTTGTTGAAAAATATGCACATAAATTTATGGAGCTCGGGCGATTTGCTACCCACCTCATTGCTATTAAAGAGATGTGGACCGAGCCTATTTCAGGAGGGTCTACGACGAGAAATTCACAGATAGGTAGCTTGCCATCAGATTACGAACTTTCAGAAGTTGGTCGAGGTGGCTTCTAATGCTGAGCGAGAGCGAGGTGGTGTGGTAGTCTCCCCTCCAAGTCAGAAGAGGCTGAATGTTGATGGTGAAGGAAGCAGTTCTGAGTCGCCACAGAAGTTTGTGCAGAGGGCAGGAGCCCGATCGTAGGTAGCCTCTGGTGTCAGTTGTGGCAGTTGTAATAGAGCCCACGAAGGTGAGTTGTGGTACGAAACAGTGCTTTGAGCATGGTCAGACGGGGCACTTTGCTCACTAGTACCCTAATCGGTCCCAGGGAAATCGAAGTGGTCATTGTCGTGGTAGAACTAATAAAAGACAATCAATTCAGGCCGAGTGTACGTAGTGACTCCTGGTAATGTTGGCGGCGAGGTTCCAGAGACTCATGACACTGGAGTCATGGCAGGTATGAGTCTAACCTAATATTTCATGATGAACGCCTTGTGTGATTTATTCTCATGTTTTGGAAAAGTTATGCAAGTTGTACCCATATCTGTTGGGTATTATCAGTCGTGTGATTTCCTTAAGCTTGTTCTAGGTTGTATAATATAACTGCCTTAGCGTTAATGTTTGACCTTGCAAATTTCAAGGATGAAATTTATTTTAAGGGGACGAGGGTGTGATATCCCCTTTGTACATGTATTTTTTATTGAATGTTTTTTTAAATTTTTATAACTAATGGTTTCCATGTTTTAAATTAAAGGTGATTTTCGCAGTATTATTTTATGATTTTAAGTTGTGAAATTATTTTAACCTACTTTCTTAATAGTAAATATTGTGTTGTATTTAAATTAGCTTTTTTTGGGCTTTAAAATTATTGTGCTTTTGGATTTTATTATTTTATTTTATTTAGTCATTGCGTTTAAATTATTTTATTTGACTTGATATTTTGAAAATAATTTTCGTTGGATTAGTTTTATAACCCAAGTGGTGAGGATTGAACCTCATTTCCTTCTCTACCTTTTTCTTTTTCTATTTTTCTCTTTCCCTTTTCTTTTTCCTTCTCCTTTTTCTTTTTTCTTTTTCTTTTCTTTCCCTCTACTTCTCCCGCGAGCAAGCACCTCCCTTTTCATTTCTCTCCATGCACATCCTGCCCTCAACCCGCCGTTGTGCTCCACCACCCTCCGACGACCACCCCCACCCCAACTTCCCTTGCCCATGAGCTCTCTCTCTCTCTCTCTCTCTCTCTCTCTCTCTCTCTCTCTCTCCGCTGGCCGTGGAAACCCATTCGGGTTGTGGGTTTTTGCTCCACCTTGAGCTGCCCATTGCCGTCGCCACTACTCCCCCCATTCTCTTTCCCACCAGCCAGTGGCCTTACATCTCTGTTTTCAGCCCCTCCTGTGCAGCCAAGCTCCTCCACGCACGGCTTCAAGCCGCTTGGTCTTAGTGCCCCTACGCCACTGTTAGTCACCACCTCTTCACCACTAACCTTCCAGCTATCTAACCCACCCATCCTCAGCTTTGATCCGCCGCCAGTGAAGCCCAGCCACCTCACTTTCCGATTTGGCCTTTTTGGCTTTTGACCATCCTTTGCGCCGCCGTCCATGGCCAAGCACCACTACCTTTAGCTTCACCAACACCCCTAAGCTCTTCCCTAGCAATTCCAAGTCTTTGTTTATCTCTGTTCAAATTTGGGTATTTTGAGACCCACAGCCAAATTGCATTTTACAGCTCATTGATCCTCTAAAAATTATATTGTAGCGCTATAAGTATTTTTCAAATAACCTTTAAGATTTAAATATATTTTGCATTAACAATGCTTGTAAATTTGGTTGGTTGTGCCTGACTGAGTTTGAGGAGTCAGGGGTTGGTTGGAATTGAGATCGGAGTTGTTTGTGCAATTGGTTGATATTGGGATTTGTTGGTTGTTGGATATTTGTTTCGTGTCATACATGGCATAGTGCACACATGTTCATGTTTGTAAAGTGAAAACTGAGTTTTCGTGTAATTGCATGCATGTTCATGTGTATATTTGAAAATTGGGTTTTCAAGTGAGAAATGATTTTTAGGCATGTTTAAATGGATTGAACAGTTTGAGTCAGAGGTACTATAGGAATGGTGGTAAGCAGGGACGGTGGTAAATTCCCTCCTGTGATTCCCACGTACGATGCATGCAGTAAGGATGGTGGTAAGTAGGGATGGTGATAGAGTCCCGCTTGAGATTACCGCCTACAGATTGAGTTGTAAGGATGGTGGTAAGTAGGGATGGTGGTAGAGTCTCACCTATGATTCCCGCCTACAGTGCTCTGATAGTTGGGAAATGATGATTTTTGGATCACATGCATATGGCATCATGTTCATACATATTGTTGTTGTTTGAATGTATTTTTATCTTGTGGGCTGTTTGAATTATTACTTACCTGCGGTACCTTTTCTTGGTAGTGTAGATTTTGATGTAGATTATGAGGAGGCTAAGCTCGAAGATGCAGCTCTGCCAGAGGAATGATTTGGTGCCTTTTGTTTTATTGGAAATTGTCTTCTCTCTTTTGGATTTAGTGTTCTGGTTTATTTATGTTTTTCTAGATAATTGTAATATTTTTTATACACTTCTTTTTAAATGAACTTGTATTTAAACAAATTCTAGTACTTAGTCGATTGTCATTAATTATTATGTTGCATTTTTGTTGTACACTTTTGCATATACACACAGTTGGCACTTATCGATGGAATGTGTGACCCGTGTTGTTATCATCCTAACGTCTCAATTTCCACGTATCTATACGGGGGAGTTGGGGGCATCACACAGTAGGGTTTAGAGGTCTTGGTGAAGTTACTGGTGGTGGTGGTTGGCGGCCAAAAGAGGCAAATTGGAGATGGAGCTCAAAGGACTTCAATGGTGGCTGATCGGGGTTGGGGATGGGTGGTTTGGGAGGTTGAAGAGTCGTTTATGAAGTGATGAAGCGGTGGTGGCCAGTGGTGGCGCAACAGCGACACTGGGACAAAAGTTGGCCGCGGCTTCAACCTGTGCGTGGAGGCTAACAACAGCACGGTTGGGGTAAAAGTTTGAGAAGGGTGGTTGCTAGCAGGTGGGGAAGAGGGTGGGTTGGGCGATGATGACCACAGGTGGTGCACCACAGTGCAGGGTGGAGGATGAAGAAACAGGTGGAAGAGAAGAAGTAGGGGTCCGTCAAGCGGGATGAGAGAAGCAGAGGAAGAAAAGGAGAAAAAGGAGAGAAAGAAAGAGAAAAGGAGAAAAGAAAAAGATGGGAAAAAGAAAAAGGGAAAAAGAAAAATGAAGGAAAGAAATGAGGTCCAATCCTCATAACTTGGGTCATGAAATTGATCTAATGAAAAGAATTTCAAAACAGTAAATTGAATAAAATAATTTAAACACAGTGACTAGCTAAAATAAAATAATAAATAAAAGTCCAACAACACAAAAATTTAAAGTCCAAAAATAAACTAATTTAAATTAAAGAGCAATTTAAACACAAAACAATAATTAACATTAAGAAAGCACATCAAAATAAACTTCACAACTTAAAAATCATAAAATAAATCCAACAAAAATCTAATAAATTTAAAACTAGAGAACCAATTTTAAAATTAATTAAATAATCATTCAATAAAAATACACTAAAATACGGGGTATCACAGTAAACACTTAAAAATACAAGGAAAAGAGGGATGTCACACTCTCCCCCCTTAAAAGAAAATTCCATCCTCAAAATTGGTAAGGTCAAACATTAATGCCAAGGCAAGATCTAAGATACAACTCAAAACAATACACTCTTGAGAGAAACATACAATCAATGACACCCAAACAACTATGAGTACTGCTCTCTTATGTATACCCCTATAGGCAATTCCATTAAGCTCGCACTAGTATCCCAATGGCACATCATGTCTAGTACTCCTAGGGTAGCTCTGTAATTCAAAATCTCTATTTCCACAATAACCTTAATACAACACCAAGTAAATTCAAATGTTCAATATCATCATATAATAAACTGTGCTAACCCCAATCGACTCCTATGCTATATAACTTCCAAATATTCGTTGTAAATTATACTTTGGTAACTGATTAGCCGCTTCTCAAGTTAACCATCAATGAGTATAATTTACACAACCAAATGATTAATCTCCAACTACAAGTATCACCAGACAAAGCAAACGGAATGGGGGGAGGACTGCACTGAGAATGGTTTTGTTTCTACTAATACGTAGGAGTTTTAACTTTTATTTTCTTTTCTTTTCTTTTCAGTTTTATGTTATTGTGTGGTTTCATTGTATTTTATTTTAATTTTATCCTGAACAATATTTTTATAGCATTTGTGATGAACATGGTTGGCTAAATTTTCATACTAAGGTTAGAGGTGAAGTTTAATGATTTGGAAATTGTTTTCGGATCGACGATAAATTTATTTTGCGAGTTTGATCGATTGAAGGATTTTATTATTGGATATTTTGATTATCTATATATTTATCTTGATTCATTGTGATTTCCGAATACAGTGAATGCTTGAGAAATCCCTGTGATAGTCAAATAGATTTGTAAATGTTTTAATCATCGAATCGCTCATGCTCAATCATTAGTAATTATTTTCTTGATCTTAAATGCTAAATCTTCCAATTAAACGGAATCATTATTCTAGTTTAATTGAAGTAATTCGATCGGAAACAATATTTTAAATTATTAAACGGATCCTCGAAACCTTAGTCTTTTCCCATATCAATACATTTTATCATTTTAGTTTTAACTTGTTACGTCAAAAATCATAATTTCAATAACCTCACTTTATTTTCAATCGCGCATCTCTTTTAATATTTTATTTTCATTTGTTTGAGAGAATTTTTCACATTAGTCAATCCCTGTGGATTCGATCCTGTAAGGTACTACAACACCTGTATACTTGCAGGTAAAACTGCACTAAATTTTGGTTCATTAATTTGAGTCAAAGTTTAGACGCAACAATTTTCTACCAAAGTGTGGTAAAGATTTTCTTGTTAGTAGGTTGAGCTAGCTTGTAATGGATGGTGTTATTTTATGAGAACATATTTTTATGCATTTTGGCGAGTTATCAGAGTGCGCACGAAAGCATGATATTTTGTGATGTAGTGTTGGAGGTTCAAACTTCATGCTATCTTGAGGAATTATGGTGCCTTGAAATTTTGAG